>VXBW01001611.1:276350-343684 GCA_013400375.1 Thinocorus orbignyianus
GGAGATGACAAAGCAGAGCCTGTGCCCGGGCGCTGGCTGGACCCCGGCGGGAGCACGGCCTCCGGGAGGGACGCGGGTGGCTCGGGGGGCTCCCCGGCTCCGGGGCGGGGTAGCGGGGGAGGGTACCGGCCCCGGAGGGGCTGCGGAGCGGGCAGCGGTAGCGCGGCGCGGAGGCGGTTCTGCTGGCACCTGGGCAGTGCGGCGAGAGGCGGCTGGGTCCGTCCTGCGCTGTCAGCGCCATCGGTGCGCACCTTGAGAACTTTTTTAGTTTAAAAAATTAAAAAAAAAAAAAAATTGTCGGGTGGCGCTCCGTAGGTGCGCGTTTTCTGCCCTTTTTCTCCCCGCTTTGAAGTTCTTGGAAGGGATCCAAGAATCGTAGCTTGCTTTGCGGTGAAATTATCGTCTCCTGGCACGAGTTAAATAACGGCTGTCGGGAGGGTGATCCTGTCTCGCGTGCCACGTTCGGGTCGTGTGTGAACGGCGTTACCGGTTGTGAACCTCTCCGGCATCGTGTTTTGTCCGGGCGTTGCGGCCGTCAGTGCAGTTACTCGCTTCACCAACGACTGCGTTTAATTTGTGCCCCTGTCTGTTACTTACCGCCCTCTTTATTTTTTCCCCTTATGTTTTACTTTCAGTAATAGTTATCAGCCTCCTTTTTTTTTTGTAAATCTTCTGTGTACTCAGTGCTTTCGCTCGAATTGCACCCAGTATGCTAGGGGTTAAAAAAGAAAAAAAAAAGTGATGCAAAATAAAAGTGGAGGTTTTGCTGGCTCCATGGATTTTGTGTGTAGTTGTAACCTGAGTGAGTACTGTTGAAGAGCACATACTTGTCTAATATCACTGCTAATGACAGAAAATAAAATAATGTAGAGATTAACTAGTTGTAAATACAATAAAAAAAAATTGCTGAGAGCTTTCAATAAACTTTATTTTTTTGTTTTAAACCATGGAACAACTGAGAGGAACAGTTAATGAGCAACAGGAAATAAGGTAGTCTTAAATGCAGAAGAAATAATTGCAAACATGGCTTTTATCACTTTTAAAATAAAAACTGATTAGATTTTGCATTCATTTTCTTTCTAATGGAGAGTTCATTTTCTTACAATCAAGCTTACCTTATTAACATACTGTTCCTGTGCTGTATGTTCAGCATCTAAAGTCTGTATCAAACAGTGTATGCTTATACTTCTGTGGGTAAAGGAACTTTCCTAGCCTGTTCCATGACACATGGCCTCATAAATCACTAACATCTATTGCTATTAACTTGAAATTCTTTTTTGCTCTATAATTATCCTTTCTTTGTGAGTAGTTTTTGTTAATCTCAATAGCTTACTCCATCATTTTTGTACTGTTATTCAGAAAGGGCTACTGGCGAGTTAAAATTGTGTTCCTTCAGAGATGAACATTTTTGTCTCATGTCTATTGAATTGGTATTGATAATGCATGGAAAGCACAGAAGTCTGAATAGTGCTTTTATGGAGGAAATTCAGATGGAGAATTTCACTGTAATTTTCCTGGTTCTATTACTTACTTAACTGTTTAATCAAGGAATCCTTTGGACTCCCTCCTGAGAGGTTCATGGGTTCCACAGTCTAGTTTGAAATGACTTTGAATATTATGTATTTTGAAGATTACTTGTTTGAATGTTTGTTCTGGTGGGGGCTATCATGGCTAGTGATTTCTGTTACTTAGTACCTAATAGAGGATTATAACTACAGATGTCAGGTACATGTTATCAGTTGGTTTTTGCTACTAACAATACTGGGGAATGCTACTTCTAAACTATTCCAGATCCTTCTATCATATAATAAGACTTCCGCATGGCAGTGGGTTTTGATACTGCTGGGTATTGGTTCTGCCGCTTTGATTGCCATTCAGAGATAGTTTTGAAGGCAGGATGTGGGGGAGATGACATCAGAGTGCAGCAAATTTACAGGGCAGTCCATTCAGAAACCTGAATATATGGTTTAGCTTAATCCCAAGGGAACCATTTCATAATTCTTAAAAAAGCCCCAACCCCAAAATATGTAAATTAATTCAGTTTAATCTCTGTAAATGGGGAAGTTGAGGAAATGGAATAGAACAGATACTGCTTAACAAGATGAAATTACGAAACTATCAGGATAATTGTCGAGTTCCTGTAAGATGCAGGGACCTGCATCTAGTCAGAGGTATTTACCTGGTAACTGCTGCCTCCCTGTCTGAGCATACCAAGGATTGGAGAGAAAATGTGGGTGTAGGAAGTGGACAGTGTTGACTAACGTTGTGAACATGTCAGGAGAACAGCACAACTTTGCCAGATCCGTGTGCAGTCAGTGCTCTTCCTGTCCAGCCCTGTTCTTCAGGTATGCTGATATACCAGATTTTAATAACCCAGATCAAATGCCAATGGTAGAGGTAACCAGAGAATGAAATAAATAGCAGTGATGTGATCCACATAGTTGGTGGGAGGCAGGCTTTTAACTGATGTATGAGAGACAGAGCAGAGATGAGATGTGTGTCCAGCCTTCTGTGCTTGTCGGTTGTCACTGTTATTTAATTTTTAAAATGTTTTCTGTATGATGTACTTGCCTTTTGGGGACTAAAGATTCCATGTGTTAAGGTTTTTGGAGGGGGGTTGGTGTTTGTTTTTGAACCAGAAGAAAATGAAGAGGACTGATTTGAAATAATAATAATCTTGAATTGCAGTACGCTGGTGGAACCATAGTTACTGTGTTTGACCTCCTCAGGGCGCTGCAGGCTTCCCAAGCACTACCACCTTTCTGAGACCATGGATGATTCCTTCAGAATCAAAGTATTTGTCTGTGTGCACAGATATAATAAAAATATTTCCTGTCACTTCAGGGAATTTCTTATCTTGTACCTTCTGCTGCTGGAGCATTCCACAGTTGTCAGGTCAGAACCTGCTCCTGGGCAGATCTCAGCAGCCAGCCAAAGTATGAAACTGAACTGCTTTTGCAGAGTTTTGAAATGCTTTTGATATCCAAAATATGCAGAATTATTTCTGTGAATGTTGCTGCTTATATCTAGAGAACAGATTCAAAAAAGCCCGTGGGTAACTAGTTCCTGAGGGCAGCTTTTTTGAATTGTGCTCAAGTTTATTGATATTTTGAAAGAACTGGTTAGTGTTTGTCTCTAACCACAAGTTCAAGATGTTTTTAATCCGTTTAGCATAATGGACTGAAACATCTTCTGTGGTTTTTTTTTTTATATTATTTTGAAAAAGTATTGCTTATTTTGTGTTTACATCTATGAATCTGAATAAATGTTTACCTGGGGAACAAAAGCTAATGAATTTTTTTTTTCATGAACCCTTTCCCTCTTTTTTTTTTTTTGATGCTTACTTCAGTTGTGCATTCCCTAACCTAATTTTTTGCTCCCAGTTTTTTTACGTAGAAAATAATGCAAAATTCTTGCAGTAAATGGTGAAGTATTTATGTTCTTATAATTCACAGCAAATTCATAGTCATTGGTAGTAAAGATATTGTTTTGTGAATGCTTTTTCCCAGTTCAGTGATGCTCACAAGGCTTGCATAAGCCTGGAGGTTTTGTATGATTATTTTTTTTCTTAACACTTCTCCAGGATTGACCAAGGTACAGCTGTGCTGTGAAGTGTCTGTTTTAAATAAAAGGCTGGGTAACTCCCACGGAGATGTGAAGATCGGTTTAACGGAAATGGCCTAAGCTTGTAGCTAGGAGTGAACACTTCACTGACAAGTAGGTGCTGAGCAGACTTCTTTGACATGCTTTAAGAATTAGTATCTTCTCACCTGGAGTGCTTGGAGATGCTGAGAATTGTAGTTGCCATCTTCCTGGGTGTTTGTTTCAAAATACTTTGCATTGGTTTCTTTTTTAAATCTGGTCATTGCTTTCTGCAGCTGGATTGGCAGCTACATCTTCAAGACCAGCAGGTCTTGCTTCCAGTTAACATGTTTCTGCGATGGTGTTCTCTGACCAGAAATAACATTTAGGGATAAGTGGAATGGCTGGTACTTGGAGAAGGCTTGCTTCTGTGTTTGTGCATAGTACCTTTCTCTAAGTTTTTAGGGGTCTTTTTACTAAGCTACGTTTTAAGAAAGTAAGCCATAGCTAGCAGTTGCTAGTAATAGTTGTTCCAGGACTTGGAACAAAAGATAGGTATGCCAATTTAAGAAAGGCTTTAAAGTATGAGATAATAAATGGACATCTTGGAAGAAGTTCCAAGCAAGAGGGAGAAAGAAAACTATCCTTGAAGATCAAGAGGAGTCCCCTAAAGTATAAAAATGTGAGCAAATGGCAAAAAATAATAATCAAGTGACCTCTAGCAGGTTCTGCATTACTTAGCAGAAGGAGGAGTGTTTTAAAAAAAAGTCATAGGTGAGTGCTAAACATCTAAAGCTGCACATAAGGTAATCTTTCTTAGCAATGTTGTCAGAGTTGCTTGTGGCAGAACTGAATCAAAGAAGTAAAAGATGGGAAATAGAGGAAGAGAAGAAATATGTTTGTAGGAGAAAATTGATTTTTAAGTAGAAAAATAGGAAGGGCTCTTTAATAGGAGTTTCAACTTTAGAAGAATGCAATATAGTAGAAAAATGGCAGTTGACTATGCTTAACATGCTGTAAAGACCGTTAAGACTGGGTCAGTAGAATGAGCAAAGGGAGAATTATTTTAAGCACTGTTTTGATGGATGAAAATAGTCAGAAATTAAAAGAGGTGAAGCTGCTAGAGTAGCCAAGAAAGTACTGAGACTAGTTTTGGGGGAGTAAATGAAAAAGGAAGGATCATTTTAGAGAGTGATTGGAAGAAGGCAGTTAGTGTCTTATTTTAGCTATGGTTTCCAAATTTTAGAAGTGAAGGATTTGCTCTTCGCAGAAGAAAACTGGAGTGAGTTCAGTCTTCGGGGAAAAATGTCTTAGGGGAAACTACTTGAATGAAGAGTGAAAGAAGAGATAAATGCTATTTGTAGCATAAAGCTGTTTTTTATCGGTAATCAAAACCTTTGGGCACAGCAGTTTGTGAACAAAACTTGTTACTTAATGCAGTATTTATATTAACATTTGATGACTTTCAAAGGCAGAAGAATGAGGGGACTTTGTTACTTATTGATAACAATCCTGAGGAAGGTAACTTATAAATCAGTATATGTTACTCAGTTTTAGAGTTTTACATACTGAGTTGCTTCACTTTTAGAAGCACCATCTAGTGGTTTGAATACAAGGATGGAAACTAATAATTCTTTGCTGTTTTATTCTAGCTTTGCAGCTGATTGAAGATAATTGTCTGGAGTCAAATTATTTCTTTGCCTTGATTTTTACCTGTATCTGAAAAAAGGTAGTAGGTAACTGTTACAGCTGTCTGTTGAGAGAATTACTTAATTACTGTGATGCCAGTGAAATGCATACACCTTGCAAAATTATTTTTGATGTGGATGACTGTGAGCAGAGTCATAGTATATCAGATCAAAGATCCATCTAGCCTGGTGTGATGCCTGGTGGTTATCTTTTTTTCCATGTCCTGTAACAGATGCCTGAGGAAAAAAAGATGAGGTTAATAGAAACTGATATTTCCTCTGGGCTTTCTTTAACATTCATGGCAGTCTGCAGCATAGGAGTTTGCTGAGCTGCACATTGTACCCTTTTAATTCAATAGTTTGTGAACATTTTTCCTTAAAATGTCTAATAACTTTTCAATTCACTTATGCTTCTGAACTCCATAATGACTACTGGCTTCTCAGTGCTTAAAACTGAATGTCATTCTGGTGAGGTAAGCATTTTCTTCAAACTTTTTCCAGCAGTCGTTGGTGCTACCTAATGTGTCCCTTGTCCTGCAGACTGTCTTCTGCTCTTTCTCTTGGAAACCTGACTAGGATGTTCAGATTCTGTTCTTCCCCCACCCCAAAGTGGTACCTACCAAAATTTAGAAAAAAGGAATTTTTAAAGATTACGGTGCATTCTTCCTAGATTATTTAGAAGAATGACCAAAAAACAAACAAACAAACAAAAACCCCCTGCTAAATTGCAGTCTGTCTTACCTGTTCTCAGCTGAGTGTTTTCATCTTGAAAGCACAGAATATTCAAACTTTTTATTGTATCTAAAATTACAAGCTGAGGATTGTTGGTGTAATGACCATATCCCCCTGCTTGCCTTAAGGAAGTCAACTGCTGCATTCCATGCTGGCTGAAGCTGTTGAATTCTGTAAACTTGAGCTTATCCCCAAATAAGCTACAGCAAAGCACTTAACCTGTGTCTGATAGATAGCTCAGTGTAATAGAAAGTGGTTTTCCTTTGAGGCAGTGAAGCTGCCTGCTGTTTGAAAACAGGTGAGAGACAGAAGTTGTAATGCATTTTATAGAGGTCTAGATTTAGGATATAGGAAAGTGTGAGGGTTTTTTTGGGAGAGCAAATGTTTGAACTACTTAAAGATAAACCCTTCCTGTCTCAGTATACCTTTCTGCTGTAACTGAAAGGTCTTGCCCGCCCTTATTTATTTTGATGATGTGGGTCAGGCTTATTACAAGCTGTCAGTGTATTTCTGTTCTACCCTGCAGGCAGTAGGATTTTTCCTTCTTGACTCCCCAGTGGTCAGTGACTTTTTCCATTACTTTCTTGGGCCTCTAACCTGGAAATTCTTTTGGATCTTTCTGATTCCATCAATGGTGGTTCTTACTCTAGTTCCTCTACATTCACCTCCCTCCTCCCTGTAGTATTAATGCTTTTGATCCTGTTTAGGAGTAAGATGCCCTGAAGAGCTCATCGACAGGGACTGAGTTACGGAAGGAAGTAGGATGCTGCAGTGAGGCTATGGAAGTGCACAACAATCAACAGCAAGGACAGTTGACCTTTGAGAGTGTCATGTAGGGACTGCCTCTACTGTGTTGCCTTTATAGGCCATAGGCACATTTTTCTTTTCTCTCATAGGTCCTTTGTCCATACTTGATAGCCATTCAAAATGAGTAATGTAAGAGTGAGCATGTCAGTTCCGTGTACGTTCATTCACTGGGTGAATGAATGAAAGGAAAGCAAATGTGGCAGGGGGGGGAGGGGGGAAGAACACTGAAGGGGAGACAGGTGAAGAAGATTGGGTGGAAGAAAATGCTAGCATAAAAATGTAAGAAAAATAGTTTGAGGAAGTTAAAAAAGGATTGTTCTCCTCTTTCAAAATGCCTGCTCTTTATTTTCAGATTGGACACAGGTTAATTTAAGTTGTGGTGATGTTTATGCTGGAATGTGTTAATTCCTGTCATCGACTGGCACTTTGATCTCTGAGAATTATAGGCAGTTGAAGCTAAACTAACCGGGTGCTCAGGGTGTTTTGCATTTCTGCTTCACATTCTTCCAATTCTCACCTTCCTTTGTAAACCTCTTAACATAGGAAGTGTTTCCTGACATTCCTAAAGTTTATCACATGTTCACAAACCCAGTGTAGTGAGGTTATTGTTTCCTCCCGTTAAGGGAGCTGGGCATGAAAGGGGTCTTGTGTGTTTGGCTTCTGGGTGCTTGTCATCCAGGAATCTCTTTTAGGAATGATACGAGCTCTCATATTGGTATCTCTTTCTCTAATTCTTCTGTAAGCACCAATCTTCTGGCAGAAATTTCATGCTGCTGTCTTGGTCCAGTTGCTGGAGTTCTTGTGCTCTTACTATACACGTGACAACATATCAGCATGCTTGCTGTAAAACCCTCCCAAGTCCTCTCAAAGCACTGTCTACTTTTACTTCAATTTCAGAATTCGTATATAGAAAGTGCCTGCAGTGCTGCACTTAGTACTTACTGTTCTTTTTGAAGTGTTTTGTTATAAAGCTGGACTAGTATACCTGATCTAGTTGACAGTCTTACAATATCTTGATACAATTGAAATTATGTCATTTTTATGGTGCTAGATGAATAGAAGCCATTGTAGAAGAAGGGAGAGTTAATACGATGTAAGGAGCAGGAAAAAATGCAAAGGGCCACCAAGCAAATTTCATCTTGAACCCATGATTTATTTTGTGTTGTACTTGAAGATATCTTGAAGGATCTTGCTGAGGCAAAAGAAAGCAAATGGAAATGGTAACTACGTTTCTCTGTGTTCCTTGGTGATGACTGGTGCATGTTTGTCCTTGAACATGGTGCTCGTGTAGTTATGTGAGTGTAGATCCTGTAAGGATGTGTGGTGCTTTAAGTGAAATGCATTGCATTCTTTTAAGTGTATGTATAGGTTCAGCCGGGTGATTGTAAAGAGGTGTTAGAGTTTTACATTGATTCTTCTGTAAGTCTATTTCTGTTCAGTACACTTAGGCATATCTGGAAGTCTGGTCTTGAAGACTATAGATTGCAGTGGGTGCTTCAAAGGAACGGGCTTCCTGTGTTCCTCATAGCTATCTTAGCATTTTTGCATAAAATTGAGCATTATAATGTTATGTCATGATCAGCAGCAAATAATTGGAAGAGGGCATGTTATTTGATGTGTCTTATGTTAAAGTGCATCCTATTTACTGACAGGTCCTCATCTGTACAATTGTTAATTTGGCTAACATTTTCTTATATTGAAGTGATTCCTGGGCATTTTCTTCTGAACTGATGTGTTCATGTAGGAAACTCTAGTTTTAGATATCGTGGGAGCGTTTTGCAGGTATTTTATGGAAGGGCTTTATTTGTAGTTTTACTTTATTTTGCTAACTTTTTTCCTAATTGTTTTGTCTAAGGAGTTGATTGAATATATTAGAGGAAGATAAATTACATTCAGAGCAAATGTTCTCGATTTCAGTAAGGCTGCGTTTGTTTGGGGTTTTCTTTTTTGTTTTTATAGAGCTTGGTGTGATTTTTATTGCTGTGGGTTTTTTTTTTTTTGTGTGTAGACTATATCATAGTTTATGTACAAAAGTTTTCTTTACTGTTTGTGATGGCTTCTGTTTTCCTAACAAAAACATTTCTTTCCCCTAGAATTTTTTGTGCATACCTGTGACTTGCAACAAAATCTTTTGCTCTCTTGATTTCAGTCAGTATATTTGACAAAGGCTGGTACTGCATCAGAAAGGCTGCAGGGTTTTTCTTATCCACTTCTCTCACTAAAAGAGATAAGCAAGGCTTGTTACTGGGCATTTGTCTTTATTTCAGAGCGGATATTCCTTTGATACCTTTTTTATTTTTTTTATCCGTTATTTTTAAAGGTATATTTCCTCAATTGACCACTGCATTTCCTTTGACAATTAGTTTCTTTAAGAAAACCTTAGTCTTAGGTTGTAACTATATTTTAGTTGACTAACATTTTTCCTGTTGAATCTCAGGAATTAGTATTTGGCACTTTGTTAGTGGACTGTGCTGTGTGTAGTCGATAACAAGAAACCAGTAAGTTAATGATAAAATAGCTCATACCTCTGAATGTTCAAGTATTTTTAGATAAAGAACTGTGCCACTTTTTTAAAAAAATGAATGTCTTTTAAAAGCCATGACGTGGTATGGAGTAAAAAAACTCTTATTTTTTTATACTGTACATTAAAAATGTTCTTGTTGATTTCTTATTGTAATAGATATATTTTAATCTATACGTACACATATAGATCTACTCTTCTGATATTAACAAATGGATGTAGGTGAATGGAAGGTGTCTAGTCACTTTTGTTTCCTACAGGAAGCAAAGGTATAGTCGGTTGTTTGAATTAGTGTAGGAAAAAAAGTGTGTATCTGATCATGCTTTTAGGAAAAAAAGATAAATCATTTAAGACTGTCAAAAAAAAATACTTCATGAGTGCTTCTGAAGAGTTAATAGGTGTCAGCCTTTCTTCTGGAAACACTAGTTTTCGTCTAAGAAAGGTAAGCACAATTTTTGCTTAAGCCTAGAGTGATTTGTTATCAGGCAGGTCAAGCAATGAAATGCTGCAAGGTTGGTTCCGGCTCTTTTTACAGTTGTTTCTCTCTCTCTGTCTATATAATCTGTGTGTGTCTGCGTGTAGTCCAAAACCGTTGTATCATCTGTGCACCTTTCAAATACAAGTAGTTGTTCTTCCTAGCTTTCAAGTGGGTGTCTGAGGCATGAAGGTGAGATGAGGTTACTCAATGCCAAGGTGAGGTTATTCAATAGCCAAACTAGCCAGAAAAGCTTAATTGAGGGGTTTCATAGGCATTTTATTCCTTGTTCCCAGTCTCTCCCTGTCCACTACTTCACATGAGATTATTTTTCCTTTTAGGTGAAACTGCAGCAATATTTTTCAGCTGAAGCAGTAGACCAGATTGTATGTACTTTGCTATTCAAAGATTGGAGTGCAACTTACTGTTGCCATATGTTAAGATTCAATGTCCAACTCTTGCTTACAAATGAGAGCATATGGGAGATAGGTAATGGTGATTTTCAACTGTTAATTAGTCATGTTTAAACCCAATGTCTCCCTAACCGTGCCTCCAGTCAGTTCTGTCTATCTCATCTCCCCCTTGTGGTAAAATCACTGCTGAAGTGCAAAGCTTCTGAAGGGAACGACGTTTCCTTCTGCTGAAATGCCTCTCTAATTTGGAGAGTGAGGTGTGTCTTCCAAGTCAGTTGCTGCCCATGAGTCCTGCGTGTGAAGTACAGAAAATCTCTTTCATTGAAGTGGGATATTTTGCTTATAGTTGTTACTTTTTGTTTGGCTTGTGTAAAATAAAGCTAATGATGTGCTAAATGCTGCATAATAAACTAGCAATTAGAAATGTGTCTTGAATGCTGGCATCTGTGATGTATGTAGATTTTACTGTGTTATACAGAAGTTTTGTCAGTAATGACTAAATCTAACCTTTGGAACTGTTCCGTGCAAACTCTTCTGATATGAAGTTTGTTTTATACTTACTCCATATGACAAATCTGTTTACTTAACTCTGTCACTATTTACTGTTTATGACTCCCTTTTACCACGTTAGGCAACTTTCCTATTGTAATCATCTCAATCTTCTGTAAAGTACTGTAAGATATGATCCAATGTATTAGTGCAGGAGTGACCCCTTAGAGCAAAATGAAGCGTCTTTGCTTTTCTTCAGTGTTCACAATATATGACGCCAATCAAGAATCTTTGTGTGCTGGCCTTTTGAATCTTAAGTCAACTAAGATGATAAAGGAAGTGCAGAGATGTTGGTGCACTGCTGGTGCTTCAACTTATGCCCACGTTCTCCTGTCTTAACTCCCTGCTGTTAGTATTGGAAAATGTGTGGCTGTGCTTTGCACTGGCTCAGCTTTCCAACACGGGTGGAAATTTACTTGCTTTTTTGTATAGTTTCGTGGAATTGTCAGCTTAACTGGGGAGAGGGGCAGTACAAACTCCTCTTTTGGTGGCTGTATCGTCTTTGTATTACCTTGTGCCAGCTATGGAGTCACATCTTCACTGCTTGTGTCTTATCTTGTATTCATAATATAAATAGTGGTAAAATGAAACCCTAATCCAAATTGCACTATTCTGTTGCTCATTATTTGTATGAAAGGTGTAATTCCTGTAGTGCAGAGAACAGTCTGCAGCCCAGCTGAAGTCACGTGGGACTAAGTTGGACTTCTGGTTCAATTCTTTACTGTAAAACAGGCTCACCAAAAGTTATTTTTAGGTGACATTAAGGTGCAGACCATGTATAAAATGTTAATGCAAGTAATCTTGCAGTGACAAAGGCACAGGTAACATTTTCTGGAAGTAAAATGCTGCAGAAGTAGTGAGGCAAGACAGTGAGCTATGAAAGGGCAGGGTTTTCAAGTTCTTGAGCTATTTGATGCTTTGAGCTAGCTGTTCTTTTCAAAAAGAATTCTGAAGGTACTAAAGTATTTAGTTAAGGCTTTACTGTGTGTTTGGCATATCTGTTCTGTTTCAAGTTCATTATATGAATTGTCAAACCTAGAACTTGGTAATCTGGGGTTTGGAGCCAGTAAAGTGAAGGATCAGCTAATTACACTATTTCAACATTTGAAAAAACCCCTAATTTCAAAGCTTGTAAAAGCCTTTTCTCTATTTAATTTTCATCAGTTGGCTCAGAATTAATATATTTAAATGGCAGTATTGTCAGATAAGGTAACACTTTTCACTGTGTGCTTAGTGGAATGAGATTGGAAAAAACTGTAAGAAAGGGCAGAAGTACAAATTCTTGTTAAATTTAATTTTAACTGATTTTTTTTTTTTTTAATCTGGACTTTGCTTACTTGCAAATAGCAGATAAAACTTCTGCAGCTCTGAATTCAAAAGTAAGATCTGGGGTACACAAGTAGAGGTTGTTTGGTGGGGGTTTTTTTATTTGTTTTGTGGATTCCTGCCCTCCTACTCCCAAGAGTAAAACACTCTGCACAACTTCTGGATTTTGCACTGGTGGTGTTAAATGTTCACAAAAAATGCTAAAAGGAGAAGTCACCCTTAAGCAGCAAAAGGTTTTTCTAGGTTGGTTATTTCCTTAAACAATTTAGGAGCAATATGGTTTCTGATGTTACAGTATGTGTTTTCGAATCTAGGTGCCTTCTTTCCCTGCTCCATGGCCTATTAGAACCATGTGCAGCAATTGAGTATTTCATATCTCAGGTTCAGGAAAAAAGGCGATGTTACGGAGAAGTGTTGCCTTCTTAGATATTGTTCCCACTTAGAACACCTTGTTTGTTGGGGGAAATTTTTTTTTTTATTCATACCACGTTTTTCTCTGGATAAAAAAAGGCGTTAGGGGAAGTCTACTCTTAACCTGCCTTCAAATTTTTTTCCCAAATGCTAATTACTTCTGAAAAATCGATGAATGGTTTGCTGAGGAATGTAGGGATTGAATAGAAACTGTCTATAAGCAGTGTTGGAGCACCCTCTGCAGCCTCATATTAATATTTAAATGAGCTTTGTATGTTTCAGTTAGGTTAGTGGTGTCAATATCCAAAAATGAAAAATAAGTTTCCAGGTACTTGATACTGCTCTAAAGGTCCATAAAAGTACGGTGGTACATCCTTAGGGAAAATAATTAATAAGCATGTTGTAGACCTTTTGTGTCTATTATTGTACTGTACCTCTCCTGGAAAGAAAATTCTCAGCAGCTGCAGTAGGTTCACTGCAGTTCAGGCTGAAAAGTAAAGAATAGCATGTCTAGTGGGAATTGTGTGAGAATTAGTTCTGTGTGATAGGAAAATGATAATACTACTTAGTAAACTGGGCAGAAAAGCTTAAGAAGTATTCCCTTATTGAACTGCCAGGTCACTGCCTTGTGATCACAAGTTTCTAAGATTTGGTAACCTATGAGTCATTTGAGAGCCTCATGTTCAGCAACAGAATAATGACTGGTGTTCTACTGGGACATTAGTTCAGGTCCGGTTGGGAAAACGTATGGCCAGGTGTATTTCTAGTGTTGTAGACTTTCAGCAAACAGCTGGGTTTCTTGTAATCTGCTGTTGAACGGCCTGACCTCTCTTTAATTTGAGTCATGCTAGGTTGCAAAATAGTGTGCTGTAAGGCGTTCAAGACTGCACAACTGAGCCATGAACAACTTGCAACTTGTTTTTATATATGAATGCTGTCCTTAAAATACAAGTCATTTTCATTTTTTTCTACAATGTCTTATTAAATCAATGACACTGTTTGTATACCAGGATCATGTCAAGCCTTCTTTGTCTGTCTTCAATATCTTAAAAGGATTTGTTCAGAATATTGTAGTGCTAATAATGACAACAAGTCCCTCTACTCTGGTGTGACTCCATCTGGAGTACTCTGTCCAGTTCTGGGCCCCACAGTTCAGGAAGGACAGGGAATTACTGGAGAGAGTCCAGCAGAGGGGCTGCAAAGATGATCAAGGGAATTGAGCACCTCTCCTATGAGGAAGTGCTGAGAGACCTGGGTCTGTTAGCCTGGAGAAGAAGGTACTGAGAAGCAATCTTATCAATACTTATTAATATCTAAAGGCCAAGGACTAAGAAGATGGGGACAGGGTCTTTTCGGTGGTGCCCGGAGGCAGGACAAGGGGCAACAGGCACAGGCTGGAACACGGAAAGTTCCATCTCAACGTGAGGAAAAACTTCTTTACTTTGAGGATGGCAGAGCCCTGGAACAGGAAGGTGGAGTCCCCTTCTCTGGAGATAGTTCAAAACTTGCTGGATGCATTCCTGTCCAGCCTGCTTCAGTTGAACCTGCTTTGGCAGGAGGATTGCAACTAGATGATCTCCAAAGGTCCCTCTATCCGTTATCATTCTGTAATCCTTCAAATAGGGCTAGAATGGTTTTCACCATCTCTTTGGACAGTCTATTGTTCTTCCTTTGTAATTAGCTCTCTTCTAACCCTTGAAAGCAATCACTTTTTTTTTTTTTTTTAGAATTTATCTAGTTTCTTCCTCTCTTAATACCAAGGATACAAGGAAAAGAAGTCTGTTTCCAAACTTTTTCTGTACTGGAATGGTCATATTTGTATTTTTTTCTGTTAGGTATGCTTTTCGGTTTTTTCCACCTCTCTCTTTTAAATGAGCTCTCTTTTATTTTTAATACTTCCGTAGGCTGTGTTTTGTGGAACCTGTTCTTGTTTCTTTTCTGCTTCTCCTGTAATTTGATATGTAACTCTTCGATAAAGCTTGAAAGGCAGGTCTTGAACTAAGGCAGCAAGAGTGCAGTATGGACTACAATGCATTTCTGTGTAAGCTTATGTTTGATCTTGATTTTATTGGTGTTACGACATTTGACTTAAATTTGGATGATGTGTTGTAATTAGCTGATCCTTCTCTGCATTCCTCTTTCATTAGAGCCTGTTCTTTGTAAGTACTTTCCACTTTGCGGTTTTGTAGACTGTCATCCTATTGTTTTTTGGATCGTGTCTGTTAAACACGTGAAGCTGATGTGAGAATGGGGTTGACTTAATCTCACAGGATGCTGTGACCATTTCTCACCCTCTGCTTTGGTCCCATTGCTTTCTCAGCTTTGACTTTGGCATTTGTTGGAGCCCTTGCTGAGCTATCTCAGACTAGAAGAAAAGAGTATGGGGATGTGTAGGGAGACCTGAACTGACCTCTTTTCCACACTTCTTCCTGCACCTTGGAAAGCTTTTTTCCTTTGTTTCTCCCTGCCCTCCTCCAGATTTACAGATTTAAATCAGTTTGACAGTGGAAGGCCAGATGAGCTGTAGCCTTGTGCAGGAACTGACTAGGAGCCAGCCAGGTATGCAGGAGTGGGGGAGGAGGATTCAGAGAAATGGGATTACTCTTTTGGCAACAGCCAAACAGTCATTAAAATTCATCAGTGGAAATTGAGTTGGTTTGTTCAAATGTGAATTCTTTTGCTGCTTTGCAAAGCATTTCTTACGCCATAATGCACTTAATGTATAAATGGACTGTATCCATACTTCATTTTTTAAAGTTGCATAAAACCAGACCCATGGTAGAAGTTGAAGCATGCTCTGATTTTAAGGCAAAATAGTGTTTATTTTAAAGTTACACAAGAAGTTAAACTGTCTTTATCTCAAGACAACTGTGTCTAGATTGTGTTCCTTCAGTTTGTTAATGAGAATGTCATATTGGGTCAGTGTGAAAAGTTCTAGTGATGTAATTAGGTGATTCTTCTGTCTTCGCTAGACCATTTTCGTGGTAGAAAAGAGTTAAACTGACTTCTGTTTAGTGTCCTAAACTGACACTATTTTCTTCTTTTAACTTACTGTCCTTTCAAAGCTTACAAATTTAGGCTTTATGTGGCTCCACCTCCATATCTTTCTGTGCTCTTTTGAATCTACACTTTTCCTTATGTCAGTAAAACAGGTTTTTTGATGACTTCTTGGTCCTCCTAGAGTTCTCAAGTCTTCTCTGAGTTGATCATTGGCTCATTACTGAAGTATTCTAGGGGAAATTTTATTTGGTACTACTGATACAATGTTAAAAATGAAATATCATTCCTATTTGATAGATATGCATTTATTTCAGTATCAGAAATGCACTTTTTCCAGGACTTTTAAGTTTCTCATTAAAGGTAACTTGTTAGTACTTTTCCACTGTAATATTGGAAAAAAGAATATTTCTAAACCTGTGGGTTCATCAAATTCATATAAAGTAGAATTAAAACCTTAGCATTTTAACATATTGAATGAGATGACCTGAGGGCAAAAGCAGATGATGAGGATCTGAGAGAATACCCTAAATACACACCAAGTACTCAAAGGTCAAAGCTATTGAATGGCACAGTAAAATTAATGTATGTTCATTTTCTTTTAAAAATGTCAGAAAATCATAGACCATTACTTTGAATATTACTGCATTTGCTGATTTAGTTAGTGGTCTGCTTTGGCTTCTGAAATACTTATTTGCGGCATCCTGAAGGGTTTTCTTTTCATGAGAAGTTGCATAGGCTTTAGGCTATTTTTAGGAACGTATTTAAGAGGGAAGGTTTCCCTGAAGATAAAGTTATGGCTTCCTTTCTATAATGAAAGTCCAGAGTGGACCTATTTATTCTTATGAATTATTGCAGTAAAAGTTTCCAGAAGGTGCCCGTAAATTGATGAAAAAGCAATATAAGAATTTAGCTTTTTTGTTGGTAGTTCCTTTACAGATGTTTGCATATGATGAGAGCTAGGGGCTGGGCTGCTGCTGCCTCTGCCAGTCTTGTGCGTTATGTCTGTGTGCTGCTGCCACATAGCACACCTTGAACAGCCTTATTTTCTAAAACAATACAGTTCTAGAAATAAACTGAATTGACTTTTCCTGCCTCTTCAGTTTGCAAAGTTTGAGAGTATATGCAATGATGTAGGCTTTACAGGAGTTGCAGGGAGAGAGGAATACTGCTGCCTTTTCCTAAGGGAAGAGGTATTGCAAAGCTATTCAAAGGCTAACTTTAGCCTTGTGAAGCTAGGCTGCTTCCCACGTCGAGGAAGTGAAAGACACTTATGTGGGAGACAGTCTGTAGCATCTGTAGTTAGTTTTTAGTGTGACTTGCCACCTAGAAGAGCTTTTCTCTTTTCTTTCTAACTCCTAATCAGGGCAAGTCACATTCCTTCAAGTCTAGCTTCTGTGAATACTTCTCTTGGAGTTCCTGAAATGAGCTGAAGCATCTGCTCTCAGCATTTTAATTAGTATTGTTTTCTCCATAAGAGGCTTTTTTGGGTTTTGCACATAAAGTAATTATTTTATTTCAAATATTAGAGACATTGGAGAATGGAAACGAATTCTATCAACCCATTAAGTGTTTGTATGTGCTATATAGCATTCCCCCAGTTTTTGGAGGAAAAATTCAAATAAGGCTGAAAGACATACACAATACTCATGTAGTTGTCTTTTTTTTTCTTTCCCTTCTGACTTCATCCTTTTATCTCATGAGAACAGTAACAGCTACCCTGAATCTTTGTTTTAAAGGTATTACGGCTCACAAGAATTAAAAACAAACACAAAAAAAGAGATTTGCCAGAAGAGCTCATTTAGTAAGATTTGCCACATTTTGGTTTGTTTGAATGCTTTCATGCAGCTTTTGTAAGTGGAATTTTGGTTGGTGCCACAATGCTGCTAATGGTAACAACTGCCTCAAGGTGAAATCCAGTTGCTGTCTCAGAAAAATACATGCTTCTTATGGCTTCTTTTTTATTTGAGGACTGGAAAATATTGCGTCTATTTTAAGCTAACTTGGTTTACTTGGATGACTGGAAGAAAACTTTTCAGTACGGACATACTGTATTGTAAACATAATACTTAAAATATATTGTGGCGTTTAATTTTACAGGTATTGGGAAATATAATTTTGTTGGTAATTTTGTCGCATCTGCAAAGAAAGTTTGAGAAAGGATTGTTATCTTTGTTTTCTGTCTGTATGCATTGTTTCTTACCTGAAGTACAGAATGGTTGAAGATGGAATGGCTCTCTGGAAATAATCTGGTCCAACTTCCCTACTCAAACAGGGCCATCTAAAGCTAGTGGCCTGGGCCCATGTCTGGGCAGCTTTTGAGTACCTTCAAGGATGGAGACTTCACAGCCTCTCTAGGCAACCTGTGCCAATGTTTGATCACACAGTAAAAATTTCAGAGGGAACCTTCTGTGTTTCAGTTTGTCTGTTGCCTCTGGTCTTGTCACTGTCCGTCACTGGAAAGAGAGTTGCTCTGTCCTTTTTGCACCCTCCCTTCCGGTATTCATATACATTGATTAGTCTGGGCTGAACTCTCCAAGTCTGTTATCCTTACCTCACAGGAGATGTGCTCTGGTCCCTTTATCTTTGTGGCCCTTTGCTGGATTCTCTCCAGTCTGTCCGTATCTTTTTTGTACTGGAGAGCCCAGCACTGGATGCAGCACTCCAGATGTGGCCTCGTCAGTGCTGAGTAAGACCTCCTTTGATCTTTTGGGAATGCTTTGTCTAATGCAGCCCCAGCTAGCATTTGCTGCCTTCGCTGCCAGGGCACATTGCTGATTTATGTTCTGCTTGTCCACCATGACTCCCAGGTCCTTTTCTGTGAGTGGTGGCACAACTCCTCGATGACACAAAGCTGGTGAGTGATGTACCAGGAAGTTTGCTGAGGATATGCTCTGCCACATTGAGATGATCCATGAAGATGTTAAACAGGACTGAACCCCGTATTAAACCCTGGGACACACCACAGTTACTGGCCTCCAGCTAGACTGCAGTGGTCTGGCTACTGAGCCAGTTTTCAATCCACCTCACTGTCTTCTCATTCAGGTGTACATCAACAGCTTGTTTATGAGGATCTTGTGTGAAACAGTGTTAAAGGTCTTACTGAAGTCCAGGTAGAAATATCCACTGCTCTTCCATTGTTGATCAGGCCAGTCACTGAAGTGTAGGAATTCATCAAGTTAGTCAATCATGACTTGGTGGATCCATGCTGACCACTCCTGGTGGATTTCTTGGTGTTCATCTGTCTAGAAAAGGTTTCCAGGATTAAATGCTCCATCATGAAATTAAAAGGATTCGTGACAGATGTTTCTTAATACTAGAAGTAGCCAAAATAACTTTTTGAGAAAGATAGGGTTGTCAGACCCTATACAGCATGGTCTTGATAGTCATCTCTGAGCTCTCAGCAAAGGAAAGGGGTAATTGTAATATGGCTGACATTATAGCATGAGTGTTGAGCTGATGTAAGCGGAAGTAGTTACCAGGATTTTGGGTTCCCCTGGAGTTTCTAGTTCTCAATGCATTCATTTCCGTTGCTTGTGTTGGTTTGGCTAAAGCTAGCAAGAGCCTACCAGTCTATTGCACTTACCTTTGATAATCATCTGTGTAGACTAATGTCACGTAAAAGGCACTTCTAGACATGGCCAGCTCAAGACTGTTGCTCAACCTAGGCCTTTTCCCAAAACCGAAATGACATGAAGTTGTCTTGATTTCAGTATTATACAGTACCTTGAGGGTGAAATAACCACCCTGGAGAATAATTCAGATTATGAGCCAGCAAAGTGGCTGGTTTAGCTCCTGTTGTATCCCCATTGTCTCACTCTTCTGAATATCAGCAATGTTTGAGTTTCAACTGATCTTTTTAGCAGCTTTTTCTAGGGAATTGGGGAACTCAAGCAAAAAGTCTTATGAAAATTGGACACAAAGCTTGAGTTGGAACTTGAATTAAGAGTATGGTAAGCCCTCAATTTGTCATATGAAAAATGCAGAAGTTTGCCACTTAGATGTGAATTAATCTGATTGTAGATTAGTAATTACTACGTATGGGGTCTGCTTCACTTCTGCTTTCCCCTTCAGTAAATTTAGGGGAAAATGTAGTTCCTTTTTTTTTTTTTTTGCTTTAGGGACATCTTTTATCTGCTTTGTTGATGAGTTTTATTTTCTCATGAACTGCTTTGAAGTGATCACATCAGCCCTTCTTAATAAAGTCAATTTCTTAATGAATTGTGGCCTATTCCTTTCTTCCAGCAAGACTAGATTTACTTGATTAACACTAAATTGTGCAAAACAATTAAAAACACCCCCCCTAAAACAACCACAAAAACACGACAGAAGCCTAAACTGTATTTAATCACAGTAATATCCTGGTCTTCTTCCAAGTCAAAGGGAGCTCTGTCATTCACTTAACTGGAGGTAAGCTTCATACCCAGTCTTTGCGAAGTACTATCTGGGCTAAGACTTTCAGACATAGGTTGGTTGTTGTTTTGCTTTATTTTATTTTTCTTGACTAAACTTTTTCCAATGTAACTAGGAAAAAATCAGTAACAGAACACTCTGCAAGCTTTCTTTATTCATTAAAAAAAAACAAACAAACAAAACCCAAACAAATTCATGTAATCTAGCTGCCCTGTGAGTTGGTTTTTACTAGCCTTTCTGTCCCGCAGGTGGTGATGTCCCTCAGACAGCTCATAGGAGATTTGGTGCAGGCAATTGCAGTATTTTGCAGTTTAGCATCAGCTAGTGGTGGTGTGATATGGAGAAACAGATTGTACGAACTGTGGTAGTGAGATTTGAACAGCTTCAGTTATTCTCAGAGGTGTTTTCTAGTAATTGACATAATAAATCTCTGTAGGTAGTTAGCCCGCAGTATAGTAATTAATTTATAAAATCACTTAGTATGTAAACTGAATGCACGCCTTAAGTGGAGGTCACTCTGTTGACAACCGGATGTGAAATAATTCTGAAATAGTTCAGTGAGTAATAACACTTTAAATAAAATACTCAAATTGCTTTCTCACTGCCTGTTGTATGTCGTTGCTAGCTGAACAGTACTGTTGCCTATCACCAGTTGTCTGAACAAATTTTCTATGAGGAAAGCTTCATGACTTGTTAAATGAGAATATTTGAATGTCTAACAAGAGTTTACTTAAATTTACATGTTCTTTTTCTCAATATACAAGTAGCATAATCATTTTCTAGTTACAAGCTATGAATTTTAACATGATTTTTACAAATGTATATAACCCTTTAGTGCAAAGGAATCAACTAGCTTTTGGAAACAGCTGAAAACTACTTGTTGCAATCTTAGGACTTAGCATTTTAAATGTGGATTTTAACAGGCTTTAAGAACCTGTTTAAATAGAAATATAGTACAGCAGGTAGAATGTTGAATGTTGCTTTAGTGTTTTAGCAGAAGTCTTCTTACAAGGCACTATGAACAATACAGAGTTTTAATACAATAACCTCATTGCAAATCAGTCACGTTACAGTGGTGGGGTTTTTTTGTTGGCTTGTGTTTTGTTTTATTTGAAATGTTTCCAGCAACTTTTCATAAGTGAATCTCTGCATGACGTTGTTTTTGTGTGGAATTAGTACAGGCAGCAAAGACTGCAGGGGAGTAGATACAGTTTCATTTTTTTTCTTTTGCCTTTGAGGCTTTACCAGGGTTGCCGTATATCTCAGTATTTGTTTTAATGCTATTCATTTCCAGGTATAGAGATGCCTGTGAGTGATAATTAAATAAGCAGCATAGTCTAGCCAAATGATAATCCGCGTACTGCATTGCTTAAACAGTTCACAAAAGAGTTAGGTAAATTAAGATTCATAAATGTTTAAATTTATGATGAAACTGATTTCTGCTGATGCCTCCTGGAGTTTTTTTTTCTGAAATGTTTAGCTGAGCAGCAGATGGAGATAAAGAGTACTCATAATGATAAATTTTGTCTTTGTTAGGTTTTTTCTGTCTATTTAAATAAGCAGCATATTTTTTATAGCTGGATAGAAACAATGACCTTACATGTGTGCAGTGTTAAAGGCCAGCTGTTGACAAGGTCAGTCTATGTAGAATGCATTTTTGTGTGTTGCTTTCTCATCCTGCATGATGTTTTTATAGTGAAATTAAAGAAACCAAAATACCACATGCCCCTTGCTATGCTCCTCTCAATCCTTCATTTGCAATCTTTTTTCTCCCTCACTTTTTTTCCTTTGGAGAACTCATTATGAATTTTGTTGATTAGCTCCTGGGCCTTCTAGGCAAGCTCTGCAAAGCTTCATTATAGGTCTGACTGGGCCCCAGAACCTGGTACCACGACAGACAGATATGCAAGATCACAAGTGACAAAAATGACACCTTACATTTTGATGTTTGAGGGACCACAACATGCCTGGAATTTTCAAGCACGTGGTCGCAGTGTAACGTGTAGCAAAGATGATGATAGACGATGGATGCATTCATATTGATACACAGTAGAAGTGATTTGGTCACAGTGGGGTGTATCAAGTGAAGTACAAGTAATAAACAAATTGCTAATTCTTGGTCTTGTTCACTGGATGCCAATTTCGCTTTTTTTTGATGGACAAGCAACATGTCTTTTGTTTATAAAGCTAGTATCTACTGTTGAAATATGTCCTATTTTGCGTTGATGTCTGAATGGGGTTTTTGTTGCTGTTGTCACTTAAAGTTAGGCAATCATTCTGAAAACTAGCTGGAAATGCTACAGGAAGACATGGCATCAAGAGCTTTTATGTATAATCTGTAACTATTAGACTTGTCACATTTTCAAGTAATGGCTTTAGTAATTCAAAAGGTTCGTGGCTTCATTTTAGAAGTAGAGTGTGTTCTTCAATATCAGTCTTATTTGTTCTTTTGTTTTCTCTATCAATAAGATAATGCTAGTGTTGTGACAGGGTTTCAAACACTACTGAGTTTGCACATGGCCATAGAAACAAGGAATTCTTGAACACTGGTATTGAGTCTCGGAAAGAATTTCACTACTTGCAGGTAAGTCATACAAAATCATTAACCTGTGTAAAGGGGTGGTGGTCACTCACTTTTGGGAAGAAAGTTTACTAAAAAACCCAAACCAGGTGATCTGTTTAGACTTTTCTTTTTAACAAGTCCTAAAAGTTTCTGCTGAGCAGCAAAACCCCAGAAGTCAGATCTGCATTTCCAAAATATGTAAAAGTGAATAGGGAGCATCTTATTTCTGAATAAGTTTTTTATGAAAATTTTTCATAGAATAGGTTTCAGTAGGAAAAAAAAAAAAGTTTTGTTGAGATATGCAGGTACAATTTTTTTTTCTGTACGCTTTCTGATTTTGTTCTTTTTGGTTTTCTCTGTCCTTAATTAGTAATTAAAGCTTCTACCTGTTGATGGTTGGTGTTATGTAAAAGATGACTCAATATTATTAATTTAGAACCACTGAAAACTTTCACAGTGTTATCAAAGCCATTATTCTTCAAATAGGTTCCATTTTAGCTTAGGCATTTGTTTTGGATGGTCAAACCCTCATGCAATCTGGGCATGTCTGTTTTACTTCTGATAGCAAAGACAGTTGCTACAATACTCTCATTCATTGTTCCATTTTCCTCTGGATTTTAGGTCAGATGATCTGTGTGTGTTTTGTGGAGCATGTTAAGAAGACAGTAATTAGTTGCAACTTAGTAATAGGCTGTATTTTTGACAGTGTAAAGGAGCTGTGTTTGACACAGGAAACAGCTTGTGAGAATTTGTATTTCAGAGAACCTAATGGAGTTCCTGCTTGAGCCTGTGCTTAGGAGAACTGTATCATACGTGATTGACCAACTTCTAGAATGCTTTGAGATGTTTTTGTACAAGTTGATTATTTAGGAAATGTCCAAGTTACTATTTCACTGAAAATGTTAATTTTCTTTGATCAGGAGAAGACCAAATCTTCATGTGATGTAAGGGTATACTGAGCTTGTAACCATGTCTGCTTTTTCCTTTAAATCTTAAATATGCCTTTCGGGCTGTTTTATGGAGGAACAGAAACTGGATATTGTTTTGAAACTGAAAAGGGTAAGATTTAAAGTGATTATGAGAGAAATAGTTCTTTTTGTTAGTTAAAGGAAGAGTACACGCGTACAAAAAAAAAAAAAAAGAGGTACTCAAATGTAAACCTGACTGTTGTCAGGCTTGGTTTGTGGCTCAAAGGTGTGTTTTTGTAAAGTCTGTTTTAGGTGAAGATTTTAAAACGGACTAAATGGGAAAATTGTCATTATAACTAATAGTTACTTTTATGTAAATAATTTTAACATTATCTTGCTTTTTATGTTGCTAACGCATGATGGTTTGTATTTATATTGTAGCAATGTTTTAAAAAAACCCAAACAAATGTTGGTGTGATTACTGTGAGGAGTTATAGCTGTTGTCTTGCTGGCTGTGGCAGAATATAGTTGGTGACTATTTAAAGTCTGTTCGTAGTTGTGAAGCAAGCTTCGGTGTGAGGTTTGTGTCTTGTTTGACACTAGAGACTTGTATCCTGAAAGTAAGTTAGGAAACCTAACTTCATTGAGCAGTGCGAGCTGCAGAAGTGCCCTTTACTTGGCGAGGTGTGCTGGTGCTGCACAGCCCTCTCTTGGAGGGTTGTCTGTGCAGGGGGTGAATCAGGTCACAAACCTGTGAATGGCTCTTCAAAGGAATGCTGTTTGCAAAAGATTACTTGAAATAACTGTAGGGAAGCTACATTCTTTATGGACGTGCTGTCCATAAAATCCTACCGTGACACTGCAAGCCAGAGCATAATGCAGCTGAATGATTAAACGCATGTCTTGCAGGAAGATACAGTCATTCATTTACAATAACTATTACCTACTGCTTTCACCATGAAGAGAATTTTTTGCTCTTTTTCAGCAGTAGCTTAAAGACTTAAATAGCTTTTTAGTTCTGAAATGAGTCTTGACACTGTGTTAATGTCTTCTTGCAAAGGTTTTGAACCTTTCACATTTCTCTGCTATTGCATGTTCTGTGCTTTCAGTGTTAGACAAATTTGACAGACTTGGTCTGCAAGAGCAGTTTGGGAATGAGGGGAACAGAAATAGACCCCTTATATGCCTGTTGCAAGGTAACATATGTAACAAGAGTTGCAAGGGTAGCCTAAAAGAGTCCTGCTATTCTGAGTTGTGTGCACAGATTGCATCATAGGGCAAGGAATAGCATGAGATGGGTATATTTTTTCTTTACAGATTAAAGTATTTATTGGTTACCTAGTCTGTTTTTAATATTTATCCTTAATGACATTACTGAATTAACTTATTTGTTAAAGCATGTGGATAAGGCACTGGCTGAGATGATGTGAAATTTCTGGATCGTTTCTACTGTGCACTAAAGCATAAAACAAAATAACTGTAGTACTACCTGCAATTTAATGGCATCTGTTATTTGAAGGTTTTTAGGCACATCAGTTTATTCAGCACTGTACTCCAAATGTTGGGATAATAGGCACATCAGTGTGGCCTTCATTTGATTAGTTTTGGTCAGAATTTAGTTTCATAAACATGTGTGGTGTGTTTCAAATGTATGAAGGGAAGGGCACAACATCTCACTGACATTATATTTACTAAAAGATGGATTAGAACTGTCAGGGATAAATGACTTAAAAACCAATGTGAGTTGGCTTATTAGGGCTGAGAGCACCGAGAAAACCATGTTATCCTTAGGCAAGCTGTAGTTTTGATGTGTTAATACTGTATCGAGTAGTCAAGGAGATGGTAAACCTTCTGCGCTAGTTAAAGAAAAATATATCATCATAATTCTGCTGCCCAAAGGGAAATAAATGAGTCCAAGTAAGTTTTATAAAACCTAAACTTGTGAACACTTCAAGAGGCCTTATTTTTAAACCTTTATGGTGTGGTTTTGGTTATTTTTGACTATGCACCATATGGTGCACTTAAGGCTTGCCTTGTGTCAGTTGTTCATCTGCACTTTTACACTGCTGCAAAGGGTGTGGGCTGGAGGCTCCTGGAGAAAGGAAATGTTCTTGAATAATGTGTGAAGAAAGCCGGAGGAGAGGAAGCCTGTATGTAGTTACTAGTAAGCAATGTCCTGCTTGCAGATGTTTGGGAAGGATGCTGCATTCTGCCTTACAGAGGTTTTTTCAAGCTGTTCTTTATGTAAGGAAAATAGGCTGAAATTTCTACTTCCTCAAATGTTGTGTTTTTATATCTTCTACACTTTTACCAATTGTTAGGTAGATTTTTGAGATGTTAGTGCTCGCTCTTTTCTTTTATGGCATTTAGTATGTCTTAAGAGATTGCCTATCCAGTCACATTCAGGACAGTTGATACAATTAACTAAAGATGAGAAGTTAATGCCTAAAAGTTTAAGTGCATCATACCCCTTTGCAGAGGAGAAGATGGCCCTTGTTTGATTTTTAGGTTGATCTTCCTGGAGGTAATGTCCTTAGAAGAGTTTAATATGCTTTAATTTATGTGTGCTGATGTAATGCCTTTGGCAAACTTGTCTTTTTCTTGACTTTCCCTGCTAAGACGATCTGTTAGTAATGTCCTCTCATGGTCAGACTCGGGAAGATAACTGCTTGACTATCAGATATTTCTTGTATTTTAGTTTGTGCTATTTTTGAGATAAACATTCTGGACCTTCTTTTCATTTATTTTTGAGACTTTCTACACTGTTCTGCTCACTCGCAGCTTTGTTCGGCATGAAGGGAGTGTGGGAGAAAATGTAACACTTCACTTTTTTGGTCGCTTGTACTGTAATGTAATTTCTGATCATTTTCTTGCTTTTGTACAAGTCGGTCTTCATGGCAAGAGCTGATGTGATGGAAAAGCTGTTCACCAAACTAAGAATCAACAGCCATGGCTGTTATTTCATATGAGAAGCTCTTTGTTGATGTGATTGTGTGGCTCTGAGTGCCAGCTGTGTTCTGCAAAACCCCATTAGCCCAGGATGTGCAGCTCTTCCCTGGAGCCACTTCCCTTGGTTGCAGCTGGGATACAGGTTTCTCTGAATAATTCTTTCTCCTAAAGGCTGGGCTTTTCAGGAAGGAACCCTGCTTTTGGGAAAATCTGTGTGTGTGCTGATAAGGAATGCTTGAGATGTGACTTCAGTCTGCTCTGTGACTGCAGGAGGAGGTATCATGTCTCAGCAGCTAGTTGAAACCTCTTGATTGCTGGTGTGCTCTGACTCTGTGGCATACTTCATCTCTGACTCTCACCAGAGGTCCCATGGTGGAGTGAGAGAGCTTGGACTGGATGTGTTCTATGAAAGAATTTGCTGACATGCTTAGCTAAATATTGTAAGCCTTTTGAGTTTAGCTCAACATATTGATCATTGCCAAGGAAAAAACCCCATAAAATTTAAGAAAAGAATTCAGAGAAGTGAAGGTGGTAGCTGAAGCTTCCTCAGTGAGTGAGTGACAGCATCAGGAACAGGGTATAGATAGTTTGTCTTTGAGCTCTGTGTTCTCAGCAGACTTCTTGTGTTAAACGGGATTAGAAGTGGCAGAATATCAGTGCCCATAAACTGTAACCTGAAAATGCTTTGCTCTTCTGGCATGGTTTTCTTAATATAAGTTTCCTTTTTTCTTTTAAAAATTCAAGAAATACGTGTGAACTTTAGACCTGGGGTGGTGGTGTGGGGAAGATACAGTAAGTAGCAGTTTGTCATGAAACTTGAGTGCCACATGGCATACTTGTAACCACCTCCAGCAAGGGAGATGGTGAGAAGCGTCACATACACGGTCCTCATGCAGCTGTTTCACTATTTGTTTAGCAGACCTGTTTAGTAAAGTCATACCAAAACAGTATTAATCTGCACAGTTAAAGAAGTTGTGACTGCCTAACTTTGTGGTCTGTTTCTGCCATGGATACAAATTTGAAACAGCAACTTCAGACAATTGTGTTCCTGTTGATGCTTGATATCAGTAGTGGAGATAAGAAAAATTAGTGGTATTTGTGGTCACTTATCCTAGAAAGTAGTGCATCCAGTATCTAAGAAGATAAAACTGGTAGGTAGTGTTTATAGGAGTTGATTGTGTTGGCCTCTGTTCTTTAACCAAAGAATAACTTAAATTAGTAGTATAGTGTAGTTCTGGAGTAGGCTTTCTGATGCAGTATAAAAGCCAAGAATAATAATTTCCTGAGCAAGAATAATTTTCAGTATTGTTTTTCTGCTCAAATAAGAGAGTTTCTCCTCTTCTGGTTTCTCAGGGCCAAGTAATATCAATAGATTATTGCACATAATCCCATGATCACGTTTAGTAATTCTGGCAACAGTGAAGTTACTTTATTTAGTTTAACTGTCTTCTGTTGACTTAATCCTTACCTCTGACTGCCTGGCATTTGCTGGTGGCACAAAGAGTGTGCATGGCGGTCACCATAAGCCAGATGATGGGCAGTAACTTGTTTGTGTGCCTAAACTTCCAGTTGCCAACACCTTTTTTTTTCTTTTTTTTTTTCTTTCCCCTCTTCTGTTCCAGATCATGGAACCACACCAGAAATACACTGTAAAAATAATGAGAAAGAAAACAAGAAATATACAATATTAACACTTCACTCGTGACTTGGGTTTGGTTTTGCTTGGTTTTATTTTTAGTCTTTCCTTTAAAAAGCTTAAAAAACCCAACAGGACTGGGAAACACTTGCAATTTTAGTCAAAGGAGATACATCTATTGTTTAGAAGCTTTCATTTCTGCTTGTAGAGCTTATTTTCTCCTGACTGATGAAGTTAGAATTTGTTGTTGGGAACAGAAGATGCTTTAGGAGAAGCAAGGCAGGAAAAACCACTTTAGGGTTTATTCCCAATTTAAAAGAATGTGGCTTATGTTGTGTGTTGGAGGCTTTGAAGTGGTGACTCATTATGCATCATCAGTATCAGGGAAGAGTGCTTTATGTAACATTGATTTTTGTATCTTGGTTAAAAATTTCAGACAAGCAGCCTACATTTAGAAACAGTGAACATGGTATTTGAAGAAACACCGAGTTGGAAGTTTGAATGATGCACATTACAAGTAACTTCAATAAGCAGCTTTGCAGCAACAGGAGGAATGAGGATTTCATGTTTATTCAAGCTTTGACTATTATAAGCAAATTGTAATTCCATAACTACTATAATTTAGGTATGGTTTAAGCACAAAACAATGGTCTACAAGGTTATTTGCTATGTCAGATTCTGTATTGGGTTTATTGTGACTGTTAACAGTGACCACCTTTTGCTTACCTTTGTGTATAGCATGAATAGCATGAAGCTTCATAAGCTGGAGCCATTTTGGGAGAAGAGTGCTTTGTAAGCCTGAGGTGCAGAAGATGAAGTCTTAATTGTGGAGATGTCTCCACTGAATCTCTAACTTTTAGCCCCTAGTATACTGCAAATTTGGATATTGTCAGAGTACTGCATCTCAAGGGTGTTTTCTCCCATTCTCACTTGAACTCCTCATATGCTTTCTTTGATTAAGAAACAACATAGCGGTGACCAAAACAGCAACAAACCTCAAACAAAACAAAAACCCCTAAGAAACCGAAAAAACCTAACCCCGCCACCCTTAAAAAAATTGCGGTTTTGGCTGATACTTCAATGCTGCAAAAAGAAGTGCAGCACAACAGATTGAATAAAAATAACACTTTTGGAATCCTGAAGCTGTCTATTGGATTTGTTCAGCAAGTTTGTAAAGAATTTTACTGGGTCTCAAGCAGATGTATAAGGGTAGTGCAGGAGTTGTGGATTCCCTTTCATGCAATACATGCATTGAAGTATATAAATACATGCATAGTGTAATGTTTATATCCATATTTTTCCTGTCTGTCTTTGATCTGCAGTTAATGCAGTTGTTCATTAGGACTCCCACAAACAACTTGTAAAATAAAAATAATTTGCATTCTAGTTGTAACAGTACTTAAACGTTGATCTGATTGATCAGAAATCACGTGCTTTATTTTCTGTGGTTTGTTGGGTGTTTTTCTGGCCTTCCACTGTTACTCTTACAAGTGCTTAAACTCTGATTCTTGTGAGAACATCATGCAAGGTATTATCTCGTGCTTTTCTTTGCCTTTTAGGTCTCAAAGTCGGGTGTGGTTCAGTGACAGTTATACTTTCCTCTGCATCTTGTTCTGATTTTGGCTTCTGTGTCACCGCTGAAGCTTTCTGCTGTCTTTGTGTTAAGGATTCAAGGGATTAAAAAATTGTTATTGAAANAAAATTTCCCTTTTTTAAGAGACATAAGTATGTTAAACCCCTTGTTTTTAAAGATAAGTCTGCAGTAAAAGTAAGGAGGTATACAAAATTCCTGAAGTTAAATGTTTTATATTTTTTTAATGGTTGATGTTGGCCTGCCTGGCTTAATTGTTTTTCTGCATGCTTCAAGAAAGAGTGAAGTAGTTCCTTATTATTCCCTTTCCTTTGTGGTCTGATTTAGTAGGGTAAGAGAGTTAGGGTGAGAGAGAAGTCAGCAGTCTTCTTACACAATTCTATTTTGTGTATTGAGTTTGGAGTCCAAATGCATGCAATTAGATTTGAAGAACTGAATCCCGTTTCTTGTGCTTTCTTAATGCTCTTTGGAGGAATTAAGTTTTAAATTGCATCTTATTGATTAAAACCTATGCAGTATGTCTCCTCCCAAGAGTTTTTATATCTACAGGTGAAGATAAACCAAATCTCCAGTGGAAAATAGAAATGGAGGATAAAGGACTAGCTAAAAGCTGAGCTGAGACTGTAACCTGCTTCTCTCAACCCAGTTTTGTTCAGTAGTTACTCTTCTAAATGGACTAGCAATCTAACCTTCTCCTCTGTGGGTTGACTGATGGAAGAATTTTTCTGGCTAAAATCTTGTGTGTTGCTTGATAGGAAAAAGTTCTTTGATAGGAAAGGGTGTTGTTTTCTTTCGTTTTACGTTGAAATTTCATATGGTTATCTTTCAATGGATTCTATGAACGTTAAGCTCTTTGTGTAGCATACACATTGCAGTTAGTTATAGCCTTCTTTTCAGAATAATATTGCACCGTATAATCTTTTTCATTACAATATACCGAAAGGGTTGAAAGTCTTTTTTTCATACCTTTTCCATATTTCCCTTAAAACTGGCTGTGGTTACTCTTTTCAGGGAATGAGAACATTTGTGAATGCTTGGGGTTTCTCTTTGGTTTTGTTTATAACTAGCTGTGAGAGGGTCTGGAAAGGATACATTTGGTCCAGAGAATAGGTGAGGAGATTACAAAAGATGGTGAAAATTCATATATATTTAATATATTACACACCTGACTTAGATCTGGAGAACAGAATCCTTTTAAGAGCAAGTGTTCATCTTCATCTGAAATAAAGTCCTTTTAAAGATGTCAGAAGTTGACTATTCAAAACCAGAGGTTTCCCAGGTTACCTCTTTTGAAAACATGTGCTCAATGTGTTGAGGCTTCAGCTTCTCTTCATTCCTTTATCAATTAAAGATTCTTCTCTAAAGTACTCAGGAACTCATTCTCATATGTTGACTTCTGTTTTGTGACAAAATAATCTGTGCTAGTAATTATTTAAAAGGACTTGAATTTCGTAGAAATAGGCCTATAAGGAAACTGAAATATTTAACATAAGCAATATGTCTAAACCTGAGCCTTGAAATATGGTTTTGATGAAGTCCAAATGCCAGGCAGGTTTTCCTTTGTACATGCAATGTGACTATGAAAGCTGCAAGATACTGTAACATAAAGCTCAGGTTCACAGTAGGTTCTGCTCTGTGCTTTTTAAAAGCATCCAGTTACGATAAGTTGTCATAAAATCATCATAGCTAGCAATAAGCTGGAGGTGTTTGTGGAGCAGTTTGCTTGTCTCTTGACTTTCCCAGAGGTAGATATTAACATGCCAGACTTCATTGCTCAGTTCAGAATTATTACTGCTAGAACTGCTTGTAATTGTTTCATGTTTTAAGAATTATTTTTCTTTCTGAAGAAAAGTTGTTTGGTTTCTTTTCTCTTGCTTTAACATAATTGATCTTCTGTTTAAACCTTTTATTTTTTCGGGGGTGGGATGAGATTGCTTACTGTGAGGGATGCTGTATGAAAAACATTGATTTGCAGGTTTGCTCTGGAGAGTTGTGATAAATTGAAAACACTGGTATTATAGTGGAAATAGTCCTGAAATTCCCTTAACACTAGCAGATAGTGTGGTAGGCACTCTGTAGTGTAAGGTGCTATTAGTCTTTTTGAACAGTCCAATTTCTCTACCAATATAAAATAATTTTATCTTTGGTGATTTTTCCATTTGTGGTTCCTGATACTGTATAGTTTCTTGTGTGTGCCTTTACAGGAACTAGGGGTATTTTCCTCTGCAAAGCCCTATGTTTCTGAGGTTCAGCCCTGAATGCATTTTAAAAATATACTTGGCACATTACACACAGCTGTAAGGAGGAAATCTCACTGTAATAAAACCCCCTCTTGTCTTACAGCTTTTTTTTCTTCTTTTTACTCTTACATTTACCAGTTCAATTCGCTGAAAAGATGCAGTTACATTGATTGATACTTGATTATAGGTGAGAAGTGGGGACAGCCTGCTCTGCAGAACGTGGTGCTGGCATACCTGCCCCAAGCTCTGAGATGCTGGGAGAGGCAGCAGAGGAGGCAGCTGGCCTCTTCCTACCCAGGGAGGTTGATGCAAGATCTGCTCTTGCTGCCTGCTGCTAGGGGTTGTTTTTGCAGGTGTGAGCACCCATTAATGAAGTGGTGACACAGGCAGCTGTGCTGCTTTCAGAAAGATCTAAAGCTCACTTTTAGGAGTTAAGTCCAGAAGCTGCTGTGTTGTGTGGCTGCAATGAGGTCGATACTGCACTGAATGTGAATGCTGGAGATGATCTGGAAAGGAATAGGATGTCCTTGGTCTGGTTATCTATTGCCTGTAGCTTTTTCAGTCCTGGGAAGAGGATGAGCAAACTTACTACACTGAAAAGTTTATTAAGTGTTTCAGGTCAAGTTCAACATGTGTCCAGTGCTTCACAGTGTTTTTCTGTGTTAGCTCTTGCTTACGGTGTTTCTTGATTTTTCTTTGGATAGTCCCATCATCCTGATTTTTCCCCTCTGCTGTGCTGTTTCAGACTCTGGGTAGGCTTTACCTCTAATCTGTGTCTCTTCTGGCAAGTGCTTTTGGCGTAGCATCAGTATGATACAGCCTTTCTGTACATCCATTTTACATCCATGGATATCAAACGCTGTGAGCAGACTGCTGTCATATTTTTCTCTTAATTCACTATGTTCATTGACTGTACCTAATTCTTTTTGTTCTGCATTTAGATTAATGTGGTCACTCAAAGTGATACCCTCATTGGTTACTGTGACCACATAAACTTATTTGGCTCTGTTTTCCACTGCCTCCCTCTTCCCTGTTGTAAGACACATAAGCCTTTGCCTTCATTTTCTTTGTTTTCCTGACAGAGCCACATACTCTACCTAACTCCAGCATATGTAGGAGGTTTTGTTTAATATTGAAAGGTCAGTGCTCTGCAGTTGGACAGTAATACCCAGCTTGTGTTGTTTGCTCTCCTCCCTACTGCTCCTTGATGGAAACTCCTGGTTGTTTTTTTTCTCCTCCTGTGTGATGGTATAAAAACTTGACTGTAACTGACCTTCTCAGGGGCTTAATTAGCATGCTAGACATATCTTGTTCTTCTATTTGTTAGTGAAAATCCTAAAGCTCTTTCTCTGTCCAAATATTCAGGAAGTTCAGAGAAATATGCAGCAGCACTGAGGTGGATGATAGATTTGGGAGAGAAATGGACACAACAAGCAGTGCAATGAGACTAGTACTGTTAGATGGCAGAGGGAATTTACTCTGTGTTTTTGTAACCTGGGTTACGAAACGTCAGCTGAGTGATGTCCATACAACGGGGATGCTGCTCTTTTAAGTGAAAGAAGAGACCTTGCTTGTTTTATATTTATTGTTCTCCAGACTCCTCACAAGCTCCATTGTTGTTTTCTTGGACATACTCCAGTACCTCAATGACTTTGCTGTCATGAGGGGCCCATATTGAACACAGTATTTGACATGGGGCCTCACCAGTGTCAAGTACAGATAAACGATCGCTTCCCTAATCCTACTGGCTCCAGTGTTTCTAATACAGTCTAGGATGCCAGTGGCTGTCTTGGCCACCTGGGCACGTTGCTGGTTCGTGTTCAACTGACTGTCGACCAACACCACCAGAGCCTTTTCTGCTGAGCAGCTCTCCAGCTACCCTTCCCCAAGCCTGTAGTGCTGCATGGGGTTGTTGGGACCCATGTGCAGGACCTGGCACTTAACCTTGGTGAACCTCATCCCATTGGCTTTGGCCCATCCATCCAGCCTGTCCAGATCCCTCTGTAGGGCCTTCCTACCTTCACACAGACCAACACTCCTGCAAACTTACTGAGGATGTTCTTGATCCCCTCATCCAGATTGTTGATAGAGATATTAAACAGAATTGGCCACGATACCAAGCTCTGGGGAATACCACTTGTGACCAGCTGCCAACTGGAGTAAATTCCATTCATTACAACTCTTTGGGCCTGGCCATCCAGCCTGGTTCTCACCTAGCAAAAAGTATGCTTGTCCAAGCCATCAGCACCCAGTTTCTCCAGGAGAATGCTGTGGAAAACACTGTCAAAGACTTCATCTTATCCCTTCTCATCTCTCCCAGACTAGCTACAAATATCTATGAAATTTTGTGGGGTTTTGGTTGTTATTTTCTTTTTCTTTGAAACATAACATTCTCTAGCATCTTGTATCATCTTAATAATACTGATATTAAGATATTACCGTTATGGTAGTTCCCTGAAGCCACACACATTGTCTAAGTCATTGTTATTTATTGCCATTTCAAAGAAACAACCTGCTTTTCAGTATTCTCAATATGCACTGATTAATACCATTTTAGGAAGACTGGGAGATGATGGTAGATGGTGATAGTTGTTTATTGTCATGTTTCATGTAAAGACAAGAATTTAGGTCTTGTAATGGATAAATACACAAGTCATAAGTTCCTGTCAGCATTTTGCTCATGATGCCTAAACATGTAGAAACGTAGCAAAGCAAGATGACTGAGTGTTAGTTCTGTATATGTTGCAGTTTGTTTATTCTGAGTATTCTTATTCCTAGTTATTCCATGTGGCATACTTGTATTTTTTTCAGTTGAGAAATTTGACTTAAAGATATTTTTTGGTGGTTTTTACTTGTACCCTTAGTCACTGCTGACACCAGTCTCTGTAAACTCGTACATAACTTATAAAAGCAGCAGCACGGTGGTTTGTAGGAAATTAGTCTCATTTTCTAATCTTGGTGAGTTCTTATTTGTGATAATGGTTATGTGAAGTTTAATATTTCAGTTATTTCATGTTGCTTTGGAGTAGTGTTTGAATAACTTAATTTTAACCCTATAAAGCAACGTAAGAAGATAGATTTAATGTAATTATAGTTAGATGTTATGATTTTCTCCCTTTAACTTGTAGGTTATAGGTACAATTAAGTATCACATTGTATATAGATGTCATTAGGTGAAAATGTGCTATTTAAATCTTACTTTCTCAAGGAAGATTGTGGTATAGGTTCTGGTTTCTTTTTTGTAAGTTCTTAAGATGATGATAACTGGTGTTTTCTCTGAGCAGGACTGAACACTGCCGATTGCATCTTTAATTATGTTTTTCAGTGTCAGTGTAGGCCTGGTTCTCTTAGTTCAGTAGAAGGTACAAAGTAGATTGAGTGCAAACCTGTGAAGATTAATGGAAGAAATTGGCTTGTCAATATCTTCTGTATTAGGGGGAAAGCTGTGGATGCTGTTTTCATTTTTACTGTGGCACTTCAAGGCCGTATTCCTTCCCATGGCACTCCAGCTGAAATAATTTATTTCGAAGGTAAATGATGTTCAGGAGAGTATTCTCCAGTAGTTCCTTGCATGGCAGCCACAAGTTAAACTAGATGATCCTTATTTTTAATGTAAAGCCACCATTTTAATTCCCTTCCATCACTCCTGTGTGTCTCTGATAAACTGGCAGTTCTGCTTTCCTCCAAGCTGTCTATCAGCTTGGATACGCCTTTACTTTTATATTTTGAATGGAAAATGGTTAAATTTTATTTATACTATTTACTCAAATACCAAGGCAAGGAGTATATAAGAAGTTTTGAATAACAAGCTGTCCCTTTCGTGATGAAAATAAAACCAAGGAATCATATTCAGTACAGCAGTGCTGCAGCCTCTTAAATCCCACCCTATCTTAACAAAAAAGAACAAACAAAAATTGGTGGGCTTGTACAATTTTTGAAAGATTATGCTTGACTTCTTTTAGACTGGCAGGGAAGGTAATTACTGTGTGCAGGTTCCTCCTGAGCATGTTGCCTGTCACTAAGCATTTGTATTTTGGAAGGTCTGGTTTGAGCACCTCACTTCACCCTATTACTGCAGCACCGTGCAAAAGCCATGGCAGCCTCCTGCAGTAGTAGTACAGGGCTCTGTCAGTGCTTTGAAAGTACTAGGCAGTAAATGGGAAGTCAGAATGTGTACCTGAGAAGTACCTTATTACATAGTTCTTGTAACTAATGTTGCCAGACCTGTTCAGCTGCATTTCTCCAGAGCCCAGCCTTCCAGGGGTCTCCTTCAGTTCCGCCGTCAGCTCTTCCCAGATCTCATAGCACAGAGCTTCTTTCACAGAGTCAGGTTTGTATTTTTTGCAGGCTTCCTGCGTTCAAGCAGTTTGAATACCAGGTTTGCACACATGGCTTCTGCATTGCACTGCAGTATCTGTTCCTCTCTCAAACCTCGTATGATGCCAACCAACGTGTCTGACACACAGGGCTACAGTGCAGGGGAGAGTCAATTGCACCCTGGCACTCCCTCAGGTAGCCCAAAGGTTTGCTTGGAATCTTTTCCATGTATCATCCCTTGACTGTCGTGCAACCTAACATATGATATAACACATTAAAAATGAAGGCATTTGAAGACTGTGATTATTTTTTTCAATTTATTTTTCCACTTGACTTTGCTCTTGTGTGATTTGACCACGTTCTGATGGACAGCAGAAAAACAGTTAAATCTGTTGTATAGAAGAAGTGGTCTGATAGACAAACACTATTTTGAGGTACTGAAAACATGGGACTGTGCATGTTTAGGTAAGATTTCCTTCAAGGTTTATTTTGTAGCTCAAGAATTCATGTTTTGAGGTGTTATTTTTTTTTAGTGCAACATGTTCAAAAACATTTTACTTGTACTTTTTATTTGCTAGAAAAAGCCTTTTGAATTTTCTTCCTCATATTGAAATAAGTAATACTTTCATTATTTTGTTGAAAGACTCTGGCTTTCTTTTAAGTAATAAAATCTGACTATTTTTGTTTGCTCTTTTTTTCCCCCTTCTGCTTTCACTAGGAGTTAAACATGTTTTAGAATTTCCTTTTAGAATTCCGCTTTCAGAATTTCCTTTCCCTTTCTTTCTTTCATGTCCCTGCCTCTCTGCTTATCTCTGTTTGACCTTATAATCCTTTTTCACTTTGTTGTATAGTTTTCGTTTTTGCAGTGTTTTTATTCTTGTTCCTTTAAGAGCCAGATAAACCTCCAAAAGGCAGTCAAAATCTCTGGGAAGGGTCAGTCTATGAACCTAGTGGACAAAAGCATCCTAAAATCTAACTCGTGTTGTCTTTTTTTTTTTTCCTTTTTTTTTTTTCAATTCTGCAGGTTCATGTCTAGTTTTTCTACTGTGGATTTGCATAGTGAACTCCTCACAGGAGGGTTAATTTAGTTTTGCAAAGTGATGAAGCCCTCCCTGTATTTTAAATCTAATTTGAAAAGATACAAATCTATCTTAAGCAGTAAACCAGTAATAATCTGTAATACGTTGATATGGACTAGATAAGTTGTGCCTCATTTCTTCATTAAACTTCAAGGAACAACTGCTATATGCTTATTGCAAGCTTTTATATTTATTTGATTTAATGTTAAAAAAGGAGCTCTTGCTTTACTGTTTACAGCTGTTCGAGATTGTCTGATTTTGCTGGGCTGGAAGTTAAGGCAGTGCTTGGCTTCCTGCCTGGTTTTCAGCAGCTTGTCATGGACAGATGTTGTGCTGTCTCCTCCTGAGTATTTTAAAGCTGCTCAAGTGAATTCTTCAGACAGCACTTATAAATCCACATGCAGGCTAATAATTTAAACTGTTAGGCTAAAAATTTAAAATCTCAAGTGCCATATTTGACATGCTATTTCGTGAGAGCACACATTAAAAACCAGTGTCAGCCTTTGCTACTTTAAAAATATACTTAGGAAAAAAGTACAAATTCTAATAAACTTTGGTAATTATGTAATATTATGAAACAGGAGAATACATAACTCCTCAGTGAAAAGAATGAGTTGCTCTACTTTGTAATGTGGCCATAAGATATAACTTTGAATATTCACGTTTTGAATGTGCAAGTGATTGTCATGGTTTCCCTATGCCTACTTCATGTAATTCCAGATTCATGCATATAATTGAAGAAGTAAAATGATTTGCATGTCCATAACTACTAGGAGAAATTTGGACTATAAATCAAGTCTGACTGCTATGTCAGTCGTAAAAGCTGTCAGTGTTTCATGCAATTGTAACTTAATAAATTGTTTAACTCTACTGTTCTATACTGTAGTGGCGTAAGGATGTGTTCAAATGAGTAGTAAGAAGTCTGGTTGTTACTAGGCTAATAAAAATTCCAAGGAGGACCAAATCTGTTTATTTTATATCTGAAACTTTCTTAAGACATTCAGTTGAACACCGATGTGCTTGATACTCAGATGATTTTTTTAACCTTTTGTGTTCTGCTCAACTAGAGAAATTGGTGTGTGGGAGAAGGGTAAGATGTGTAAGGAGTAATTAGAAACAGCTGCTAAAGGAAGAGTAAAATTCACTTAACCAATTTTCCTACTGAAATATTTAGAAATGTTTGCCTGTTCCATCTCTCTTGTCCTATTTTACTTCAGTGGCATTTACTATCCTGGTACATGTGTTTTATTCTGGAGGTTGACTAGCTGCACATCATCTACTAAAGCAGGACTCTTGTCAAGTTGTATATGGAAAGGACCAGACTGTTTAAGCTAATGTAACAGCTGAGGCTCCAAGAGAACAGAGAAGATTTTTCATTGGAAGTCAACAGCTTGTTTTTGTTCCCTTGGTACCTTGGTATGCTTCTTGAGTACATTTTTTTTTCTTTTTTGTGGTTATCCCTTTCCCTCAACCTTCCCCCCCCCAGAACAGAGGAGGTCTAGGGGTTTTATGTAAATATGCTATGTGTTCTGTAGTATTCAACAAAGATTGCAGGAAAAGAAGATAGAAGTGATCCCAACCATCCTTTATTTTGCTTTTTGTGTGTGAACAGACCTGAACAATGATTTTCAGGTTGAACTAAACTGAGTAATGTGAATTTGTGGTGTGTGTGGTCCCTTAGGGGGATTTAAAGGTATTTGTGTGTGTGTGTATTTTGTGTTTTTTGGTTTTTTTAAATGCGTTTATCCTCCAGCAGTTTTGTTAGTGGGCTCTTATTACCCCTATTGCCCGTGAAGAACTGATGTATGAAGCAGCACATTATTTTAGTTTACCTCTTAGCAAGTTTTGGCACAGTGCATTGAATTGGTACAATGCATTGAATTGCAAGGTTGAGCTTAGTGTGTTTACTAAGGCATGATCCAGAAGTTCTGCAACAACTTATGTAGCCTAGAACATACATAGCCTGCATGCAAAATAAGCTGCTAAACACACATTTGCACTGAATTAGCCTCTTTCTATATCATCACGGTCTATTTCGTTTGTGTCATTATACCTGTGACCTCAGATACTGAATGCTTGATGGCTTACAGGTGAGATGCAGATGTTTTTGTAACTGAAATCCAGTAATAATGCTGTTGATGCATGATGTGGAAGAAAAATACTACTTTCTATCTCATTACAAAAATTAGAAGATAAAAACATAGAAGAAACTTATTCAGTCGAAGTGTTTCTTGATATGCCTGTGTACTTTTAGATGTCCCCATGGATCTGTACATGGAGCTGAAGAGTAAGACATGAAATATTTAATTATTCTTTTTTTAAAATGTGTGGTGCGCTTCTGGGAGTTGCAGGATATGCAGGGTGTGTGGAGAGTTTGGTGTGCTGTTTGTACCCCATAGCTTAGTGAAACAGAATAGGGGAACTCAGCCTCCTGTGGTGACAATATGTTCAATGAATCTAGTTTTCTCTATAGCACTTTATGGAGTCTTAATTTTCAATGTACAAACTCAGGTCTGGGGCTACACTATTGGTTATGTGAAGATTTCTTTTCTATACAACCTATAACCTATACCAAGATGTGTATCTTCATCTCTTCCAAATTTGCAAATGCTAACTAAATTTGAATTGCCTCTTTTAATTTATACACAGTAAGAAAGTTACGCATCTGAGTTCATCAGTTTGAGTCATCTGCTATTCATTTCCTGATTTCCCCTAAGAAATCTTTCCCTTACGTACTTCTTTGTGCCTTTGGACTTGTACAATTACAAATGATGTTGATGCACAATGAAATGTATTAATGCAACAGTACGTTTTCCTTTCCAAATGTAATCCATGTAGGATAATGAAAAGCACAGCCTGATGTCATTTGTGATATATGTGGTCTCTCTGGCAAGAGATAATTTTTTCTCCTGTCCTTGATGAAAATTAGGCTGTCAGATACTAGCTGTCCCTGTGTTAGCAGATGGGTTTCCTTGGCTTTAAATGTCACCAAGTTTTATTATGGTGATGACTCAAGGAAGAAATTGTGGAGAATAGGTTGTCATTAGCTAAGCAGAATTTAACAATGAAGAAGCATCCTGACAAAATTTATTTAGAAAGAAGCCTCATCATCTTACAGTTTGTCATCTTTAGGGTTTCACAGTTCCGTGGGAGAAGCTAAAAGGTACAAAGATGCATTTAAAGTAAAAAACCCCACCTTGTACTTAGTCTTTAATGTCCACTATAATGAAAACTGCCTTAAGTTGGTTAGTTTTTTGTAGCAGATAATTCATAGCTTTGATTCAAGTATTCTCTTCCATATCCACTGTAATTAAAGATCCTGGAAATTAACTATGCCAACTGATTGCAAGATTGTTGATGTAATTGTTGTAGTTTAACTTCAATACTGGCAATAAAGAGTGGGGCTTACTTGAAAATTGAATCTTTCCCAGATTCCCAGTGAAGTGTTCATTGATTCTGATCTTTAATGGTGCATAAAGTCTCTGAGCTTTGTTAAATTTTTTAAATTAGCTTATCAAAATAGTCTGAATAAGGTGACTTTTTAAAATACATGCAGAACTCTGAATTTGAATGTTACAGATGGTTGAGTCTCCACATTCCTCCTATCATGAAACAAGCATTAATCGTGGCTTTGGTGTAGAATACAAGTTTTTAATACCTTCTACTGAACAACTCCTTCAAGACAGTAATGGCATGTGGGGTAACTGAGTCTGATGAACTACATTTTGAGAGTAACCTGTACCTAACCAAATGAGACTGTATCTGTATATCAGACTCTGTCAAATGTATACCTCCTCCCACCAAGAAACGCTTGTTCAAATTTTTGCCAGCAGTTTGAATGCAGTACCAATGAGCAATTAAATTGGCAACCAACTAAATACACATCTGGAGTACCTTTGCATCCCAGAGAGGAAGCATTAAGGTTATTTAAAAAAAAAAATAATAGTCTCCAGCTTTCTGACTTTAGAAAGCAAGAGGACAAGAGTATAAAACCCAAAAATATAACCCCAAAATTGTCTGAACTGACTTACACAAGTGGTAGGACTGGAAGGAATGAATAATGAAACTTTACAAATAAGTATCTTGCATTCCTCTTTCGCTTTCTGTACAGTAATGCTTGAAGTATCTTGTGATGAATTTCCTTTTATAGTTTACTGTTGTGGTGTGGTGGTGTTTTGTTTTTTTTGTAAACTAACCAAATAAATCCACCAACAAAACAAAGTGTGCACATGGGAAGGTCACTCTTGTGAACCTGCTTTTTCTCTTGAGCCTGCCTCTGCCACTTGTGGTCCTCTGGTCTGTGGTAGGCAGGACACAAAGTGCCTTCAAGAAAATGTAACTGACTTTAAGCTAGGGAATTTATGTGTAATTAGCTTATTAAAATTCTGAAAATACCTGTCTAAAGATGGGGAAGCACTTTAAAGGACCTCATTTCCCTCACCTATTTTTCAGGGTAATGAGGGAGGGTAATTTTTTAGTCAGGGTATTGAGACTGAAGAAGCAGGTCTTACATTGGTACTTAGAATGTCAGAGACATCTTGTAATAATAATTCTGTACTGATCTGGCTGGGGTGGAGTTATGATGTTAACTTCCTGCAGAGCAGCCTCTTATGGTGCTGTTCTTTGCATTGGTGGCTAAAACAATGCTGGTAACAGCAGAAAAAGTGAGCAGTTTGGGACTGGACAAGACATTGGGAGGGACGCTGCAGGGACAACTGATCCCAGCTTACCTAAGGGATAGTCTATGCTGTATGACATTGTGCTTGGCAGTGACAGCTCAGGGAAAGGATGGGAGCAGGGTGTTTGTGGTTATGACACTTGTGTTCACAAGCAAGCATGACCTGTGCTGAGGCCCTGCTTCCTGGGAAGCAACTGGACACCTGCCTGCTGATGTGGAGCAGTGAAATGAATTCCACTTTATTATTACTAAATTGTTATCTTGATTTATGACTCTTTGCTTTCTTTCTGTTGTTCACCCCACTCTCTGGGATAACGGAGTAGGTGTAAGGCAGAGTTTGGCTGCTGGCTGGGGTCAACCCACTTCAGACTCTTTCACAGGACAGCTGATGTTGAATAGACTCAAAAAAACATTGCGGATGGAGGAATAGTATGAAACAGACCAGACCTGTTTTATGAAGTGAGATGATCTAGTCTGCTCTCAGAGGGAGGGATTTATCAAGTGTGTTGCAGGGTAAAGGATGCTTAAGCATCTTTAAGAGGTTTGTTTAGCTGTTCAGGATGCTGGTGGTAGAAACCAGTATGTGTGACTGCTTGTCCTGTGCTCTCCAGCCCTAGCACTGGTCAGGCTGGTGGTGTTGAAAGTGCAAGATAGGTCCTGACTTTAATGTAAAACCCTATCTGGGAAAAAACAAGTGAGGTTTTTTTTTTTTTTTTTTTTTTTTTTTTAAAAAAAAACAACACTGTGGGGTGTTTGTAGAGCAACGATGAAAAACAGGCTGCTGGTGCTAGTGATAGCTGCTGTTGCTTTTTAGAAAGGGTTTGTGTAGTGAGCTTATGTCATGTCACTCTGACTTTCAGGCTGTTCTTGTGCTCAGCTGGATGGGTAAACTATCGGAAAGACTACGGTGGAGGATTTGGAAACTTGTATCTTTGGAGTACTGCGTCTATAACCTGTATTTACAGAGTGAGAGTTACAGAATAAAGGATTTCTGTATTAATTTGTCAGTGGAGGATATTATTATTAATTACAGGCTCTTTCCATGGGCGAACTGATATAATCTGACTGTGAAACTGTTTTTCTGCATGGGTAAGCAGATGCACTAAGATATAAACAAAGATGTATCAAGGCTTCTACTTGAACATGGGAAAAATTAAAAGTTAAAGTTGGTTAGCAGGTTCAACACTAAATAAAATTATCCGACTGTCAGATAAATGTTTAATATAGAATACAGATCATCTTCATCACTCAGTCTCTTAACATCTCCTGAGATAAATAGGATACTTGATGCATTTCAGTGCTCTGTTCAAGTTCACTTTATAATGAACCAGATGCAGCTTCATCAGTTCTTACTTGAGGGAGTTATGGTACCATATTGCTATATATCAGCATAATTAGAGATGTACACTCAGTGAAGTTAAAATTGCATATTTACAAGACATAAATGTGATTCTACGGTCATGAAATCTGGGAATTAAACAGCTGAATTAATCTGGCAGAAACAGTCAAGAGAAATTGTTGAAAGGCAAAAAAGGAACCCTGCAGAACACTTTGTTTATTGCTTTAGTTTTAGACAGTCTGATAGTGATTGGCAAACAGGGCAGTTAAAAAGGCTCTGATTAGCCATGGGAAAGGCTGAGAGTTACAGTGAACAAATCTGCTCATCACATGTGTCCATAACAGTCAAACAATAGCATAAACATTTTTTCTTGTGTTTCTTCTGTTTATAGTCAGTATCTTTTACATATTGATGAAAAAGATGCTTTGCAATCTGTAATCCTTTGGCAGGCTTATTAATGCTGTAGTTTTTTATTTTTAAAGGTGCGTGTAATGAGAGTGTCTGGGTAGAATGCTAATAGCCATCCCCCACAAAATATCTCCTATCAAGTGCAGTGTTCAAAAGACAATGTTTTATGGATGTGAATGATGAACTGGCATTTCTTTAGTAACTATTAACTCATAAAGCCAAGAAAAAATTCCTATTAGATGCTGTAGTCACAGGTAATACTTAAACACAGCCCCAAAAGAATCTTGTTGATACTGTTGTTCAGACTTGGACTGTTCTACCCATCCTAACAGCACACAGAATTTAAATGCTTCCTGTGAATTAGGAAGACTTTCTCACCTGCTCTTGATCTTTCTCTTTCAAGATGGTATTTATGCCATCAGTCAGCATTAGTTGTCCCTCTCTCAAAGGGCTCTGCTTGAGACTGTATATTGACCTGCTTGAGAGACTGTATTTTTGGATTTATATCTTAGTTCAGAACTGTTTTTGAGAAATGTCATGTCAGTGTGTTTGGATGTGTTACTCAAAGTTGAAAGCCTTTGAAATGCACAGCAAATGCCTAAACCCTATCTGGCACCTTAAAGAGGTACTAACAGCAAGAGTCAGGAACTGATATAAAGAAGATTTGGTTTACTTATATAATTACAGTGGGAGAAAAATTATAGAAGATAAAAGAATTAAGATAGCAAGGAGGTCAGTTGCAAACTGTCTGAAATGTTTTAGGCTTAAAACAATCTCTCTTAAAAAATGATAAAGGTACCTTTACATTTGATGGTGCATCTATGCACATGGTCACTCTTAAAATGCAACAGTCTACTTTCTGTTCTACCTACTTTCTCTCCTCCTTTGAGAAGTGTTACATCAGCTTATTGGGAAAACAGTATTTCTGTAAACTTCATGCCTTTGTATTAAACTTAAATTAGTTTTTGTGGTTTATTGTAAAAAGAGATCAAATTAATAAGCTCTTTGTGGCATACTTGTAACTTGAAAGATTTTAAAAAGTGGTGCGTATCTGTACCATATGCCTTAACTTATAAATTAGCAACTATTATATAATTAGAATTATAGCATGATTTTATGGATATTGTACAAAGATACAGTAGAAAGAAGGCACTGGTCTTGGCTCTCCAGTTGGAGAGTTGGAGCTGTGTTTTATCTCATCCACCCTTGTTTAACACAACTCCCAGAAGCTTCAGGTGCATTGTGAGCTGTCAGTATTCCTCTGTGTACCTCTTAACTGTGCTGTTTGACCATGAGCAGGATGCTTAGTGATTGTGTGCTGTTAGCTTTCTGAATTTGATAGCTTAGATTTTTCTTTAAACCAAAAGTTCAAAATACTATTTTTCAAGCTTTTATTATGCATACACTCTTAATTTTGTAATTTTTTTAAAGAACTTTAAAGTAATTAACCAATTACAACAGAGCTTGTTACAGCTTGGCTCATTTAGTGTGTTCCCAAGGCAAAAAAAAAAAGACAAATTGCTGCTCGTGCATTCAGCTGTAGATGAGTGTGCATTAAACTCTGCCTCACCCCTTGTGTGCTATTCTGAGCTTCTGCATGCAGACATGTGCAGAGTTCAGCCAGGTACACCAGCAAAGCCTTGATATGCTGGGGATGATGGCTGCAGTGAGATGAAATCACACACTGCTGTTAAAACCGAAATCAGAAGAAATGTCTTAAGAGTTTGTGGAGGGTTTCAGGGGAAGAGCTGCGATGGTGTAGTTCGTGGCCTTTAGTTTGGCTAACAGAAACAGGGCAAAGAACTTTTTTTTTTTTTGCTAGTGTAACTTGTAATCTTATTACAGGAAGTAGCAAAGGCTGAAATATAAATTCAGTGTGGGAATAACTGTAAATCATTTCTGATGGTAACTTTACTTGCAGCCAGAAGCCCTGCTGAGGAGTATAATGTTGCCACTTACAGCCCCAGTTTAGCAGCTTTCACCTAGGAGGGCTGCAGAGACTGGGTGATTTAACTATACTATTGGATTGCTTTAATGTCCCAGCAAATTAGGAAGTGTGTTAACAGCCACAGGGAAGCCCATGCCTGTGGCTGTTAAATGAGTTGACTTGAATCTGGGAGCAGGAGTTTCTTCATTAGAGATTCCAAGTATTCTGGAATAGTCATAGAATCATAGAATGGTTAGAGTTGGAAGGGACCTTAAAGATCATCAAGGTCCAACCCCTCTGCCATGGGCAGGGACACCTCTCGCTAGAGCAGGTGGCTGTAGGTTTCTATGACTTTAATGTGAGAATTTGGTTTTAATAGCATTTTGCTAAACTTGGTTAGGTGGGGATCCATTTATTTTGCTGAGCATTGCCTCTGTGAGCTTTCAGAAAGAAAAGTAAGTGCTGCAAAAATACATCTTGTAAGGTACCAAATTGCAAATTTGATTTTTATGGCCAAATGCCTATCAACCTGAAATCAGATAATTAGATCAAGTATTTTCTAATACTCTGTGCCCAGCAGTGAGTATGTAGTTTTTATATGCAAAAGAAAACAAGTGATGAGTCATGTGATAGGAGACAAATACATGTATTTCCATAGCATGTTCTATTATAAATACATTTTGTCATTTAGCGTCAACCATACTTAATTCTGTAGTCAGTTTTTATACAAGTTTTCAATTTTATCCCAAGTGGTTAGTATTCTGTACGTGCTTTAACTATTTCCTTGTTTCTAAGTAAATGTAGTCCTTGAATGTGGAAATCATCTGAGTTTAAGGCAGTTTGAGAGGCAGAGGTAGTTAAAGCTTAATTGAGTTGATAAAACAGTGAAATATGTTTAACAAGTCTGATATTTTTCTGAAAAGAACAATGAGGTGTTTGAAAAGCATAAGGGATAACACTGAATCGTACAGTATTCAAACAGGTGCCTTATGGTTAGATAATAACATGCTGTGCATCCTTTTCTATAGTATTATGTAGTTTGGCTATTATAAATTCTATTTGTACCTGAAGGAAAGATATAAGAGTGAACACCAAAAAAGCTTATAAAATTCCTTATTCTGCAGTCTTTAGCTGGGCTTCCTCAAGCAGGGGTGGTTTGGGGGTGGTGGATATTAACACTGATTCAGTGGGACCCGATGAACGTGCATGTGAAGTGATACATGGTAAAAATCGGGAGGGAAATAAGTCTTCAGATTCATGCAACAAAGAATCTAAACTCTGGCAGGTTGAGACCCTAGTGCTGAAAAGCTGGCCTTTCTTTACTGTCACTGTGGGTGTGTTTTAGGAAGATGCAAAACCGCGAGTTGCTGCCGGCAGTTCGAGTGTGATGGGATTGTGTCGTGTTTCCCACAAAAGCTTTGCTGCGCAGCCACATGACTGCAGCATCCAGAAATAATCACATAATCTCGCTGCTAGGGGGCCTGCATTAGACTCACAGCACAACTCCGTGTTTGTAGCTTAACTCATCTTTTCTTTATATTTTTTTAGCTGAAGATGGAAGGAATTTTCAATATGCACCAGACCCCTTATTTTACCCGTCTGCTTTTTATCTGCCAGACACTTTAGAAAATGAGTTGTGTGTTTACAGATAATTGAAATTGTGCAAATGCATAATAATTTTTAAATGGATTTTTGTTTTGGAGGGAGCGTCTTAAAATTGAACATAATTCCAGGTTATTGCTTGTGAATAATAAGGTATCTGGGAAAAGTTGCAGATAATTGAATTTCCATTTTGTTCCATTTGATGTTTTTTTACTTCTGGTGGTATTTCTGAAAATCTCAGTAATTCCCTTATGCAACCACTGGCAGCAATAATAGGCTCTTGAAAAAGCACAAGTATCCCAGTCAAGGCCAGTATAGAATTTAATGCTTCAAATAGGGAAATCTACCAAGCAACCTGATCTGGTAAAAGATGCCCCTACTCAGGGCCGGAGGGTTGGATAAGATGTCCTTTAAAGGTCTCTTCCAACCCAGCCTATTCTAAGATTCTGTGAAATATTAACATGCTCAAGCTTTTACCTGTTTGTAACACTCACTGTAACTTTGGTACTTGCCTTTGCTATTTAGGTTGCAAAAAGGGGAAGGTGTTATTTGTAAAATCTACCAGTTATTTACCTGTAGTGGGGTTTTTTTCAGACTCGTAATGTTATGTAATTTTAGTAGACTTGTGTGTTGATTTGCTTGGTTTGATTGTTGTGTTTGGTTATTTTAGTTCTGTGTTCAGCATGCCAGCTCAGTTTCCCTGTTGTATGCAACCTTTAGAAGACTTGGAAGTGATGCTTTATTTAGCTTTTGTCAGGGTATGTTTCTCCTGTCAACAGAAATTATAAAGACAGGCAGTTCTTTTGTTTTGGGTAACCAGAAAAGCAGGGAGGGAGACAGACTGCACAGAACCTGACTGCTTAAAAGCTGAAGGCTTTTGTGTTTGTCCAAGTCTTGCAGGTTGAGTTGCGGGGGGGTGGGATGTGGGGGCGGGGGGGAAGTCATAGTGCTAGGCTGGTTGGTTTTGCCAGAGTTTTATGTGGTCAAGTGTTACCAGCTGACTGATTTAAAACAGTTATCTTCTGCCTTGTGTGGATTTTCTGCTTTCTGGCATCTACCTTGCCTGTGTCAGAGACATATTCATGAACACTTACAGCTTGAACTGTGCAGCCACTGTTGAAGGATGCTTCATAACCTGGTATCAAATGCAGTTAACTAAATGTGCTGTGGCATATGTAGCCATTACTCCCTAGGTATCATATTATAATTTTGTCACCTTATTGTTCTACCTCTACCTCAAGCCTCTAGTAAAAGCATAGAAGGACAACTTCCCCATTCGTTTCTTGGTGATAAAGGCAACTTAGGGATAAGTTCTGATGCTCCGAAATTATGCAGTAGCTGTGTGTAACTCCTATTTTTATGGTTATCACTGTCCTCCCCATATTCAGTAATACCAAGAGTCTCATTTTAAACATAACTGTGGTCTTTTTAGGACAAAAGATAATATGTGTATAGATAGTTGTACAATAAATTCTTTATGTCAGTGCTGCCTTATACCCATTTTTCTTTCAGTATGGAAACCATTACAATATGTTTATAGAGTTTCAGATGTAGCAGGCTTTAAAATGTGAAATATAGCTCTTCTGTTGTATAAAATGATTGCTGTGTACATGAAAAATTATTTCATAAAGCTTTCTGGGCTTTTTAAACTTGGTTCACAAGTAATAAAAACCAAATAATAAAAATCTTGTGAACAGGTGTTTATGTTTTTTTATTGGAATGTTTCAGTAATTTTTCTTACTGCTTAGTCATGATATATTTTTTTTTTCTGCAAATATTGATAGTTTAAAATTATAAAAAGTTATAATAGCAATACTTCTCAAGCTCACTGAAGTGTTACCATATTGACTCAAAACTGAAGTTGAGGCTGAAAGTTTCAGATTTAGTGTGTCTCAGCCTTAGTTAAATAAGGACGCTGAACTTCCTCAGTTGCAATAGTTTTAGTTTGGTAACTTCAGGCAGGATTGAGTTTTGGAATTAACTTGGATTCTGTACCTACAGGCTTGTTACAGTGTGGAGCATTGTAGTGGTGGTAATGTGTGGAGTATGACCTCTGTGAGGGAAGGAAGCGAAATACCAACTACTTGTTCAGAGTAATTTAATTTTTAATAAAAATATCTCTTACCCAAAAATCTTCAAGTGCTTTATGAATGTAGCTTCATTCTCACAATGTTCTTCTGTGTTGTAATACTTTGCAATAAGAGATTGCTGTGAAAGTGAAATGTTACCTTAATTTTCCACATGTGAAGTGGGCATGTTACAGGTCCAGTGTAACAAATGTTCATGATAATGTCTTGTGTGAGTCATAAAGTAGACCAGTTTTATTGAACTTAATCATACAGTTGCAGGCTAAAATTAAAGGCTGTAATCATATTGTTAAAGGCCTAGAACTATTTCATGGTCACAGAGGGATTTAGCTGTAATGCTGGTAACAGATATTCATCTAGCGGTCAGCAGTGCTGCCAGGCCCAAAGCTGATAGTTTTCTCATCATTTGCAATATATGAAAGTTAAAACAGAATTAAGATCAGAGAGACCATTCCATATTTAATGCAGTTGTTGACTCATTTTGCTTTTTCATCTTATTTTGATTTTTTTTAATACTGTTTTGCACAGCTTCTGAGTAATGAAAAAGTTCGTAAAATGGCTTTTTGAGAGCTACAGTGTTTAATAATTTGAATAGAAAATGGGAAATGGAGAGAAACACAGTGAGAAAAAACACAAAATGAGGCAACAAATCTCAGCTGCAAGAACGAAGAGGATGCAAGTTCTGCTCTATCCTTGGGATCCTCCTCACTTCTCTACTTTCTTTTTTCCCCCTGTCTTTCCTTGTCAATATACCTTTCACCTTAGTGCTTCTTCATATCGTGGCTCCCTAGCAAAATGTCACCAGGCTAGCAGTGCTTCAGGTTGCAATCTGTATCACATCAGCAGCCTAAAACTGTAACTGGAGTTGTGTGGTTTTACTTGTTTTTGGATTAATAACTTCCTTTTCCAGATCTGGCTCCTCTTTTCCCTTTAAACCTTATTTTCTAAAGGTGTATGCAGGCTTCTCTTACTCCCTTTTCCCGAAGTATTTTCTTCTTTGAATTCCTCCTTTAAAGTCATGCTCCTCAGAACAAGTCAATGGGGTTGTTTTTTTTTTTCTTTTTTTTTTTTCTGGTTTCACCTACAGCGAGGAAAATGGGGTTGTTCTAATTCTGCAGTTTGGCAATTCTCAGTTGTGCTGGTTTTTGTGCTAAAAATGCAGATTTCTTAGAATATTAGATGTCTTGAAGGGTCCATTTCAATTCAAATATGTAATCATGAACCAAGATTATTGTGCATTAAATAACCACACATTAACTGTGAAAGTCCACTTCTTACTGCAGTTTCCTGAGTCATAGTTTTAATTTTGTGCTCTGAAGGATATAACAACTGCTACTGCAAAACACTCAGTGTGATTACTAACAAGTTGTTTAAGTGCTACTCGACTCCAGAGGTAAAATAACCAAGGTGTTAGCCTCATAGTGGTGCTTTCTGGTGGTTCATGCAGTCCTTGCTCAGGTCTTTCTATGGAGTGGCAGTCCAGCTGTGACTGCTCTAAAGGCTCCAATGAAGTTAGGCTGACTGGGCATGGTTTCTCTGCTAAGGCACTCGGGCTTGTCCCAGCTTAAATAAGTCAAAGGCACGCAACACACAAACCTTAACTCAGAGTTGATGTATGTGATGGCCCTTGGTGCTGTGAAGTTTTTCTTATGTGTAGATTACAAGCATAGAACCCATTAAGATTTTTATATACTGTAATCTGTTGTTTCGATTTTTTGGTGTGTTCTTTTTCCCAATTTTTAGTTTGCAAGTAAAAACGTGCCTGTGTGTCACAGGACATTGGTAAAGGTTGGTTCCTAAACCAGACACTCTAATTTTCTTAATTTTTTTTCATTATTGGCTGGAGAGGGACAACTGCCATGGTGTCATGTGGTTTGTGCTGTTACCCACTCCCCCATATTTCAGCATGTACCTATTTACGGAATACTTGTGACAAACTTCTTGAGGGAGCCTTGAGGCTCAAGGATGCTCATTGATATCCTGAGCATACCAGAGAACCTTCTTGGCTATCATGAGTCACTGGAACATGCATCTTTGCTTCTTACACCTTCCTCCCACCACCTCTGGCACTCACCTCTGCTAGCAGGCAAACTCATTGTGAACACTCAGGTGAGACTTATCTGTTTAGCGGGTTAGTAGCTCTAAGATTTGAAACAAAACACAGGAAATAAGTGACATAATAGATGTTCCACTGAAGGTACTGTGGTGAGCAGGGAAGAGATTCACGTTTCTTTCCTGTAGTATAAAAAGTAAGGGGCTTTATATGAAGCAGGTCCAGAACAAAACAAAAATTAATGATTTTCTTCAGCACAGGACTGACGTGTGGAGCATCTTCCCATAGGATGCTGCTGATGTCCAGTATTGTAACAGTGTTTATAGGAAGCAACTTGACAAATGGAGTAAGTGAAGTCCTAGATGCTGCTCTAGTTGGAAAAAGGTGCTCAGCTTGCTATAATGCTTGCCACATTTCAGCTATCCAGGTAGTCTTCGGGTGTCTGCTATGATCCACATCTGAAAAAGTGACCGTGGGCTAGACAGACAGTTGTTCTTTCCGTGTGTCGCTGCTTCTCATGGGATCAAAGCTTGTCTGAGGCACTCAGAATGGGAACAGACTCATTTGCAATGCTTTAAAAGTTCTGTTAACTTACATATTTGAGTGGATGTGTAAGAAGATGCTAAATTTGTTTGCAGAGTTCCTAACTGTAATAATTCTCAGCTGCTAGTGGCAATTAATGCTGTACATCATGGGTGGGTAGCGAGAGTGTAGAGAGAACCTGTTAGCAGCGATTTTCTCCCTTTCCTGTGTGAACTGAATTACATGGTTATGCTGTTGTCTTGTATTCTCTAACTTGCTAATCATCATGGAACCTATGAACCTGACATCAAGCATTTGCTAAATGCAGCAAGGCTACAGTGTTATATTTGGTTTTTTGTTCTCTGGAGAAGTTTGAGTGAGAGCAGAGGTGATTAACTCTGGGCTGTCTTTTTTTGGCTTGTTCGGCTTCACTGTTGGATGTTGAATGAATAACATGCCTTGTAGACACGTGATGAAAAAGTCAAATCCAAATAATTATTTGTTGCTTTGCAAAAAGTTGTTGTGAATATTACACACACAAGCAGAAGCCAGCTTCTGAAAACAAACCCTCTTATTAGGTCTCAAAATAATGCTCTTAAACCTTGCTTTAATATGTCTTACAGGAAAAAATAATATTTCTCAGAAGGAGGTGACGCAGCGAAACTGAACAACTGAGCAAATAAACAAGTACAGAAAGGCAAGGGAGGGAAAGCAGCTTGGGGCTAAGGCCATGTACAGGTCTATTGGGGCCAGTCTGTTGCTCACCTTCTGTGTGTAGTTCTCCCTTCTGTTTTTTTTTGTGTGGGTTTCTTTTCTTTGTTTGTTTTTGTTTTGTTTTATTTTGTTTTTCTTTTTTTTTTTTTTTAAAGGTTGCTGTGAATTTGAAGTCTTAAGGCTAGAGATGGTTTTTTAGGATGATTTGGAACACTGCTGCATAACCTGATCACAATGAAGCCTGTTTAAAACTTTGGTAATTCAAGTATTAAGGTTGGTTATTAAACTATAGAAAGGCACACAGCAGTTTGTTGAAAACTGTAATTGCTTAGGTTATTGCCAAACTAAAATGGAGGTGGACTTTTTGCTAATAACCAAGAGATGGAAGATAAGTATGAGGGATTGCATAAACCCTGTGAATGCCCACCTTTTTGCTATTAAGAATTTGTTGGCATGTGTACCTTAAATGACTTGAGAGAATTCTTTGTTTTGCCAGTGACTCCTTGTCACTGAAGAAGTTGTTGTTGCAAGATAATTGTTTTGTTTACATGAGATAAATAAGATAGGCAAAGAATTAAGAAAAAGTTTTATTTCAACTTCGTAAGAAGATGCATTCTGTTTTATCAGTTCATTATCAGTAACCAGTTCAATCTGTCAGTTTGGTGCATTATGTGAACTTTTCCAATGGCAACCAGCAAAGATTCACCACCCCACTCCCCCCACATATAAATCTCCAAATCTGTCAAATTCTGCCTTCAGCCTGGGTGTTCATCCATATGCTGCAGAATGCTGAAAGAACAGAAATGCAGCTATTTCTTATAAACAGAAGTGTTTTACTGTGCTCTGAAATGCTACATGTGGTAGCTAATTAGCATTTTTTGGAAATTTCTTTGTAGTTTATTATTACTCAGTGCAAAACTTATGTGTGTATGCAAACAAGTTCATATTTATCTTAGCACAGTAATATCATGTCTGAATGGCAATGGCTAACAAATTAAAAAAGGGATGCGTTTCATATTCTAGTGTCTTCGAAAAGTTTCTGTAAGCAGTTTAACCTTTCCTCTGTAAAGCAAACAGTCACTGTATAATCTCCACTTTAATATGTTCTTACACATAAACTAACTTTAAACTTTTTTTATTATTATGCTGCAGTAGTTCACTAACTTATTTTTCAACTGACCCAAATAAACCCTAAGAGCTCTTTGTGGGTATAGAAACCAGATGTCGAGATTCTCAGAATTGTCTAGGTGCCCTAATACTAGTACTTGAACTTCTACTGAAGCAGATGTGAACTGTGTTAGAATTAGAGGGTCATCTCATTCTCTAAAATGATTTTGCCGCTATCAGACTAGGAATCTGTATGTTAAAATATTTCTGCTTTTTATGGCCATGTATTTTCTGATGAGCATCTGCTATGTTTTTGGACTACAGAAAAAATAAATGGAGCTTGTCCATTTCTCCTTCTTTCTCAGTCCTCTGAATTTGCTGCAGCATAAGTTTTGCCGTCATGTCTAGGAGAGTTGATGGTCTCAAGACATTGAGAAAAATAAATCCATCAGTGTATGCTAAAATGAATGCCAAATTACCATAGAAACTACTTGCACTTCATACAAGTCCACTGACTAGATGATTTTTTTCTCTCTTAGGTGGAAAGTGTCCTTTCCACTTTTATGACTTTCTGATAATTAAAGCAACTTGCATTGTAATCACTGGTTTCTTGATGAAACCATAGTGATAATTATTGTCTGTTGGTTTTGTGGGTTTTTTTTTTTTTCCACTTGATGGAAGAATGTGGGTGTTGTCTCAGATGAGGTACTCCCAACATGCAACGAAGGATTAGGATTTTTGGAATGCGTTTAGTATATTCAGTGGCAGAATGGAGTTTTAATCTAAGGTTTTTTCCATCAGTATTAGGAAAAAAAATAAAGTTAATTCCTACCTTGCCCCCATAGTAGATGCAGTTTCTAGGAGATCCTTCTCTCTCTGTTGTTCTGCCAGTTTCTCTCTGTACTATTGTCCTGCCAGTGTTTTAATCTTGGTTGGTTTGATCTCACTTTATAGGCATCTTATTTAAATTTGGTGCAAAGCTCTCAGGGCAAGCTCATGGCACTGGTCAACAAGTCAGGACTTCTCTATCCTTAGGAAGTGACTACTGATAATTCTTGAAAATAGCCTTGTTTCTTCACATCTTTCCTATTTTCCTCTGTAAGTTTTTTTGGGCATAAGCCAAGGCTGCTAATCCATGTGTGGTTTGGAACCATTAAGTATGATGTCAACTTCTTCACTTGATGAGTCCGCTGTGTCAACAGATGACTACTTCAGCAGCCTGGTCCTAGAGGACAAAAGGGGGAATCAAGTAGTAAGAGCTTCCATGAATGAACACATCTTGTATTTCAGAAATATTTTGGCATAGCTAAGTGGTCCATTGCACGGAACTGAAAGGTTTTGAAGGCAGTATTTGCATATGTTGGTTCTTTGCTATACTTTACCCTTGCAAAGTTATTTGTTCTACTTTGTGTTCATGGTCTAGCTTGAAGCTGGACAGCCTTTTTCTTGCAGATACGTAGTGTCTTTGGATACAACACTTTAAAACTGGTCTAGATGCTTAATGCTCAGTTTCAGGGCAATGTGGCATGATTTGACTGTACCAAACTTGTTTTTTCCTTTGGACTGTTTTCTCTCTCTTCCTGGGGTTCTGTAGCTGTTTATGCCATGTTTATTTTATGGGATTGTGTAAGCTGCTGTCTCTGGTTAGGCTTGTGTCTCCCTCAAAGGTCAATTAATCTTGTTTGCTTGGCTGCTTGTTTGAGTCTTTCTAGAAACTTTGAGATAACTGGAGAGACTCATACAGAGCTTGATAAAACCATATGTAATGATGTGACAGAAATTGTAGAGAAGTATAATGTTTCATGTTTGGGGTTTCTTAAATTGCAAATTACTCTGTTACTTTACGTTATCAAGTCCTTTACAACACAAATGCCTTGCTGCTTTGGTGAGGAGCAGTATGCTTTGTATTGGCAGGGTGAAGAAGTTTGGAAAATGGAAGTGTACCTTGGAGGTACAGTCCATGCAGAGGCATTTCATTCAAGCAGAGAGAGATGGTTCTGTGAGTTGAGGAAGACTAGTCTGCCAAAACAAATTCATGTGTGCTGCAGCTGCATGTAGCCTAATTGCGTCTGGCTTCTAGCAGCCTGAGAGAGACTTTAGGGTGTTTCAAAGAATGAGTGAAAAACTTGCCTTATATAGCTTCAACTGTTTTGCTAGAGTGTTAGTGTTAAGCAGTAGATGTTCATTATGATTGTTATTTGGCTCCAGCATTTTTGTGGAAGATAACATGATCGAGCTGATTTGGTAAGGGCAATGTCTCTTTCCCAGTTGTCATCTCCTGTATTGAGTGATGCTTGTGGTGAGGTACAATAAAGCAGGGCTTCATGGTAGCATCATCCATTGCAAGTCAGAATAAAGTCCTCAGCATGTGAGATGAAATATATGAGAGTCACATTGTCTTCTGCTGCAGTTCATCGCTGAAGCATGTAATGATGCTTTGCTGGAGAGTTTTCCCCTTTGTTGCAGAGGTTGATGCACAGGTAGGAATGTTGAATGAGTGTTGGTCTGGGCAGAATGAACTTCTTTGTTTAAATTCTGATTTTTCTCTTAGAACTTTTTTCATGCAGTGTAACTTGCTTTAAGTGCTGTACAACAGGTTTTTATGTAACAGTATGTCCAGAGAGAAGTTCAGTGTGTAAGAGAAAGTTCTCCCATTTTCCTGTGTTGGGAGTAACTGGGTCACCTGGAATTCTGGGCTGAGTGGGGCTCTGGCTGGAGCAGTAACACAGAGCCACAAATGTACTACATGAGTAATGAACTCCACCCTGATAATGGTGGGGTGGCAGACCGTAGCCTGATGGAGCTCCTTTGTAGAAATTTGGAGTATATAAAACAAGTTCTTCATGTACTTGTCTGTTCTTAGTAAGTGCTAACAGCTTTGTGGTAAGAAACTTATATAATCATTAGGAACTATAGGAGTCTCCTGTTTTCTTCATGTTTTGTGTAATGAAATTATTTCCTGGGAAGTGAAGATGTTTTAAAGGCTTTTCTGGTAAATTGACAAATTTCATTTCACAGGATTTCCTTTATGGAATTACATAACTTGCATAGCTTTTCTTGAAATTGTCTTTTACAAAGACAGTTATAATATATGCAAGAGCTTGTTAATGTAATTTTTATAATTCAAGTTGTCTCATTTACCCTAGCATTTATTTTGTTAGGAGGCCTACGTTCGTCATAGCTTTAGAAGTTAGTTTTGGGATGTCATGCTCAGAAGTAACCCATGAAGCCCATTCTGGGTTAGGTTTACTATGGAACTTGAAGGTGATTTTCAAACAGATGAGATTTGTGTTGGGCTTATAAATCCATCTCTTATATCTCTTCCCTCTGTTTGTCCTGTTCTTAACACTGGTAACGGGTACTTCCATCATAGCCTGTGGGCTTACATTTGTGCTTTTTTTGTATCCTGTTCTTCATATTTTTGCTGCCTTCCTCATTGCAGTACTTAAGCATTTGGTAGCATGTTAAACAATGACTACTATATTTCACATGGGGATTTTGTGTAATTTAAATGCAAAAACTGCCTGTCTCAAACTGCTATTTCTGGAACTATCTGCATTCATATACCTTCTGGAAGTTAATTTTTGCCATAGTTTTTAGTAGATGATTTTGCTATATAGGGAATAAATACATAGATGCTTATCAATTAAATGAGTTGTCATGTTGTAATCAATTAGTACTTGTACCATCTTAATGCAGTTAAACAGACACACACCCTCTCCCCTGTATTTAATGCCTTTGTCTTAGGTTGTACTGGGACATGACTAGTCCTTGGACTGTTGTAGGTAGTAACATGAACAATCAAACCGTAGAGCTGCTTGGAGAGTAGAAATACAATGCCAACTTGATTTACATTGCTACATTTTTCAGTCAATTTCAAAAACATAATTGTGCTTTGCTGAATATAAATAGTATTTGATACCCTTCCAAAATATATATTCTTCTGCCTGTCATCCTGAGTTCGTTAATTCTGGACTTCCCTTTTCTTTCAAACAAACAAAAAGTAAATGAATAAAAATTGTTTCTGAACACATACTATAATTATGGATGTTAGTCATGATTTTGGATGGTGTTTGTGTTCACAGTGCAATTTTGAGATGGGGCGACATCATCCTCTGAAGTTAATGTATCTTTCCAAACAGAGCCTTAAATATATTCTATTTTAACCTAACTTGTAATGATTTTCAGTGTATCTCTGGTAATGATAATATACAAATTGTATCAAGGAAACCAAATAGGTGCAAAAAAAAAAAAAAAATCTCATATACGTATATTTGCAGTTAAAAAAATCTATATCGATCTCCAGAGCATTTTCTTTGGGAGAGAATGCTTTATTTCACCTATAATTTTGATGAAGAAAAGGAATGTAGCTTTAGAAGTTGTAAAATATTCAGTATATCAGGAAACTGGTGCCTGATTTGATAAGCTAACTGTCTGGAGGAATAACCTAAAAAAACCATTTTGCTATAGGACTTTTCAGTTAACTGCTTTGAATGTTTGCAAGTCACCACAAAATTACAGGATAGGATTCCCCTTTATCTATTTTTCTGCTGTTGCTTGGGTCATATATATTAAAACCTTGTTCTCTATGTTTAATAACGCCTTGAGATTTTATTTTTTCAGATGATCATTGGTAGTTCCTGAAGTTCTGCAGGCCTTCGCAAGTCTGCAGGCTTGCCTATTTTCTGCATGCGGGAATTAAAGCAGAGCTGTGGATGGGGTCTGGTTTAACAGTAACCCCTGTGGCAGTGAACAAAACTGAGAAGGCTGCAGGTAGTAGAGCTGAGTTCAGATCTAAGAAAGTTGGTCTCTAAGGTAGTTCAGTAGATTTGAACAGATGTCTCTCACCTTCAGAAGGAAATGGTCCCACCACACAATAAGCATTACTGGTAATGCATTTCTTTGCTTTTAACAGCAGTTTTACAATTAATGCCTTTGCCTCTTTTTGTCATTTCGTATACTAGAGAAAATATTTGGCAATGAGAAATTTGCTGAATGGATTTGGGGAGAACCAGAACATATATGGTTATACTGTAAAAGTGATATTGCTGGTCAATAAAAAGTAATGTGTAATAGACTGTATGCATTGTAGATTTTCTCAAATCTATTTTTGGGATGCATCTCTTCATTAAATAGGTAGTACCATAATTGTGTTGTTTTTTCATATTTACCTAAGCAGGCAGCACACAGCTCTGAGTAACTTGATCTTGCCAGAAGAGATAATGATTTTTTTAAATCCTTGTATGAGTCACTAATATGTAGTGACTAGAGATTTTGGGGAGTTGGTTTTGTTACGTTTTCTAATTTTCCCTCTCAATGACTGTGGAACTGACTATTTTAGGAAAATATATACCAGGAAAAAAAAATAATAAAAAAATCTACACCATTCATATTTGTACTTCTGTTTAGTTTTCGTGCCTTCTGAGTCTTGATTTAAAAAGAACCGGGGCGGGGCAGGGGGCAGGGAGGGAATAGCTGAGGATTGCTATAGTTTATCCAACGTATATGATGATGATGAGAAATGGTCAAACTAAAACTGTATGCTGAGCTGGCACAGAAAACAGGCATAGCTGTACAAACCCATTTGTTTCCCAGGAGATATTTTCTGCGTGACCAGGAGACCAAGGACAGACCTTGAGGATATTGTCTGAAAAGATCCAGGAATGCCTAATTGAGCAAAAAGATTCAATTCAGCAGGCTGTGGGAAGGGGGGATGTGGGTGAGACTTCTTCCATGCACTGTCATCCAGTTACCTTACCGCCTTTCAGAAAATCCATGCTTTTTGTGTAGTTGAACATATATATTCTTTTTTTCTGTTGATGGAATATTTTGAAAGTTATTTGCGTTAAGTCTTGTGCTGTCCTGCTCGTTTTCTGTGTAGTGCCTTTCTTCCCTCTCTTCTTGCTCATCTTCTGGTAATTTTCAAAGCCACTCTTCATGTTCAGGCATGCCTGGAAAAAGAATACTAATCTCGGTATCAGGTCCTTAATAGCAATGAAGTTCCAAAAACTTTAGGTAGGTGGGAACTTTTTGCAAAGAGAAATTATATTAAGTGTTCCAACTGAAGGATTCTGTCTTGAGTACGTTTGTTATTAGAACAATCTCCACAGGTGCTGCGGTGAGCACAGAACAAACATCAACTGAAGCTTGCTATTATCTGGAAAACAGAATAGGAAACCTAGTTTGACTGATGATGGTACTTGGAAAGCTACTTATTTATATGGTTGAGCTGAAATAGTGGAAATAAGATCAAAAGACTTACTTACGCAGACATTCATTTGAAGTTATTGTCAGAAGGCAGGAGCTGGGAAAAGTTTCTGTGCTGAGGGCTGTAAGAGCAGTTTCTTTCATCACTAGGTATGAACAGATGCATTTCAGAACAAAGTTCTGATGAAATCTTTTTGTTGCAGTGATTGATTGTGCTAGTGATATGATACCAAGGTAGTTAAATCCTGAACATCTGCCAAGGTTTCAACCTGAGCTTATTGAAAGCCCTCCTACAAGGCAAATGAGGTTATGTATGAGCAACTTCCCATAGATGATGGCGCTTTTATTAAAATATGATGTGGAACACCTAGACTCATCGTAAGACAGTTTGCCGAGGAAAAGAAAAATCAAGATGCACTTTCAGTATGAAGAAATGTCAACAATGTGCTATACCTGTACTACTTGAGAAAGACTATGGAGTAATTCTTACCATCAGCAGGCTTGAAGTCATTGCTGGGTCAGATTTCCCTGTTGTGAGAGTTTTCTCTATGCCCCAATGAACTAAGACATTTATTTCATGATCTAGAAGTAAACTGCTGTATATGGCAGATTGCCTTGCTGTTCAGTACCAACGTGTTTTGAACAAAACTGGCGTTCTACCACATCTGCCAAACGTGAGCAAAATACTGCAACTACAGACCTGGGAGGAAAAAAAAAATCCTGTTAGGATGTGTGCATGCTTAAACATGATGGAGCTGAAGAGAGGCTGCAGAGCAATCCTTCACACAAAGTGGGGGGAGTTGAGCTTTTTTTTTTGGGTGTTCTGTTTGTTTTTTTTGGTGTGGATTTTTTTTTCTTTAAAAGTCATTCTGAAAAGGAAATAAGGATATAGCAAACTAATAATTAGGAAGACATTAACATTGAGGATATGTCAAAGAAGAGGTTGTTGTTTGCCTCAGTGTTTAGGAGTTGTTACAAATATTTAGACATAAAACGTGTTATAACAGTGGATTGTAAATTCCTCTAATGCAGAAAATTTTGTGAAAACATGCAGCCTAGTAAGATGTAGAGTTTGCAGTATTGGAGGAAAAATAGTTGGGTGCTATTTCAAAATGCCACACCATTCCTCTGCGTAACAGGAGGGTGTGGATTTGGAATTGGAACATAGTCAGTCAACAAGCCCAGGGAGCTAAATTGGCTATTTTCCTCTTCATAGATAACAAATCACTGAAAACACTGCAGAATCTATTTTGTTTTAAAAGGTATTTAATGTAATGTTTAAACACAAAAATCCAGGCAAATCTGAAGCAAACTGCATAAAAACATTTCAAGAGTGATTTGTACGCTTCAAGATGTAGCTGGACAAGCTGAATTTGTTGTTTCTAAGTCAATATTTTGTCATTTAAACTTGATGTTCTTGTAGCAACTGAGAAAGAAATATCTTAAGGTCAAACTCTGGGAGACTAGCTGCAGGAGGAGGCTTTCAGTGAAAGTTTTACAAGTTCCGTTGGGTGGGTTTTACTTGGCTTTGGCTGGCTGCTGGGTGCCCAACCCAGCCATGTTCTCACTCCCTTGCTCAATTGGCCAGAGGGAGAAATTAGGAGAAAAATGTTTGTGGATCAAGATAAAGACAAGGAGATCACTCACCAATTACCGTCATGGGTAAAACAGACTCAACTTGTGTATGATTAATTTCTTTCTAATTAAAAACTATCTGGGAGGAGGTAGTATTGCAGGTTACCCACTTTTTACATGGAAGAAGTGTCTGCTTCATCACTTCTCGTGCCTGTTTACCAAGTTGATTTCACCACAGCAAACCCCTTCACCTTTCTGAAGTCTAACTTCTTGTGTAGAATTTGAAGCTGCAGTTCAGCTGCAGACCATGTGTATTCAGCAGAGTACATGTCAGAAAGCTCAACAGCATCTGCTTATGTACTTCCCCCAGAAAATATGGATTTGAGCATGTGCTTTTCTAGATTAGTATTATGTACACTCAAAAATAGAAACTCTCTATGGTAACTTTTAATCCCTGATGAGTGAAAACCAGCTGCCTGGCAGCCTCAAGTATTTGCTACTCTAGTTCAGCGTAACCACTGTCAGATTTTCCTTTTTGGAGGGTTGGTTTTACACAGCTCTGTAGAGGAAACAAAGCACTTAAATGGCTTTGGAGGAAGTGTGCTAGTATTGCAAAAGCTCATCCACCTGGCTTTTGTTGCCTAATAAATCATTATCTCACTGGTTGTTTTTTTTCCTCAAGGTGCTGGTAGCATTTTACTGTGTTAACAACCTGTTCACCTGTCTTTCTTGCTTGTGTAATGATACTCTGTAGATAAACACAGAGCAGCTGGCAAAACTTTAACCAGGCTGTAGCTTTTCTCACAGTTTGTTTGTTTTTATGAATCCTCATGACCAGTTACTAATCATTGTATTTGTGTTGAAGTCCCTTTTCTTTTTACGCATGTGTAGTTTAAGACTTCATTATGTTCTACAAAATATGGATGCTAATGGATTTTTTTTTTTGCCTTTTTCCTTTATAACTAGCACTTCAGATAGTCAGGTAGGTGAAACGGAAAAAAAAATCCATCCCCCCTCAAAAAAAAAAACAACCCAAAACCCAAGCATCAACGCCCCCCAAATAACTGCATACTGGGAGTAGCAAAGTTACTCTTTCTTTTAATGTGAAGAAATAATTTGGTTAATAAAAATTACCATGTTTAACTATCAGAAATTTTGGCTCACCTGCCTGTTAAAGAATAATTATTTCTTGTTATTATCTGTTAACATTTCAAAATCAATGAGTAAGTCAAAGGACCTGTCCAAAGGAAGGAGGTGAGTACATCCACTTACATGGGAGGTGAAAAATGAACTGATGTAAAAATATGTGGTATCCTTAACTGAAGAAACTGAAGTGTTTTGAACTTGTCATCTGCCAGTTAAGCCTAGTATGGCAAATGTGACTGATGTAGGCAGTTTTCAATTGGGATAAGTTTCTGTTGCTGCAAGTCCCATCGTTTTTCACACTGGCAGTGAATAAACCTGGGACTTTGTGCCTGAAGCCTGTTACTTTTGGACAATAAACTTTTCCTTCTGATAACATTATGTAGGTCTTGGTCAAGTTTAAATAGCTTAACGCTAGTTGTATGCTACACCAGTTCTAAGCTTTAAAAAGATTACATTGCCTAATTGCTGACTGTTTTTAAAATGCTTAGAGCCTAGTTCTGCCTTGTGGTGCACAGAACATGTTGTTATCTCATACACGAGTTGTTGTTTTCCAAAAATGTTAGGTGGTGTTTTCTGTATGCTTCAGAGTAGGAGGGAGTTCTTAACCTGTAACTTTTCCAAATACTCATCTCAAAAGTAATGTGCTTTCACTTGAAGTCCGTTTTCTGATTTCTGTGTTATACAGTAATGGTTTGTGTTTGACACTGTCTAAAGGCATTTATTTCAAGGAATGGACAGTTTGAGGTTGTCTTTGGGTGCGTGGTGATTTGTGGCTTCTTTCCTTTTGTTGAAAATGTAGCAGACCACAGATTTTGAATGAGAAAACTGGGCCCTCGGTAATAAAGACGTTTAGACCGCCCTTTCCCTTAGCCAAGGGGGAATCAAGCAAGCTACGTAAATGGAAGACAGTTCCACTGATGTGAATGCTGTGGCCTTTCTCTAAAACTTCTCACTTTGGCCATTAGGGTTGTAGCATCAGTTGTATCAGAATAGGAATCATTGAGCAGGCAGTTGATGTTTGTTAACCTTCTGGCTAAGGAGGAGTAGAGACGTGGGGCACCTACAGCAATTGGAACTATTGCTTGTAGACTCATCACCAAATATTGTCCTGTGATTGTTTGTGGATGTAGTTGCTGCAATCTATAATAAAATATCTGTACTTGTGTAAAAATACACTTTTTACTATTACCAAGCATGAAAAGTTACCCTGATGGATGTAGACTTACTTTGTTCCCTTGTCAAAAAGCAATCTGCATTTACCATTGGCAAAATGAATATAATGAATATTTTTCTGTATAGTTTCTTTTCGTGGGGGTCAGGTTAGGGTATCTGAGTGTGTGGGAGAGACATAAATGCTTACTGCTGGGAAGAAGCCAGTGAACAAGGGAGATCTAGAGCCTTTCATCTTGGGTACATGCTTTTTTTTTTAAGCAGGGTTGGGGTTTAACTGCTGTTCTGAAGCCTTTATTTAAATCAGCAATTCAAAAATGATGAATATTTTCTGGGGGATAACTGACAGGCATCAGAAGATAGTTACGTCACTATCTGGTGTCTTGCTCATCTGTATGATTCCCTTGTTTCAGTTGATTCTTTTGCTCATTTGGGATGATGATGTCTTCTGACTCTTTGTGGTGGTGGGCTCTGTTCCTGTTGCAATGTCAGCAGAAGAAAAAGCCTGAACAGTATCTTTACTTCCCTGGAATAGACCACTGAAACCTGCGAGAAAAGTTTAAATTTAGTGTTCAAATTAGGGGCTGCTGTCACTTATGTTTATAAGATTGTGTGCATTTTGTGCATTAGCTGAAGAAGCAGCAGTATTAATACTTAACAGCTGCTGTTAAAAGTCTCAAGACACTTGCAGTTTGTTTCAGAAGGAGAAAATCCTCCTCTAGAACAGGACTTGTTTCTAGGAATTTGATTTGTCAAGGTGATGGTTAAATTCCAGGATTACTAAACAGCTTGAGATTGCTTTCTCGGCACCCTGGCTTTTCTTTGTAATATCAATTTTTGGTCTAGCTGTTTGCTTCTGTGCTAGAAATTCTTTTTCCCAGTTAATTGTTAATTGTTGTCACTTCAGTGACAACTTCTGGTTTTGATAGTCTAACTTGTTTCCAAGATGTGAGAATAGCATCTTTTTTGCTGGTAACATGGAGTAAATATTCTTATAACCTGTTAATTCTGTAATAACCTGTAGCTAGCTGGTCTTTCAAATTGAGATGTTCAACTTTCTCTTACAGTCCATAATAATCCTGTTTAAAAAGTCAGATGAGAATCATTTTAGTAACTAACTTAACTAACCTAATCCTATTCATTGGTAGGACTTCATAGGCAAAAATCAAGTGTAACTAGTTCAGTAGTTAATACAACATTTTCACATGGACAGTTTTATACTGACCTTGTCTATGTCAGGTAGTCTTCTGATGCTATTCTCTGACCTAATGGGAGTGGTACCTGATGAAATGTAAAAATCATTAAAAGAAATATTCAGTGAGCAATCTTTCATACAAAAAGATGAATCATGTGCCATTACATGACATAGGTAAATGTTAAAAAAAAAATAAAGTAACTGGTGGTGTGCTACTTCCTGTCTATGTAGCGACTGGAGTGATAGTCAACGTATATCTTACAAATCAGGATAATGACTTATGACCTACACAGAAAGTGATGATTTAAAATCTGTGGAGAATGTGCTCTAGTTGTATGTTAAATCGCACTCTGGTATAGGTGCACAGAATAACCTGGACCATTTGGTGGGCTGGATCCTTTTGAATGTTGGATTTGGAGTATAAAAAAAGGTTAGATGGAGTGCAGGGCATACTTTTAGAATGAACTCCTACCTGGATAGCTCACATGTGGTACAGTGTTTGGATGATAAGAGATTTAAAACAAAACTAGTACTGCTGCACACCCAACCCTCCTAAAACCAACCAAACAAAAATCTACTCCCTACCCCAAATCCTCGAACTGTATGTGCAACATACCGTGGTGGTGTGGTACAAGCGGTGCTGCAGTCTGGGTACAGAAATAGGTCAAATAACATACATACATGATGCTTTAGTGGAAAAAGGCAAAACAAGAGCAGTACCTAGAAGTTCAAGTCTGGCAAATCAAAAGGAGATTAGATGCAGTAATTTGATAGTAAATGTAATTAGCTCCTGAAACAAACTACCTGGGTAAGTGCTGAGTTGTCTGTTGGGTGTTTTGAAATGAAGTCTTTTTATTTGAGCATCTGAGGCTGGGAATTACTAATTCTTACTCTGCCAAAGAATAATGAGTAATTTGGGTGGAATTATTTGAACCATATTTTGAATAAACTGAAAGCAGAAATTGATGTTAAGCATGGTACTATGTCTTATTTTCTGCTACCAATTGGAACAAATTGAATTTTTAAAGTTGTGGCTAGTTGCTCTAAATGATTCCCTGCTAAGAGATTTAGCATTTCGTGCAGCTTCAGCTTGCCAGGAACTGCATATGATTGACACAATTAATCAAAGATCATGCTGCTAATCCACACCAAACATAACACAGTTGAGAGAACTCAATTAAAACTTTTGTTCCTCCAATTTAAAACATCAGCCATGTGGGAGCTAAGTATCTCAGCCTTGTTTTGCTTGAGACAGGCCTTAATAAATTGCCTTATTTTGCTTCTGCAGTGCAATTTAGATGCTTATAAATTAGCATTCATGCTTTGCCACAATTCCACATGTGAACTCCTGCAACTTTGGTTAAGAGCATTGTCTAGAAAGTTTTAATGGATGTAGGTGAATGCTGAAGGAGAACATAAAAATCAGAAATAATAAAAGTAATTGGGTAGGGGAAATGCTGAAAGAATTGCTCTACTAAACCTTTTTTATAAATACAGAATTTGGAACAAAAAAAATTATACTTAATAGTTCAGTTATAGATTCTGTCTTTTATTATCATTCATTTTGCACTTAAGGTTGTTTTTTTTCTCTGAACATGTAATGCAACTTATCCTTCTCCCTGGGCACCTTTATAGCAGTGCTATAGTGAGGACATTATTCAAGACTGTAAATTTTTGACACCTTATGCTTAGGATTCTGAAACTGCTTAATAAAAGAAAACATTGAAAGCTTGCAATTGGGAAGGCTCTATTCTGAAGAAGATGGTTGTTTGAGAAAGAAAAAATCCTAAGACTTTCATGACTATACTTCAGCTGCCTGAAAAGATGTTTCATTTTTGACTTGACTCATAATTTGGGTGTGGGAAGTAGTGATGTAAGAAACTGCTGGGCAGCATGATGCCTTACAGCAAGATTAAAGGTAGCCGTAAATACACTATATTCATGCACAAATAAGGCATATAAGATCAGGAGTTGGTGCCTCTATTTTCATGGAAGACGGTTATTAAATTGCTGACTGAGAACCAGCCTAGCATCTAACACTCAGTCTTTAGCATCACTTATAAGACTAAATCTTTTTCCTTAAGTCTTATGGCAATAAAATACTTGCTGTAGTTAACTCTTAGATACTGTCAAGTGCGGAGGATGTATACTGTTTCTTCCAAAAGGTGTTAATGCTGTGGTGTTCCTTTTCAGGAGCTAAATAGCTGTGCAAGTTTTAATACTGTTATACTATAAAGGCCTGAAGTATTTTTTTTCTGCAGGATGTGTATCTTGTGGGAAGAACAATTGGTAGTTTAACAATATGCTTGCTTTTTTTTTTTTCTACCAAGTATTCCTGATGCCTATTGATTGTGCTCTCATCACTTCTGAGCCTGTGTTGCTTTTGACAGAGGTTTATTCCTTTTTT
>VXBW01001611.1:352684-397549 GCA_013400375.1 Thinocorus orbignyianus
ACCAAGCTACAGATACTTGTGTTCTTTGATTTCTCAGGAACCCCAGCATATCTGTAAGTACTGCTAAAGTCATTTTTGTGCCAATTCTATAGTGCTCGTAATAAAACAATGTCTAATTCATGTAGAAGCACAAGTGCTCTTCTTTGGGCTGCAAAGCTGGTTGAATTGATTTGTGCAACTAAGGCACAGAGATAAATTGTCTTATTGATGGCTCTTGTAATTTTTACTTCAGAATTGTTCTGATATTGTGAAAGGTCTTTTTTTTTTTTTTNTTAGGGGCTTATCTGTGTATATATATTACATGTATCATGCACTGGGCGAGACAAGGCTTTGTGCATGTTAAAAGGTGGGATTACAAAAAATTAGAAAATGTAGTGCTCCTGATACAACAGTATGATGCACACAACAAATTCTTGGATATGCCTTCAGAATACGTTGTCATTTTGCAAAGTTTCTGTGCATGAAAATTACTTAAGGGAGAACCAAGCTACAGATACTTGTGTTCTTTGATTTCTCAGGAACCCCAGCATATCTGTAAGTACTGCTAAAGTCATTTTTGTGCCAATTCTATANCAGGTGCAGTACCTTACATTCTATAGTGCTCATAATAAAACAATGTCTAATTCATGTAGAAGCACAAGTGCTCTTCTTTGGGCTGCAAAGCTGGTTGAATTGATTTGTGCAACTGAGGCACAGAGATAAATTGTCTTATTGATGGCTCTTGTAATTTTTACTTCAGAATTGTTCTGATATTGTGAAAGGTCTTTTTTTTTTTTTTTNTTTTTTTTTTTTTTCCTGATTAGGTCTGATGTAGTCTCATAAATAAAAAAGGATTAGTTCTACCAGGCTTTCAGACTCATGTCTACTTTCAACTTGCATGATAACTAGGATTAAAAATTTTTCCTGTTTTCAGCCATTCCTACAAACCTGTGGCCTCTGTGTCAGCCCTCTTTATTACTTGTACTGTTTTTCTCCATAGGGGATTTGCAAATTTGACTGGAAAACAATTTAACCCTATAGCTTGAATGTTAAGAGTTATCTCAGTAGATCTAATTAAATGTATTTGTGGTTGTCTGCTTTATTCTTTAATGCAAATAAGAGTCTAAAAGTGTTTTATAATTGAGAAAATAGAATGTTGAGGTCCTCCTTCAAGGAAGGCAGCATTATATTTATGGAAACGTTTTAGGACATCCTTAAGTCACTCATTTAAAACATACAGAGAGTAGAAATGTTCCTAGGCCTGTATCAGGAATTGTGTGGTCAGCAGGACTCGAGAGGTCATCATTCCCCTCTACTTGGCACTGGTGTGGCCCCATCTTGAGTACTGTTTATGGTTTTGGACCCCTTACCACAAAAAAGACAATGAGATGCTGGAGCGGGTCCAGGAAGGGCAACAAAGCTAGTGAGGGGTCTGGAGAGTAAGCCTTGTGAGGAGAAGCTGAGGGAGCTGAAGTTGTTCAGTCTGGAGAAGAGGATGCTGAGGGGAGACCTTATCGCTCTCTACAGCTACATGGAAGGAGGTTGTAGAGAGGCAGGGGTCGGTCTCTTCTCCCAGGTCACAGGTGATGAGGCCACTTCCTCTTGTCCAAAGTGGTGCTAGGGGAGGTTCAGATTGGATATTAGGAAAGATTTTTACACAGCGTTACTAAGCATTGGAATGGGCTGTCCAGTGAAGTGATTGAGGCACCATCCCTGGAGGTATTTAAAAGATGGGTTGACATGTGCTTACTGATCTGGTTTAGTGATGGGTTATTGTGTTTTATCAGAGTCAGGTTGGTGGTTGGACTAGCTAATCTCAAAGGTTCCTTCCAATGTAGGCAATTCTATGATTCTGTGAAATGCTACAATATAGCTGGAGCATTCTGCAGGTGGAAGCAGAGGGAGGGGAGTGGTTGTATAGATTCTTATCTGTAGCCAATTTACGTAAGCTGCAATCAGCTTCAGACCTGGGAAAGTACATCTTCAGCTGTTCTGATGTGTGCATTTGCAGAGTCATTCTGTGAACTGTAGTAGCGAAATGACCTGAGTTACTGTGGATCAGTGCACTGAAACCATTCATGTAAGCCCTCTATACAAGTAAGCTGAGTGCTGCTGAGACAGCCTGTGACAGCCTGGAGAAGGGAACAGAAAGTGCAAAGTAGGTGAGACAAGGGGCTGACTTCTTAAGTTGGCCTTGCTGCCTAACACTTAAACTGGAAAATGGCCTTATGCTGTTTGCTGTCTGTCTGTGGTGAAAAGTGGCTTTCTATTTCAGATGTAAAAAAAAAAAAACAACTTATCTGAAGGTGTCTACTGTTATCTGATGAGTTTAAGTGCCATTAAAATAGGGATTCTCTAGGGGGAAAAAAATGCCCTTTTATTCTGTACTTTATCTGAATTGTATCCATGCTGAAGAGAGAGCAGTTTTTAAAAGGAAATTCAGCATTAATGAGCATCCGTTGATGAAGAAGGTATCTGTGACAAGCTATTAAATAACTCATAGGACAATGCCAGTGTCATAGTGGATTGGCAGTCAGTTATCTAAGAAATACTAATTGTATTCATTAACATACTTGACAAGAACAAATTGGGAGTATGTACCATAATCACTGTGAACAATGAGGCAGTTCAGAGGTGCGACGTTTTCATGTTTGATTGCATCTGTCCATCGAAGAACACTTTCTTGCAGAATTAGGCAGAAATAGATCTCATTAAATGAGACAAGTTAGACTAAAGCTCTAAGAAACTCCTTGCTGGATTCTGAAACCTAGTGATTGGTTAAAAGTTGGCAAGAATCTGTTCCTGGTGTTATGTTGTTAATTGATCGTGAGGTTAAACAGTGTGGATTGAGCCAGGAGTACTTTTAGCGAAAATTATGGCCAAGTCTTTCTAGCTTGCTTAATTTGCAGCCCTTGAGACATTATATTAGTTGTGTTAGTGGAGGTCAGTGAAGGAGACAGTAGGGTAATTATTGAGATTGAGGGAAGAAGTTGACTGAAAGAAACATTTGTGTTCCCAAAATTTAGAAACTGTAGTAGACAAAGATGAGTTTTTTAACAGTAGAGGGGAAAAAATAGGAACCAGAACCAGATCCTCTCCAGCCCATTCAGTTGTATTGGAATGTTTGGGTGTTACTCATTGTGTGGTGATGAAGGCATTGTGCTTGTATTCTGAGTTGTACCAGTTTGTGAGGCTTTCTATAAAATATAGCAAGTTTGGTGGACTCTAGAGAAGTTCTACTAAGGTGTCTGTTTAAGGTACTTGATGCAGATGTAGGTGTCCTGGTTTGAGGTAAAACAAACCAATTTTCTGTTTTATAATTTTACTGTTTTATCTGGACCTCTTTTAACTAAACTCTGAAATTAACAGCACATTGTTCAGAAAACTGTTCACTCTCACAGTGATAAGACCTGATTATACCAAGGAATGATATTCAGAGAGGCCTTTGCTTATACTTCTTGCTAGAACAGCTAAGGTCAGGTAATTTTGTTATTTGTCCCACTGGAGAGTCGGAAGCAGAAAAGTGTGGAGGGGTCACACCGCTAGGGAGGGAGCAGACAGGACAGGTGACCCAAAACCGACCAACTGGGATATTCTGTCCCATGGCATCATGCTCAGTATAAAAGCTGAGGGATCAAAGGGTCAATTGTTTTTCTTCGATTGCTGATGTCCGAGGAGGACCCTGCCTGTTCATCTGCCTTTGATCCCTAACTGAGTGTTCCTGACTCCAGATCTGGAATCCAGCTCCCGTTGATTACCGAGTCCAGTCTGGGACGTTTCCTGTTGGTGACATGATCATCATCTGGGAGCTTGATACGGTTTTGTGTATATTGTATCCATTCCTTTATTTTCCTCTTACTTTAATGAAGTATTAATACTTGATTGAAGTAGTTTAGTTCATTCTAAACTTGTAAATCTCCTTATATCTTCCTTTCTTTTCTTTTTTGGGGGAGGAAGGGCCGTCTGTCAATCTGGTTTTTGGTAAATTTAACTGAAACCACAACATGTAGGAAAGCTGGAAATTCATGCTGGAAGGTTTGGGTGGGTTGACTGATGGGACAGTGAGCCAAATCTAATCCAAAGAAAATTATTCTGTCTTCTATATAATCTCTTTCAGTTTAATTTAAGTGGGAACAGTGCCAGTTTAGAAAAGAAAGTGAAATTGAGAAGAGAAGCATTTTTTTTAAGTAATGATGTGAAGATAAACCTTAAATTCCAGACAATGCACGTTTCAGCTGTACTGTTTACCTATGATAATAGAGCTTGTAAGATGGTGTTTTTTCTATAGAGTTTGATCTCCAGTTCAGTTGTTTTATAATTGATTAGAACATTTGTCATTTCATTACTCCTGGTAATGATTACTTGTGTGAGCTGTGTTGCTCCAACAGATGTCTTCTCTGTGTTTCCTGACATCTTCACGCAGTTGGCGTCAGGTACCTCTTTGCTGTTTGGGTGTGCAGCTGAGTGAAACCTACTAATGGTTCTTTTGAAAACACACAGGCTTGTCAAGCCTTTCATATGTGTTTATTGTTCCTCAAAGCACTGTGAATGAGGAAAAAGAACCTAAGCATAATTGTGCTAAATATATTAAATAGCCTGTAAGTATCAGAAAAGTTAATTTATTTTTTTCTGTTGGACTCAGGATATAAATGCCTTTCCCTCAAGAAGTGTTAAATAATCAGTGGAAAGATACAGCTAGATGAAAAAACAAATGTGCAGCATTAAATGTTTCTAATCAGTAACTAATTAATTGTGTCTTTTTAAGTCTTACCATTTTAACAGCTTTTCTTTGTCATTGTTGGGAAACTTTTGGTCAGTTACAGTATCTTTCACTATAGAATGACTGTAGGTATGTCTAGAAAATACAAAATACTTGATGGTAAGTTGGGCCATCAGTACAACTCTGACTAACAACAATTATTTCCTTTCCGCATTTTGGATTAATGTTGGTCTTTCATAGGAAGTACCTAGTATTACAAGATATTTTTTCTTAAAAAAAAAAAAGTTAATAGTGTGTCCTATTGAAGTTTCCCATGTTAACAAGTTTTTTCATGTGTTCCCACTTGCTCATATGGATCAAATAGGTCATTCGGAGAAACTGCCTATTATCTAAGACTGTGAGCAGAGAGGATTGGAAATGCTGTGCACTGTAGGTCAGGGAATTAATTTGCAGCACTATGGGTTAGAGAGGAATGCTGGCTCCATGCCAGCTCTGCACTGAATGTGTTGGGGATGCAGGATGCTTTCACTGTGCAGCAGGGGAAGGCAAAGTGAAGGTGGCAGCAAGACGTGATTATGCTGCCTCTGTTCTGCTCGTGGCCTTAGTTGCAAAGCAGCTTTAGAGTGATACGAAGAAGGTGCTGCCAGTTCTGTGCCAGGCTGAAATTCACTTATGCTTGGGAAACCTTGAAGTACGTTTTAGGGCAGTTTTGGGATTGCTGCACCATGGCGGGATGGTAGTAGCTTGGTATTAGTGGAGGAGAAAGCCCGTTTGATGTTTGTGACAGCAGATACCCATGTTCAAATCTAGTGTCGCTCATTCTTCTGTTGCTATGAAACTACGTAAAACAAGATGTTAGTGTATTAGTTACTGAATTACTTTCAAATGTCTTTTAACATAAACATTTTAGAGTCTATAGAAAAGGCTTAAGTATGCATACACTGCTGTAAGAGCATGTCTGTATTCACAGTCTTTGTCTGGTAATGTTTTGAGTCACTGCGGTTAAAGTTCTTAACTTGCCCCTTAGTTATAAAGGGAAGCCTGGCTGAAAAGCTCTGTACTGAGAACAGTCTTTCATTACAAGTTTGGGCATACTTAATTTTCAGTAAAGACAGTCATGTCTAATATTAGTTAATGGCTTTTTGGTGTGGAGGAGTAAAGCAGGTGGTTTTTTTTCTTATGGTCGCATCAGGAACATTTAGGTTTTCAAGAACTGAAAGTATGCGTTTCTGCAGAGAGAAGGTGATGCCCTATGACAATGCTGTACTTCGTGTAGTCTCTCAAGTTGGTATGAGTTGTAAGCAGCCCTTCTGTAAATGAGGATTTCTTTTATTTACTGAGAGCTATATCAGGGCAGGTAGTAAGAAAAGAGAGAAATTAATTCCATGATTAGGTCTTTGTTTTAGAGGGTGGAGATCCTTAGAAAAGATTTAAGTTAAATTTACATGTAATTTGTCAAAAAAGGTGTACCCTGGCTTAGCGAAAAATGTAATTTTAACCAATAAATGCTACATCTTTGTTAAAGAATTATTTTTATTGGAAGCTGTGCTCAAATATCTGTGACCTCTTCTCTTTGAAAATTGGCGTGCCAGTGTTCACCACTTCATATGAAACAATCGCTGCACTTGGGGAGATGTAATTATTCAGTGTATGCATAATCAATTTTGAATATATGCAGGAGGTAAGACTGAAATTTTCATTAATAAATCTTTGATTCTTGAAGTGTTTAGTGTCCTTGTGAGAGTACCCTAGTGAGAGAGTTCAGGAAGAGAAGTCTTGACAATGCACTTCAACACAAACTGCAACAGTTGTAGCTGCACTTCAATTGCAAGAGATCCAAGCTGCCTTTAATTTGTGATGAATTTTAGTACTGCTCTGTAGTGGGTGAGTTTAAGCTAAGATCTGCTGCCCTAAGTTCATACACAACAAAATACTTACTGAAAGTGGAACATTGAGAAGTTGGCAGGGGGAGACAGTCAAATCACGGATCGTCAGGCAGGAAAAAGACTGAAATCTTGGCCCTTGGGGTCTGTGCAAGGTGGGCTGGAGGGAAATGTGGCAACTTGTTGCTGTCTGGAGAGGCACTTTGGATGTGTGATGAATGAAACTGTCATATGTAGAGACCCTGCTATAGGTTCTGAAGCCAGGTCTTCTGGCTGTCCTTTAAAATCCTATTACTTACATAAAAGAGTATGTCCCTTTATTACTGGCTTTTTTTGTTAATGAAAGAAACCCATAAAAACCTGACTACTAGCTAATTGCTTTAATTACAACAAAATCTTCCTTTATGTTTGGCCTTAATTAGTGCTCATCAGTTGCTTTTGTTTGTCATAAACATGATGTTGGAGAAGGTCTGCAACTTAATGTTAAGCCAGAAAAATAAATGAAAAATGTGAAGGATATATTTAAATGAAGAGCCTAAAATACCTTCTATTAAGCTTATGCTGATATCATCAAGAGACTGTTACCTGGGATAGATTTTACTGATAATTCAAAAAATGGATGGTAAAGAGGTACTGAATGACACAGGAAGTTATCTTCATCAGAAGAAATCTTGCAAAAGACCTCAAGACGGTCATGTTAAATTTAATAGCATGGAAAAACAGCATAGATTTTATCTGAGGACTTGTACAAAAGGGTAAATAAGTCTACCTTCTGTTGATCTAAACGTGTTTTCGAGCATAAGTAAGATTAAGTTATTGGCTTTCCTTTTTGTACCCATGCAGAAAGCTAATGCGGCAGTTGCTGTTAGTTTTATGCTCTGATTGAGTATATGGCCAATTACTGCTGGGCCAAAAATAAACCAACTTTTTGTCCCCTACTGTGGCTGACTATATACATTATCTCACTACCACTCATCTTTCCTATCAAAATAAAATATAAGTGCTCTCCATTATATGAAACACTGAGCTCTGTTTTCCAGGAAATGAGGAACTTGGAGTAAATCCCAAAGCAGAATCTTTGCTGCAGCTGCCTGTTGTGCTGCTGAAGAGCCTTAACAGAGTTGCTGAAACAAAACTCTGCTCATCCTGGTATGCAAATAACCAAAAGATAACAGATAGAGCCACCAAAGGATACATTAAAATCCCTGAGGCTTTTATGTAGAAAGATGGATCAAGTGAAAGATTTACTACTTCAATTCCAACTAATTGATTTCTGTTGCTTAAATTAGAGCAAAACCTCAATGCTGCCATGTATCTGAACCTATTCATTCTTAGCTTACAAAGCAGAATAGTGTAATTAACTAAATTGAATGTTTCTTGAAGCTCTTTTAAAGAAAAGACTAATTTGCTTACAATGCACTGGATAGTCTGTCTAAATTGGCTGGCATCCTTCCAGTTTCAAAGCAGCCGAGATTTGAAATCATTGTGGGAGCAAGTATTCCAGATTTCCTATTTAGGGTACTCTGCTATGGGTGTCCTAAGAAGGAGGAATGGAAGAGGGAACGAAAGTGGTGGAGAACTGCTTTTTTGTCAGTAGTAGGATAAAATAAACCCTGTAGAAAATGGGAGAATTTGGCAAGTTACACTCTTAAAACCCCAAACCGGTTCCACTCGTAGAAGTCTTTATACTCTAAATGGCAAAGCACCGTCAACAATTACTTCTTTAATCTTCTAATACCACCAACAGAGTATGCAGGAAAAGTTGCTCATCTTTTTAATTGGCTTTTTCACTTTTTGACATAAAGACCAGCTGGCTACGTGAAGCCAGGTAACTCTTCACAAACGACTGTTACTAGTACAGAGGTTGAGCTATTGTGGTTTATATCCATTGGGAAGTATATGTTAAAATTCTGATTGCCTATGGTTTAATGTGCTGCAACTGCACAAATTACAAATAACTTTTTTTTTTTAAACTAAGCTTGGCGTACGTGGAGATGTGTTGGTAGATCTTGGGTGTTCTGGAGCAGAAGCTGGAGATTGTTGGATTATTGAAGGCATGAGAAAGAGAATATTAAATGTCATTGCGGTGGCCAACAAATGATATTCAGAGATATTAGTATTATACTTCCATTGTAAAAAGTTTATCTTGATATTATATAGTATTTTCTTCAGCTGCAATATTTGTTTTGAGATGAGTGCATTAATTTCATGATGCATATAAGAGTAATTATCTCCTGAAATGATTTAGATAGAATCTTAGCACATTTTTAGAGATATGAGAAGAACAGAACGAAAATACAGAACAGCTGCTTGGTGCCAGCTAAATAAGTCCTGTTGCTTTTTTCTGTTTGCCTAAATTGTTCCTTGATATATCAGGAATTTTGACTATGCATGTAAGTGATTATAAAAAGGGAATTCCATCTGTTTTGTAGCTGCTGGGGAAAAAAAAAAAGCATTTGAAAAATTATGTATTAAAGTAAAAAAAAATTAGAAAGGGAAAACTTTTCAGTATGGGTCTCATCCTACTCTGTGTAGCTTTTTAGAAAAAAATGTAAGAGATAGAAAATTAGGTTTTCTTCATATTCAAGTTGGTGGCAAGTAAAATAAATTGGAACATCATGTTCTAAAATAAAATGGAATTGGGTTATTTAAAATCTGATATCAGATTCAAATATAGTTCTCGGTGTTCCCTGCCTTAATATTTCCTGTAGCTTTTGTAAAATTTAACTGGTAGGATAACTCTTTAACACTGTACCTCTTAAACACTAAAAGAGCTTTGCAAACTTACATTAGTTCTCTGAAAACAGGAATCTGGCTTTTGTACCCCAAAGCACTGACCTGTATTGCTCTGGTCATAAAGTGGGAGCTACAGGCAAAGCTTCTGATCTCAAAATAGACCAGTAATAACTGATTTAAAATACATTTTGAGTGACTTGTGTCCTTTTACAATTTAAATGCTTTGATCTTTATTTTTGTTCTTTGCTATGTAATTTTGGGTGGGAACTAAGTGGTCTAGGAGTTGATTTCCTTGTGGGACTTACATTCAAAATATGTTGGTTCCCCAGCAACATCTACCTAATAATGATGAGACAAGTATACTCAGTACTGGGAATTAAGAAGTGGAAGGAATGAAAACAGGAAACTTGTTACTAGTCTTGATCTTTCTCACTCTGAAATGTCATACTAATTTTCACATGATTCCTCGACTCTGTTTTATCCTGGAGAGGGAAGATGGTGGCAGCAAGTGCTTGAGGATGGCGGTGCTGAAACGGGGTTTGGGCATCTTTGCTCTGATGTATCTTCTTCCAGCATCTGAACTTAAGTTCCCCTTATAGTTACGCTAGGGGTTATTGTGAGGATGCTGTTTCCCTCAGTTTCTGCAATGGGCATCTCTTTGAATTCTTTGGGATCCAAGCGCCCCACTAATCCTGGCGGTATGTTCTACCCAGCAGAGCGAGGGGTGCATCTCTAAAATTAGTTATTTTATTTGTCAGTGATATTTGTGTCTTGTCTCTTCTCATATTTGCTGGCCAAGCTCTGTGTTGTCATGTCATGGAGGACCTATACAGCTTTTGTGTTTCAGATTGGTTTCCAGAGAAGATGGGTATATGTTATGTCTGCCGGTGTGTTTTAAATGTATGGGATGTTTGTTTTTAACAACTCTATTAAAAGGAAATGTGTTACCTCATGACAGACTTGCGAAAAATACATCTATGCAAAAATGTTTTAATGTTAAAGCCAAGTACCTTATACCAATGTGTAAGAAATATTGCTACTGGTTTATTTATTTTGGATGAAGATAACTCATTATGGCAATAATGGTAAAATTACTGTGGGAAGGGCAGTTACAATGTTCTGCGCTGAAATTACACAAAATGTGAGTAATTTTTTGAAGCTGAAGTAGGCTTTGTCTTTCTCACTGGGGAATATACTAGAGGGGCCAGGTTTCTTCAAAATTCTTATCTTCTGTTATTTTTTTAAATGCAGAGGGAAATAAAACAGTGAAGTATAGACTAAAGCAATTCTGGCTCTTAAACAGTTCTATACAGACAGATTTGTTTATATTTGTTTGAAAAATATTTTAAATAGAATATGAATTCTGTAAATTGTGGGAGAAGCATGAGACGCAGCAAACATCTTTAATGAAAGCACTCAGCCTTTTTCATGCTCTGAATCTACCTTTATTATGTTAATCAAATTCCATGCAGTTCCCAGCAGGGGTATGTGAAAATTATCTTTTCAAATAAATGAATACAGATTATTTACTGCATATCAAGAAACTGGTTATAGGTCTTTGATCTTTGTCCTGGTGCAGATGTAGATCAGAGCAGTTATTAAGACTCTATCTTGTGTGGTGTCCCCTTATCCTCCTGGATGACTGGGGTGTGAGATGGCAGGCAGATGTGCCAGCCCTTGTGCACTGGGCACTCAAGTGTGGAAACTGCCTGCTTTAGATCCCCAGGATGAGTTTAAGTCTGTTCAGCTCCAATGGTCCCAATACAACTTCATTTCTAATAATTTTTAACACCACTGGGGTACTCTGTCAGGTGTTTTTTTGGGAAAGAATGAAATGAATATCTGCACTTTGGGGCTGGTGAGAGGAAATTAGAGAAGTCTAATTTACTTGTACTTCTAGTTTATGTACTGATATTTTACAGATAGATACCTGGAGGTAACAAGCTCTTTAAATCATGCTTCTTCATCAGAAGTCCCCGTGAAATAGTCCAAGTACAGTCAATCTGAGAAACAGTCTCTAGGACAAACAGAAAAAGTGAAGTTCTTCTGTGCAGTGTTCTGTTTTCCTCTGTGTGTATGATGACCGTAAGAATTAAATACTGCATTTTCTATCTTAATTAGTTGATGCCTCATTAATAAGTTCTACTAAAGTTTATAAAAAAACTTGTGGGATTTCTGTGGGAACAGTATGTATGCTGTCCTATATTTTGCTTCAGGATAATGTTTTGAACATCATAAATCAAATCATGGATGAATGCATTCCACATGAACGGGCCAACCGTGACTTCTGTGTTAAGTTTCCAGAGGAAATACGCCATGACAACCTTGCAGGACAGCTTTGGTTTGGAGCTGAAGTAAGTCTCTCATATTTCTGTTACTTCTGTTTAATGGACAGTTTTTTGTGGCATAAAGCCAGATGCTTAAATTATATCTTGAGACTTTTCTAAAAATTGTACATGTAATTACAGAGCACGGTGAATATTTTGAGAACTTGCTCCAGATGCTCAGTAGAGGGGGATTCTTGGTTTTGGTATTGGTTGGGTTAACAGCATACTGGCTTAATTTTATAATTGACTGCTGTCATTATGTCCACCTTATAAAAACTAATCTTTTGTGAATTACCATATGATTAATATGATTTTTTTATTTTTTATTGTGATGGGCCATCACTTATGTCATGCTTTGAAAATCGTAGAAATGAACTTATGTAAGGGAATTTTATCAAGATTGAAGTCCATCTCCAGCAAGTATAAATGCATGCTCTCACTTTATTTTAATGACTGTATTATGCTATAGTTCATACTGGACATACATAAGTTTGAGCTGACATGTGTTGCACATAATTCACTTATTTCATTTGTATGCTAAAAATACAATGGTTTCTGTGCAAAACACTGCAGCCTGCTTTTCTCTTACCTGATTTATCTCAAAGACCTATTTCTACAGCAACTTGAAAGAACAAAGGGGTATTGAGTGAATAAACTTTAATGATTTTAACCAAGGAAAGCTTGACGTGTCAGGAAAAAAATGATGTAATATGTAAGATACTTATTCATTATAAGGGATGTCTGTTGGCTTAAAAATTTTTTTAAAAAATCCTTGGTGGCATCTTTAATGATCAACTTAATGTCTTCAGGTTTGCAGACCTGAAGGTGACTAAGCACCATGGATTTGATGAACGTTGGAGGGAGGAGTAGTGTAGACATGCCACCATACAACAGCATGTTGTGTTGGTTTTGTCAGCTTTGCCTGTCCTGTGTTTGAAGCGATCCTTTGGCTTTTGTTATTATCCATTCTTTTCTCTCCCAGTTTCTCCTTTCTTTTGAAAATGCATGCTCTCCATCAGTAGTCCCTATCTTGTTCGGTCCAGTATGTCTCCGTGTGTTCTGTTTCTGAAACTGTATTTGACAATTGCTAATTGTAGGCTTCTCTGTGTTGGGTAAGTCCCATGTAGAATTTACAAAATTAATTTCATAATCCTGTCCTCAGCAAAAACAGCAGAAATCTTTCATATTGTGTAGCCTTCACTGCTGTCATTCAGGTGACACCATGCTGTGTTTTAAAATGCTGAGAGTCTGTCACGTTGGTTTGATGGTGCGTCCTTGGTAGTTAAATAGGAGAAGATGGGGTAAGTCTTTCTGTAACCATCCATAATGAATGCTTGTGAATCCTGTTACCCTTTCTTACCTTTACTCTAAGGGACTAACAAGATAGGATTACAGCAACAAGCAGACAGGAGAAATGCCAGCCAGAGGTGTAACTTCTCCTTGCCTTGTAGAAAATGCTTGAGGGAACTCGAAGAAGGACAGTACCTTCTAGGAGAAAAAAAGAATATTGCCCTTTAGCTTATGTAACAAACAGTGAATAATGTTTTTACTTGATCCAAATCAAACTTTCACTGTCTCTAAATCAAACTAACAGACTGAAGAGACCTGTTGATTTCAGAGAATGTAATGTGTGCAGTGATGACATAATGCCACCTCATAGTACTGCAGATGCTGTCCTTCTGTAAATTCATGTAGTAAGGAAGATTATATGGACTGTTATGACTATAAATTTAAGTGTCCTTGTCAGTGCAATTGCTCTGAGTTGTCAGACTAAGAGTACCTGTCAACAGGTAAGACTTGTCCTATGCATAGTTTCCCACAAATTCTCCTTTGGCTGTTAAGAGGTAAGAACATCATCTTCTCTGAGTGCCCTTAAAACATAATCAGTGCATCAGGCTGATAAGCAAGGGCTGAGATTGCAGGTACCCCATACAGAGCTGCAGGAATGTTTTCTATCCAATGGAGTGCAGGAGAGAGGGGATTGATACAGAGCTGCAAATGGAGATTAAAAGAATGAAAAGAAAAAAGAAAAATTGAGACTTGAACAATCTTGTATATTGTCAGTTAATAAAATTTTTTTCATTAATACACCAATTATGATTTATATCAGTGCTTGTTGTCTTCTGGAAATACCTGTAAAGGAATAAAGTGAGGAATAAATAGCTTGTTTTTAAAAGCAAGATTTTTTTAAAAAAGTAGGTTTTTACTGTAATGCACAAATTAGCTTTTTTTTTAATGTCTTTGTGAGTTGGTCAGAGGGAGTTCAGTTCCCTTCTGAAAAGGGAGAATCTGTCAGTGAAAACTTATTCACAGCTTCTGTGGGAGGCAGGTTACTGGTGTAGCTAGTGAGTGCGACCAGTTTTGCTGCAAAAGGCATCACAGTTGCAGAGTTTTCTGTTCTTTTTGTATGGAATTGAATTATTTTTAAAAAAATCAGGCAGTCTATCCTGAATCGGAACAGTCCATTGATCATACTTGAACTAGATTCACATGCCTTTCAGGCAAGAAATCCTTGCACACATAGTGTATGTTCTACCAGTATTTATTGCCTAACTAATAGAAGCGCTTTAAGTTCCAAAGTTAGCCATAAGGTTTTTGCACTTGAACCTTCCACTGTTTCCATGTCTCCCTGCGATGCTCCCTGACCTTTTTACATGAAGGCTTATGTCTCAGAAGATCAGTCTTAGATCTTTCACTTGTTTAATAAGTTGCAACAAATGGCTTCAAGGTATTAAATATAATATCTTGTGCTTTTTTTTAACCTCTGTGAAAATATTTTCTCTGTTAACCTATTTCACAGTGTTTGGCTGCTGGTTCAATTATTATGAATCGTGAAATTGAGAGTATGGCTATGAGGCCATTGGCCAAGGATCTGACTCGAAGCCTAGAGGAAGTTAGAAATATCATTCGTGACCAGGCCTTAAGGGATTTGAACCTCTACACAGAGAAAATGAAAGAGTCACTCAAGCATTTTGACATCCTTTTTGCTGAATTTGAATTAAGGTAAAAGATCTGAATATGTTACGAGTATTGGCTACTGCAGCTGTTGTTGGAAGTTGGCTGTTTTGTTCTGTTTTCTTTTTCTGGAAAAAGTATGTAATTTTTTTATCATGTATTTGAATTCTTCAGTAATTTGTTGCATTGTTAGATTTTTTTTCCCCTTCCAGTGTAGCAATAATGAAAAGAAAATTAAAGAGCTTTTTAGCAATCAACATTTGCTTTCTTCAACTAAACTATAATCTTCCATTTGCATATTGGCACATGGCATTTGAGGGAGGTTTTTGAAGACACAAAAGGAAGCTGTAAATCTCTTCCCTTAATGTTTTCTTTGTTGGAGAAAAGGCGACAAATAAGAGATGTGGAAAAAAAAAGGCATAATAAAAATAGCCTAGAGATTATGAGGTTTTGTTCCCTTGTGCTTATAGATAAAAGCAAGATGCACCCAGTGAATTTAAGAAGGCAAATTGAGATTTGATGAAGGAAGTGCTTTTACACAAGCCATAATTAACTGCAGGAACTCGCTGATTTAAAAACTTGTGATTGAAAAATGGCTTGGAGGTTTATAACAAAACTAAAAGCAACTCTTTTTGGGGTGCAAAAAGTAACTGCTTATTGCATTAAAGGTCATGTTGACCAAGTCTTGCATTGTGCTTCTGAATTAAAGCCAACTTCCTACATGTTTATTAGATATTTGTGGTGCTAAGTGTAGTTACAGATGGGATACTGGACAAGATTATCTATGGATCTAATATAATAAATACATTTCTACCTAAGCCATAGACTGTTCTCTCTTCCATTACTGTTTACTTTTCCTTTATGTTCTTTTGTATTATTTTACTCCAGCAATTTTTCTGTTTCAGAAAAGCATCTTTATAGTGTTACCTTGTTCTCAATTAAAATGTTTCATTGGCTGGAAGTGTGTTTTTTAAGTGTGGGTTTGAACGCAGACAGTGATGGCAATCAGCTTCACTGTGGGAAGTACCTGTGCACAGTTTCTGGCCTATCTCTACCAACTCTACACACAATGTTTTTCTTTGCCATTGTTTAACAAACAGCTTTTTTCCTTCATGTGTTACCTGTAGTCTACAAACGATTGATAAAGTAATATGGTGACAGAAAAACAGTTATATGAATGTTTCATACCTTGTGAATTAGTGCTTTTGCATGTAATTTCTTGAATAAATGAGACCAACCTTTAAGTCTCCTAAATTGTCTGTGCAGGGTAGTTGAATTTCGCTAATATAATTTAAGATAAAACTTTCCAGAAAAAATGTGCATTTTAGTTGGGGTTTTTTCCCTTAAGGAAATGTGGAATAAACTATTCTGTCTTCAAGATGCAGCAACAAAGATCCTTCCAGGACCTACCTCCCTGTGCCATGCAGAATGGAGTTCTCACTGCTAAATGTGTGTAATTATATTTCTAAATTACTGAGTTCCACTTCCTCAATCCACAATAAGTTAATCAGCTGCATTTCTGACAGATTCCTACACTGTAGAGTTTTCACGGAGGTCTGTCAAAATAAATACAAAATGGTACAGGCAAGGGTAGGCTTTTAAGATGGTTGATCTTAGGTTTTTTTTAGTTTTTTTCATCTAAATTGTTGGAGCATGTAAAACAGTAGTACATTATTCTGTAATCTTTGTAGTTATGTGTCGGCCATGGTACCTGTGAAGTCTCCAAAAGAATATTATGTACAGCAAGAGGTAATTGTACTTTTCTGTGAAACTGTGGAAAGGTAAGCATTTTACTGAAGTACTAAATTTTAATTTCTATGTTAACTTTCAGTCTGAGCTTTTGTAGAAATACTTTAACTGCAGTCTTTAAGAAGCATCATAAAACACCAGGTATTTTCCTTTTTCAGTATGTGTCCAAGTACAAAGTTGAAAAGCATTAAGCGTGCTTGCAAGGCATGAGCCTATGCTTTTTTGTTTTCTAGGCGAACCCCAGAAGTTAGTAAACCAACAATAGCAATATTTTTAGTATGCCTAGTTATAGATGTGTAAATGAAGAATAAGCATTTAAATAAGATAAATCGATTTAAGGCGTCAAGACTTAATTTCATTCAAGAATACATGGCGTTATCATTCAAATCTGTAGACCTCTAGTGATTACCATAAAGAACTTCTACAAGTTCTCTTAAAAATCTTAGAGGGCTGGAACATGAATTTATATGCATGAAGAGATGATGTTAAAAAACGCTGGACAACCCAGCATTATCAGGTGATTCTTATCAGGTAATAAGAGAAACAGGAATTTGTTTGCGATGTACTATGTTGATCAACTTTTGTTTTCCCCCGTGACAGAGTAACTAGCATAGCAGCTGGGCAGTAGAGGGAAACAGCGTGTGAAATACCCCAAATTTAGTGAGGTTTTCAGCAGTGAAATGCTGTTCTATAAAGGGAACTAGTGAATCATAGCCTGGGTGGAATTATTGGAGACCGATTGACTGAAATGCACTGGGAATAAGCGTTGAGTTTACCATCATATTAGGAGAACTTGTGAAGTAGGACCCTGGGTCTGTGTGGTCTGAAGGGACAGACGTCAGGGAGCGTCTGCTGTTAATTTCGGTGGCCAGTCTGGCCCAAAATGCCACAACTTTCATTAAGGAGTGAAGAAGTACAGAGCAGACTGCCACAATCTGTAGATGACACCAAGATCAGAGATCTTTCAGGCATTTTAAAAGACAGGATTACAACTCAAAGTGGTCACAACAAGTAGGGGGAATTATTTTTCCATCACTTAGAGAGCTGCTACATATACACATATTAATCCAATAAGAGGAAAAACATGGTTTCTCATTTGCAGCTTTGGATAATCTGGCAGTGGACTGCAGGAAGGAAGAGAGGGGCTGACAGTGGGACGTGCACTGATGCATCCATCCACCGTTAGTGCAAAGCAGTGCTTGCATTGTGGTTGTTTTGCAGTCCACAGCCAGCAGTATTGGCAAGACAAATACTGATGAGGAATAAGAAAAAGTTATTTCCATTCTTTTTGGGACTAATCAGATCTTAGCAGGACTAGTGTGAATTTTTGAGTCTTGTCTTAGTCTTATGCACTGATATGGACAAATCAGAGAAGAGATTTGAAGACATGAAATTTATGAGGAGGTCAAGGAATTCTGAAGAAAACTGGAAAACATAGCCAAGTGACAAGCCTAGAGGAATTGAGATTTAGCCTAATAGGGGCTTAAGATATTTGAAACATTATTAGAACACGAAAGAATGGCACCCAATTATTAAATCCTTAGACTTCAATAATAGCTGGTATGTAGAACTGGGGTTTTTTTTTCTATAGTTCGATTTGTTAGTTTGTGGAGAGTTGACGTAGGTGATTATAGCAAGCTTTATTTGAAAATGAAACCAGATCCTTTTTCCCTATTACTTTAAAAATGTTTATTTTAGTTGAAAAACTCTAAGCACCAGTAGTTTTCAGGAACAAACTGAAACTGAACAGTAAATAAAAAGGGGAAATGGCATAAAAAATATTTTGGTTTTGGAAGGCTATAAAATCTGTAAGGGTTCGAAGATATTTTTTTTTCTCAATTTTTTTTTTTAAAGCAGTGACTACAGAATCTTTACAGATTCATCAGTCACAGATATAGCAGTCAGTTTATATATACAGTATTTTAAACTGTACAAAAATAGTTAATGAGTCAAATACTATCGATTTGGTTTGGCTTATAACAATTGTTTTCAATTTCTTTCCCATTAAAATGTATTTTTGAAGAGTTTAATCTCTAACTAAATAACTCTGTTTTTCTGCTTAGAGCTTTAAGGCTTGGATACCTCACTCAAGATATGATAGATGACTATGAACCAGCTTTAATGTTTACAATTCCAAGATTAGCCATTGTATGGTAAGTATTTTTTTTTAAACTACTCTCCACTCTGCCTCACTGAAAGATTCACTGAAGATTGCAGAAACTTTTCAGAATTCTGGCATATTTTCTTTCACCTGAGTTTGCTTGTACTTACTTAAAAAAACAAACACAAACAAACAAAAAAAAACCCCAACAACCGTTTTTGATTGCTTTGTTTTGGTTGCTTTGTTTTTACAAAGCAAAACAAAATGAGAAAATTATGTTTGGTCTTTTGTTTTAAATCAGCACTGGTTCCATGTAGAATATCAAGAGGAAAAAAAGAGAAGAGAGGGTAGAGCTCTAAATGTAGAAGGAGCGAACCTAGAACAATTGATAGTCATCTTCCAGAAAGAAAATAAAAAATTAAGAACATCAGTCTATGGAATGTAATATTGTCACAGTTATTTTTTGAAAGTATAAATCTTGTCACTCAAAAATAATATGACCTAAGTACACCAGTCTTGAAAAGCAAAAAATTTCAATAGGAATTGTGTATTTTTTTTCATTATTCTAAGTTCAAAAGGAATTGTCATGCCAAACTGCATTGTAGCTGAGTTAGGCTTAAGTCTATTTCAAGGAGAGTATCAACGTATATAACTAAAGTGTAGATTTGTGCCCTGTATTGACTACTCAAGACAATTAAATTAAAACATTTGTTTTTTGCTTTGTGCGGTTTTGCAATATTGAAATCAGATGCGTTTTTCCTAATGAGTCTTCATGTTTTAATAAGACATCAGTTTCTCTGGAGTGAAGCCATCATATTATTAATATTTTACCATTGTGAATGTTCTGAAGTTAGCTAATGTAAGTAGTATAATTGAGGGAAATAAAAAACCTCAAATCCTGAGTGTAATACGCTTCTCCTCAGGAAGTCTTGTGGCCTATTGTTCCTGTTAAATAGCATATTGTCTGTAACTGTCATTCTAAAAATAATAACAGTAATAATCTGATTATCAAAAGACAACGGGAATGTGAGAACTCAGTTTGAAACTGCTGGAAGCCAAACTAAAGTAGAATACATCATAACTAACTGGAAAACCAAGGAGACTCTGTGACTCTGACCACTACCAGATTACAAAGTCCCAGATGACAAAGAAGGAAAGAGGGAAAATACAATAAAGTTTACTCCAAAGTATCCAGTGATTTGAAAATAAATCATTGCTCTGTGAAGTTCCACAGAAGAACTACACCATCCAGATCTAGTGTTGTCTAGCAGAAATGCAAGCCTTTTATCTGGACTGTGAAAGGACAAGCCTTTAAATGCAAGACGGTTGCAAAGCAAAGTTGCCATGCTATTGCTCTGTCTTAAGGAGAAGGATGATTTGTGGGCAAGGAGAAATGCTGGATCCCCTCAGTCCTCTAGTAGCAAAGCTTTAAGGAACACTTTTCAGACTCACTTTTGTCTAAGGTTTCTTTTCATACATCAGCTTTACTATACGTTACACAGTGTATGTTGCCTAGTGTGTTATCAGGTGTCAGTGGTCTTTGTACCTAGTAGGAAATACTAAGACACACTTTTCCAATTCTTAGTTCTTCCCATGTTACAACTATAGTCAAGCTTTAATTCAGAACTCTTTCAAAGGTCACACATACACAGAGGCCATTTCATAATTGTTTTTTTGTAGTTCTCTAGCCTGCTTCTTTTTTATTATTATTATTATTTCTTTAAGCTTTATGAAAAACAAACTATATCTGAAAACCAAAGCAGTGGTAATTTTGTATCAGTTGGAAGTTTGGTGAGAGCAGACACAAGCTTCCATTAAGCGAAGACGTAATGTTTGTTTAGGCAGAACACAGGACATGAATCAGCAATAACCACTTCAGGGCAGCCTGCTTGTTGAAGCCCAGAAAGCTTAGGAAAAAAACCCACAAACGTATCCTTGGTAACAGGACAGTTTGTCTTAAGCCACAAAAAAATACAAGTTGACTTGCAAGTTTCTTGGATTCTCTGTGACCTTGACAATTCTGAACTTTCTGCTGGCCATCTGTGCTGGGTTGACCCTGACTGGATGCCAGGTACCCAGAGGTGTTGTCAAAATGTGTTTTATGTGATTTAGCAAATTCATTTTCTTTCTTACTGCATGTTAATACCAAGTTGTATTATCTTTGAGATAGGAAAAAGTAGGATCTTGGGAGTCAGCTATCTCACCTAGGAATTACTTAGACTGGAAGGAAAAAGCCTTTTACAGTCTTAGCCAGCTTGGTGGAGTTTCCTCAACTCAGTAATCAGTTTCTTGGTTTATTGTTTTTCTGTTACTTAATGGATCAGCCACAGCAATGAGATAAGTGTGTGTTCTTCCCCTTGTGCTTCCATTGCCACTTCTGCCATGTTTGGGCTGGGTGGGGCTAAACAGAGGGGAATCTTCTGATCACTTTAAATAGCATTTAGTTCTAATTGTAGGTGAATAGTGAATAAGACAAAAATAAGGTAACAGTATGTAACTTGACTGTAATTCTAATGTTTATGTGCAGTTGCTTTTCCGACCTCTTATTCAATAGTTTCTCAACATAATTTTCATTTTTGTGTATTCGTGCCTGTGTTTGAATTGCAGTGGCCTTGTTGTCTACTCCGAGGGACCATTAAACTTGGACCATAAACCAGAAGATATGTCTGAACTCTTCAGACCTTTTCACACTCTGCTAAGAAAAATAAGGCAAGTAATAAGATGGTTGTAGTTGCTTCTTTTCTAAAGTAAAAATTGGAGGCCTGAAAAGAACACATAAATGCTTAGAAAAGTATTTGTTTGCTACGTGTCATGATTTAACCCCAGATGGCAACTAGTACCATGCAGCCATTTGCTCAACCCACACCCTACCCACCCCATCAGTGGGATAGAGAAAAGAGGGAGAAAAAGAAAAAAGATCTTGTGGGCTGAGATGAAGACAATTTAATGTAGCAGTTACAGAAAAGAAAATAATAATAGTAAAAGGATATACAAAATGAAGTGATACAACATGTTGCTCTCACCACCTGATGATTGATTTCCCAGCCAACTCAAGCAGTGATAGCAGATCCCTGCTCCCTCTGGCCATTACCCGTTTATGTACTGAGTGTGTCGTCTGTGGTATGGAATATTCCTTTAGCCAGCTTGTCCTATCTATGCTCCCTTTCAGCTTTTATGGGAAGATGAACAAGTCTTTGACTTAATATGAGCATTACCTAGCAACAACTAATCCAGTTTGTGTCATCAATGTTATTCTCATACTAAATTTGAAACACAGATTTTGAAAAGGTTTTTCTAGGTAGAAAATAAATTCTATCCCAACTGACACTGTTAACCATTCTGTTCCGGGACACTGTGTTAACCATAAAGTGCATTTTGCTCTCATCTGCCTGGTATACCTATGAAATAACTAAATACAGTTTTTACTCTCATGGGAGTTTTCTGAACTTCTTATCTCTTTGAGAGAGGTTTGGTTTTTTTTCCCCTGAATATCCTTTTATTACATTTCAGACTTTTCCATGGTTGGATGAGGCCTGGAATACTGAAGTTGAGGTTATTTAAGGAGATCCTGTTTCTAATTAGCATCAATGTTTCTGTTTAGCTAGCCTTATTACATTTTCTCTGTATGTTATGATGCAATACTCAGATCATTCTTAATCTAATAGAAATGATTATCAGTTTCTCATACTGTGGATCTGTTTTTACAGGATGGATTATTTTATATGTATCTCCTTTCACAATTGCTTTTAATTTTGGTAACCGTAGGAGATGTGGGGTTTGGCTCAATTTATGTCTAAAGGGCATTTAATTTTATTACTTTTTCCTAATTTGAGGTCTTTTGAAGGCTGATGTGTTGCTCTGGCAAAATCAAGCTATACCTTTAAAGGATCTTTATATCAAATTTATTTTATATGCACTGTTAAGGTATTTTTCTCTGGGTGTTAAAAAAACACAACCTGTTTTCTAAATGTATAAGTCCTATTATTGTCATAGAATTCAACTTTATATACCAACTGAAAGTTGTGTTTCTGGAGGTGTCTAGAGATAATTTGGCAGAAGTTTTTCTTTCTTGTGTTTAATTTTCACCTGTTTATTGCCTTCCCTGTATGCCATGATGATGGTTTGATGTAAAAGTAGTTTTCACATAGATAACTTTGTCAAGATTATTCTCCCCTCACCCATTAGAGGTGAGGCGCCTCCTGAGGGAAAATGGGAGGAATGTTTGAGAGAGGAGCCTATTTTTGAAGTTAGCTCTTATGAATATCCAGACAACATCCTTTTGCATCCCTTGAAGATTGCCTAGTAGTTTTGTTTAGAAGTGATACAGTTTTATTTTTAGGTACATTAATGAAATCCATATTGAAATCTCAGAATGAAAATTGACGTATCAACATGTTTGTGGGAGGGTGTTTGAGTGATTATGGTTTTATGAAACTTTATGTAGAGGTGGAGGACATGAGTAGAGGAGCAAAACTTAAGCTGAAAGGTGAAAAAAAAACTTTTAATGATACTGAAGCTTAAAAGGTCCATGAAGTTAACATTAAAATACCTTATTCCTAATATATGACTACCACAGAAATTTTCATCAGCATTCCACAGGGTGACTAAAGCCAGAGTAATATTTAAAAGCTAATGTACTTTGCTTAATCTGTACTTTCTGCTTGCTCCTTATGTTTCACAAAACGGAAAATGAAAATCAATGAAGTCAGTTTATTGCTTAATCCATTTAATTTTCTGTTACTCTGAACTTAATGTGTGGGTTGGAAACACAGAAAAGCATTTCACTACTGTTCAATAACTACAATTTTCAGTGCAAACTTCAAAGAAAAGGCTTTCAGATTCGTTTTTGGAAAAAGTTCTGATACACTTTAAGACATTTATTCTTTCAAGTGAGCATTAAGAAGTGTGATTTCAGTTGTTTAACAGGCAAAGTTTGCAAAGTGTTCTTAGTGAGATGGCATCTATGAGACCAAAAATTTAAGCATGTTAAGATGTGATGTGAAATTTTTCTCTGGCAGTCTCTGAAAGAATGTCAAGGGACTTGAATATTTGAAAGAACTGGGCTTGAAAAGATCGATTAGTAACATCATTGAGTGAAAAATAGATTGAAAACAACAGTGAGATACAGTAAAGTGTGCAGTACATTCAGGATAATTAAATTACTTTTAAAAGTACCTCAGATTGCTAGATTTTGATTTCTTTTTTTAAATATCACAGGCTTTTTTTTTTTTGTTTTTGACTCAGCAGAGTGTAATTTCTACTGTGAGAACGTTCACAAAAATCTGTATGGGAAGATGGATTGAGATATTTGAGCTTATCCCCAGCAAAAAGGGAGCATTTTTTCCAGGAGTCTTTCTCTGGACTTTGTCACTGATAATTAAGGCATGAAAACAGATTACAGTAGTCCTCTGTTAAAATAGTTACATCTTGCATTGCAGTCAGGTACCTGTTGTAAGAAGATAGAACAGCATCTTACTGCAGAATGTGATCACATCCCAGTAAATTTCTCTGTAAAGTTCTACAACGTTTTAGCCAACTAAGTTTTTTAACTCATGGAATAACAACAAATGTATGTCTAATAGTTTTGTAGGATTACGGGTAATATTTAAGCTGTATTATCCTAAGTCATCCCTCTTGTAAAGGCAATGATAAGCACTGTGCTTATGTAGATCCACATCATTAAATCAGAACTAGTGGAGAAAAATATCTATGGGTTAGGAAAAATTTTGCTGCATGGCAACTTTGAAAGCAATAGAAATCACAGAATCATCATGGTTGGAAAGGACCTCTGAGATCAAGTCCAACTATGCACACACAAAAAGATTGTGGAGACTTTCTAAGCAAACGCAGTAAGGGTTCTTGTTTAGGATTTGCTAAGTTTGAGTAGCAAATGATGGCTTTGAATGTTTTAATTAATACCTAAGCAAGGTGATCGTGTTTATTTTAGATATAAAACATCAGCATTGGTATTCTATACATCTGGTAATGCATAATTATATAGCAATATTACCTCTGTTCCTTTTAAACTAAGGTATTTGAACTGTTTCTGCCAAACTGTTGCAATCTGCCTAGTTAAATATACAGAGCATATCATCTGGTATATGCATAGGTATTTAATTTAGATGCCTGTGACACTGAACATTTTTGTGATTAAAATAATACCTATACCGTGTACACATTTGAGGCTGCTATACAGAGATTTTCAGAGGTTACCAAACTTGGAATTTTAGAGTACTCCTTGATTCTACCTTTTTCTCAGAGCTGTCTGCTTTGCCTCATCCTAGTTTCTGGACTGTTACAATTGATGGCAGGGTCCCTATGGATATTGGTGGTGAAGAGTCAGGGTGTCCTACCATTTTAAGTACAATGAAACCTTTCTGATCAGTGACTAGAAATCCAATGCAGTATACCTGTTGTCAGTATGTTAAAAAATGGGGAGTCTTGTCAAACTAAAATGCTTTTAAAGTCTGCAGTGATTTTTTTGGAAAAAATAGTGGTCAGTTTTTCCAACATGGCTGTGTCTAAAACTTCAAGTTGATCTAAAACTCTTGCAGTAAGGAGTACAAGTGACACTTCTTACATACCAGTGTTGATTTCTCAGTGTTGATGTCAGATCTGCAGACTTTGGTGAATTGAACTCAGCTCAGCACTGCAAGGAGGAGTATCCAAATTGCACTCCTATACCTGTATCATCATCTTATGGTGGCAACTCAGTAAAGACAGCTGTTTGTGCTCTGTTCAGATCATGAACTGAAGCACAGACAGGCAATAATGATGATGCTGTTCTCTGAAAACAGGCAGTTTAAAATTCTGCTTAGAATAGGAGCAAAGTTAATGAAGGAGGTTTGGAGAATGCGCGAGGTCAGTGCACCTTAGGTTTTGTCACCATGTCCTCTCCTCAGCTGAGTTTGTATTTAAATGGACATTTGGCCTTGGATCTTGGAAGAAGCAATTTCTGCACCCTGGATATTGGCAGCAGAATAAAGTAAGTTTATTGGTTTTGCAGTAGCAGAGTAAATTTCTACTACTGCTTGTAACAAGCAGAGTGCGTCTTAACAGCTTACCTTGTTTTTCTGCCAGTGGCTGTAGCTACTGGAAGAAAAATGTTCCTCATTTTTAAGGCTAGATTGCTGTCCTGTGATGTTATACCAAAAAGAGTAAAAGCAGGTGCAACCTCCGCATGTACCTTTTTAAAATTCAGTGGTTTCTAAAGCCTCTGTGACAAGGAAGTGCATGACTGCTGTCAGGGTGGATTGCAGAAGCTCTCCTTACCTGCCGCTTCCGAATACTGAAAGCAGGGGGAGAAATCCTTTTTTCCATACGCACAGAGCACTTGTGTGGATCCAGTGACAAGTTACAGATGCTTCAGCAGAAAGGAAATAAGCTGTAGCTTCTTCCACGGTTCAGTTAAACCTTATGGTTTCATAATGATGCCTGATGTTTAGTTTTAAACTTTCAGTAGTGAGATTTAACATTTCTTTCCATATACTGGTTGACATTAATTTTATTCTCAGTATCTACATAGGCATTTTAAGACATGTCATGTAGTGAATCCTGTGTAATGTAATATACAATGTATCAAAAAGATAACTTCATTTGTCACCTTGAAAGGAAGATCGTATTTGGAGCAACTCAGTCAGTCTAGGGTGTTTTTTTTATGTTGAGAACTGAACATAATTGTTCAGATTTTTTGGACAAGCTGTATTTTGTATATGTATATAGCAAAATTTCTAGTGTTTGAATTGGAAAAATGGGACTATTTACTTTCAATTTAAAGCAAGATTATTTTTCTACTGATATAACAGGGATGGTGTACTTCCCGGTGTAATCCAACTGATTATGTAGAGCAACTCTTGCAAGGCAGCATGGATCTGAATCACTTAAGACGTAAAGACTTGTCAGCTGATTTCATTGATTATCTTTTCTTTTGAGACAAGCTTTATTTACTTATCCTCAAAACTGCACACAACTGTTCATAAATTTTTCAGTGTTTTTATTGGTAGAAACAGACTTCATTACTCAAGTCAGTGAAGCTAACCAGCATAATGTAAATACACATTTCCAGGCCTTAAAGGTTTAACAAGTTCAATGTAAAGTATCAGGTAGTTCTGAGCAGTCAGGCTCCTTGTGCCTTCAGAAAGGAAGCAGAGCAGCTCTGGGCACTCAGACATCCAGGAATCCCACCTGCAGCCACACAGTGTTCTGGAGACTGAATAAAACCCCAGACTAGATGCCGAGAATCAGAAGATTCAGTCTTAGATTTTCTCTGGGCCCATTTCATTCCCAGTTCTGCTCATGAGCTTGGATGTAAAACAAATTCCTTTGGATGTTACTGGTGTGGTCTGTATTTGTAGAAGCTGCTAGTTCTTATCTTGTGTTTTAAGAAGAGGGTGTGGCTGTGGAGTATGGGGAAGCATAACTGATGTTTAAGCAGTTGACTGTTGATCAGTTCCTGACATGCATGTTTTCAACCATGTAAGAGAAATTTACTGAGGTTTATTGAAGACAAGGCTGCTGTCTTGGTTCAGAAATCCCGGAGCTACAGGCTGGTACAATCCAGTAGGATGCACTCAGACAGGTTCATGTGTGCTTATCCTCTGCTTATGTGCTTCCTTAGAATCTGTTATGAGAGACAGTCTTCTCTACTAGATGGATCCTGGCCAGACCCAGAAATATCTTAGTTTTTAACATCTTTCTATAGATGAGGGACAAGCTTAGACCTTTCACTGTTATGTTTGTGTGCTAATACTTTCATGTGTTTTTTTTTTTAAATTAAAACTCACCTGTTTCTAAAATACCACATCACTTTGATTCTCCATATAAAATCTTACATTATAGCATTCCTGTAAAAAACCTCACAAACTGAAAATTCATAATACAAAACCTCGTGGCAAAAGTCATGTTATTCTGTGTTTTTATTTATTATTTTGGTATAGTTGCTTCAAAAATAAATCATGATGCAACTTTTGTGTGTAACTGAAGACTGAAACCATTCTCTGTGAGTTTTTTATAATACTAAAACTCTTGCCCTTTTACAGACACTGATTACCATTTAAATGAAAGATCTGAATAATGAGATGGTATCATTACATACTGTTTAGACAAAATAAAGGAATGTAAAGGTCTTTTAAAATGTTCTAGTGTGCCAAATAGCAATACTGGTTTATAGCTTTATTAGGTAAATGGGTCTAACAAAGATTACCCATTTTCCTTTCTTACTCGTTTGACCAGAAAAATTGTCGAACTTCAGACTCAAAAATGCATGTGGAATGATTTAAAGAAATGCTGACTTTTACATTAGAGAATGTGCAAACAAGTAAAAAGGGAAGGATATGATGGTGCAATTGTTCTTATGAAGTACTATATCTATAGGTTTAGAATTTTTTTCAGGGCCATAAAGCTGTACTTAAAAAAAAAAATCATGCTTTTATAGAAAAATGTTAATTCATATGGAATGTACATAACCATAAAAATGTACCTTCTGTGCTTCTGAGTGAAGCATGCTTGTCTAAACTCTTGTCTTGTAAAATTGTAGGGTAGCAGATAAGCAAGTCAAATCCCAGTGATTTATTTTTGGGGTGATTTGATCTTTTAACAATAATACCTGGAAAAATATTTGGTCATTGAGTTAGGTTACAATGCAAACGGTTCACTGGAAATCGAAATGAATTTTGGGGGGGTTTTATTGGTCATCTTGTTTAGGCTAGAATTACTACTTTATGGGAATTCTTATTAATATGTGTATATTGTTGTTATAGCTTTTTATCATCAGCTAACCAGTAATTTCTAAACACATGAGAAATAATGGACTCCTAGCCCCTGTTTAAGCAGAAGGTCTTGCTTTTTCCATCCACTCAGTTGCACTAAAATATACTTGCTGGTCTTTGAAAATCTTGATAGCAGTTCTTGACAGAGGATGTTTTTATATGTGGTTTTTAATTGAGAAGCACAGTGTAAAGCAATTTCAGGCCTAAAATTACGTGCTGCTGTGTCTATGGATTTATTTTAAAGTTACGAAGTACTTCAACATAGCAACCTCAAATAACCCTGTTTTTAGGTGAGTGGGGCCCTCAGCTACAATACTGAGCACGCTTGATAACATTTGGGATGCTGCATGTATCTAGAAAACATAGTTTAGTAAATATCGAAATGTTTCCTTTTAGGCCTACCTGATTCTTCTTATAAGCACAACAGCGTAGCTCTCTAATGACTGAGTTATGTGTTTGAGGCAGGAGAGACCCAGCTTCTAATCCTTGTTTCAGTGAACAGGCTTCCGAGACTTGAGCATTGCATAAGTGATACTACTGTTTTTAATGGGTTCTCTTTATCTGACAACATAATGATGTGAAAATTCTTAAGTACTCTTTTGCAGAATAATTTTTAGAATCATGTATGAAGCATGGCGAACTGCTAACAAAGTCAAATTTGTGAATTAAAAAACTAAATTTGTGGGTAACACTGTGTGGGGAGAGGGAAAGATCCATTTTTGTGGGTGTTTTGATTTATTTTGGGGCTTTGTTGCAAGGATGTAAATAACTTGGTGCCCTGTATTTGCATAAGTAATCACAAATTCAAACATAAGCAATCACGTGTGTTCTGAATATGAATATCAAATCCACCTTGAGTGAAAGTACTCTGTGCCCCCCAAGTTCTGAGTTTCTGTATTAACATTAAAAACCTCTTAAGAAATCTGTAACATCTGGGCCTCCTGTGATTTTAAGTGTGAAGTGATATGTGTATTTTTTCATTTTCAGGGATCTACTTCAGACATTAACTGAGGACGAGCTGCACACACTGGAACGTAACCTTTGCATCTCTCAAGATGTGGATTTTCCTGTCAGAGCAGATCCTGAAGTACCCTCTGTCATTTCACCGGGCATAACTGCGACTTTGCCTGCTAAGGAGCTTTCGGCAAAAGCTGAAAACACAGAGGCTGAGCTGGCCTGTTCTATGCAGTATGATGAACAGGAGCTGGAACAGCTGAATAGGATGGTACACAGAGTGGGAGATGAAATGTCTTCTCTGCTTTCCCCTCCAAGCATCTGTCAGTCTCCAGCTCATAGACCTAGCCTAAGAAATAGTTCTAGCACAGAAGCTTCACCAACAAGACACCACCTTGCCGATTTAACTGATGATGAGGACAGAGTGTTTTTTATGGATGACTTAGATGGAGCGGGAGAAGCTCTTGCTGGGTTGGATTCAGTAAGTGATACTTTTGCTTGGGTGAATAACCCTTGCCACGATTCAAAACAGAACCTGCAATATAGAGATGCTTTGCTGCTCGAGAACGGCCATCAGACAGAGGAAACTTTGCTTTTAAAAGATGCTGAAGGTGACTTGAGCAATAATAACAATATTGAAGACAGCAAGCAGATGTCTGGCATTTCGGTTCAGAATTCATGTAGCTGTCTAGAAGGTCCGGACTCACAGTTATACCTCAATGGCTGGGATGCGTATGCTGATGATGCAGAAACGGCGGAAGTGATAGCTCACAGGACAGGGGGAATGAAAATATCTGCTACTGTAATATTCAATCCTAAATCTCCCTCTAGCTCAGAATCCCCAGTAACCACTCCAGAAGCAGCTATTAGTTGTGTTCCTGGGTCTGCTAATCCATTAGCAAATGAGGAGGATGAATCCCATAAACTCAGTATAGCTGCCACAAACTGTCTAATTAATTCCTGTGTGTGTTGTGGCAGCTGTGAAGACAGCAGGGAGGACAGTGTTGAGGGTTTAAAGACTAAACATTCTGCAGGAGGTGTTGTAAATGCGTCATACACATTAGTAAAGTCTAAAGAAATGGACCATGTAGAGAATTCGGACAATTCAGTCCCTGCACAGGAAACAATAAAACCTGAAACTTCTGCTTTGTTAGCAGAAAGAGACTTTGGCAGAGAAGAGCAAAGACTGCCCATCTCCTCTAAGTGCCTGGCGCATTCCTCAGGTTCACAGGTAGGAGCAGAAAACGACTCACAAGGAGAAGCAGAAAGCATCTCACATCAGCAGAAGAAGTGGGAGAAGAGAAAACAACTATGTGAGAAAAAAACAGATAACAATGAAGATGCTAGTAGTGAAAGGACAGCAAAGGAAGATGTAAAGTCAAGATCTAGTTCAAGGTAAGAGCAACTTGATGTTTTGTTATAACTTGCATATAATTAAATCTCTGTTGTTGCACGTTAGTGACTGGTTTATAATTAATGTTGATTTTCAAAAAAATAGTGTATTGCAGGTTAAGCAATTTTTCAAGACATGTTTTTTAATGCAAGTAGCTTTTTATTGGACTTCATCAGCTTCAGAAAACATTTGGAGAAAACCTGAATTTTTATAATTTTTATAATGCCTCTACATCATTGAGATCAAGCGCACTAATCTTACTTGTTTAATGTGACTGAGTGTATTGCTGCTGAACAGTACGTGGGTCATTGTTTTTGTTGTACTCTGCTGTTTTACAGGAAAAATATGTCTGGCAGATACTGATACACTAACTTGTGCAGTAGTGCACAGGATTAAATTGGGTTTTACACACATCCTACCTTAGCTTCATTTGTGAGAACGGGGTTGATCTGATCATGTTGTCTGTGGTACAAGTGTATCTGTGATTGTCTGTCCGCTGAAGGAGCCTAACAGAGTGCAGAAGCAGCTTTTAAACCTATTGAACCGTTTCAGCCGAAGCTGATAGAAAAACAGAGGTCATGAGTTAGGGTTCTACATGTTTAATGACAATAAGGAGCTAGATAACAGGGGGATACCATAATAACAGTTGTGTTAAAGAAAATGCTGTGCTTTAGCTGAACTTCGGCCAGACATTAGAGATCCTATTCACATGGGTAGGAAACAAGGCTTAATTTTGTTTTTCTGTTTAGAGCATAACCTGCTTTGTAGGAAGTTACGTCCTCATTTTCTCTGACATACAGATACTGTAAAGCAGAGGGAAGAAATTAAATAGAAGCTTTCTGTACTTGTGACAGCTTTCTCCTTTGTGCCTTACTGTGTTGGTTCTACAGATTTTGTATGTGTGATGCAGGATTTCTCTTTCTTTTATGTGTATAGAATTCAGGATAACACAGCTTGAACTGTGAAATATTACTACAATATAAAGGCTACAGAAATGAAGATTAATTTTAATAACATAGCAATTATGAAATATTTTACTGGTAGTGGAAAAAGAATCAAGAGTTCTTTGCTCTGGAGTTAATTACTCTTACAGGTAAAATACAACTTAGTGTGCACAAAACTTGACTTTTGAGAAGATAATTATATCTTTCTTTATTCTGATTATTTGCAATTTTAAGCTTGCAAGTATCATATGCAAGGCCCTACAACAGGGTTTCTGAATGGACTTCATTTTAGAAGTCATTCACAAATCTCTTGACATTTCATGCTTTTGCAGCACTTCAAGTGGAATATTGCGTAAAAGTAATTACGTTTAATTAGTGTCCTGATAAATCATACATAATTTACAATATTCAGACAACTTGTCTACTCATTTTTGTCTTAGGTAGGATATTAAGTGAAATTTTGTGAGAACAAGTCTGCAAAATATAATAAAATGATGTATGTAAGCTTCTTTTTTAGCCTCACTTGGTTTGTGGATGTAATAACCTGTTTTCCACCTACTTGACCAGCCTCTGTTAATATTGTGTTAAAAACTTGATCCTTTGACAGAGAGTTTTGTAGGTCTGTGTTCTGCGTCCTTTTGTTGGATCTGAACTTGTCTCTTAGCAGCTTCATTGAACAGCTCCCAGTTCCTCCCTGGCTTCTCTGTGCTGATTGTGAGTTGGTAGACCTCAGTCACAATTGGCCTACATGGTTACTTTTTCACATTGGAAGAGTCACAGCCTGCTTGATCAAAGTTGTCCATAGCTCTGATCATTCCTTTGGTCTTTCTCTAAACCTTTCACGAATATGCTATTACCTTTTAGCAATAGGTGAATCAGCTACAGTTACTTGAGAGATTTGCACAGTGGCATAATTATTTTCTGTTGTTGTTCCAATGGGTCCCAGTATTTGACTTGGGATTTTTTGCCAGGTGGTGAGCTGATGTTTTTTTGAAGTTGTCTACTTGCTTGTGAACTCAGAGGCTCTCATTCTATATGTGATGCTAAAATTGTTCTCACTGTGTTTACCAGTTGAATCTCATCTTATATTTTATTACCTGTTATTCACACTTTAAGATCCTATGCAGTTCCTCAGTCTACTCTTTTTACTATTACCCTGAAAAATTTTGCACGAGTTCTGACCTTTCAGACCTTGTTGCTCTCTCCATTTTTGCAGGTCATAAAAAATCCCAGGGTCCTAAAGAACTTCAACTGTAAGATGCTGCTCTTCTGGCATTTGGTTATTTAGCAGCTTTTCCCTGTTTATGGCTAAGAATTGTTTATCCAGTTTGGATCCCTTCTTCTTATGCTATAGCTCCTTACTTTTCCTAAAAGCCTTTAGGGGGGAGGTATTTGCAATGTATTATGAAATCCAGAGACTGCCAGCCAAATCACCATTCTTCACAAGTTTCTTGACGTGTTCACAAAGCTCCCAAGAGATTCCTTCTACGGAAGCCACGTTAATGGCTTTGGCTTCCCAAAGTAGTTGTGGAAACCCCATCCCCGGGAGTGTTGAAGGCCAGGCTGGATGGGGCTTTGAGCAACCTGCTCTAGTGGGAGGTGTCCCTGCCTGTGCCAGAGGGATTGGAACTCGATGATCTTTAAGGTCCCTTCCAACCTAACCATTCTATGATTCTGTGAATTCTTGCCAGGCAGACCTTCACATTATTGTCTACCTGTATCAGCTTTTGATATATTCTGTTAAGGGGTTTGGTATGATTACCAGGCTCACAAAGCTAGAGTTGTTTGAATCCCCTTGGAGTTCTCTTTATTTTTAGAGATTGACACCTTTAAGCTCCAGGCATCAAGGAAGTTTTAAATGAGAGGTTAATAATTCATCTGATTCATTCTTGAGTTCTCCTGAATTTCTTAGGTGAGTATTTCTGAATATTTTGTTAACCAGTTAGTAGGCTTTGTTTTCACTGTAGCCTGTTCCAGTTCCTGTTGATTACATCTAAGTCTATTTATTACTGAGACTGTAGTACATCTGTTCGTAATTGGCAAATATTTCATCTTTGCAGAGTGGAGAAATAGGGATGGAGGTATTTTGTTACTAGATTGTTGTTCCTTTATTTGGAAATGTTCTGATATTAGCTTCTTCAGTATATTCTGTGAGAGATGAAGATGCTGGAGATGTACTGAAGGCTAGATTTAAAAATTCTGTGAGTGCAGGTCCTTATTTTTCTAATATATATGTATCTATATATATTTTTTTGGTTTTGCCTCTGAATCACTAGTCATGTTACTGGTAAAAGAGAGAATTCAGTTACAAAACAGAACTTTGTGGACCTTTTCTTACTCATGCTGCCTAGGTGGTGACTAATCACTGCTTTTCAATGGTATTTTTAAATTGGAAGATTACATTAGGCTTCTCTGACGGCTCCCCTATTACATGCTTGTGAATGCCAACTTAGCCATAGGGGAAATGTTGGAGGCTGTAGATTATTTGCAGAATGATGGACCCATTAGCTAGAACAATAAGCAATCTAATACATGTGAAATAGCTGCAGGATATGCACATTCATCAAATTGATAAATGTATTTACTTTCTAGTTACTTTAAGTCACCAACTAGGAGAAGCACATTTTCTTTCCCTTGTCTAAGTCAAGCAGCTGTCAAATGTGTATGTGATGACACAAACTGTTTCTTTTAGTAAATCAGTTCTTATGCTATGCAATATGACATTATTTATAGGTATAATTTCAATGATCCAGTCAGGTTTACTGTAATTAATCCTTTAAGTCTGAAAAACGTGGTATTTCAGGCTTCTCTACCAAGCCTCAATTTTCAGTGGAGCTTAAAATATAGATTAAATACTCTTCTACTTAAGATATCTTCTTTGCTTTGGTTTGTAAGTCATAGCTGATACTATGTCTTTCTCTATTATTTGCTTGTAAGTATCTCAAAGACATAAACCACCAAGGTCACTAAGAGTCCTGGGCAGCAGCACTAATGCAATTACTAAGACTGAAGTTCATGTTTATTTTGGCGTTTTGGAAATACTTGGCTCTGTTCTTACCAGAATTTAAGAGTCCTTGTAAAACTGCCAATTCTTCTATACGTTTTATGAAGTTTGGCAGCTTGCTTCATATTATCATGCAGTGCTAGTGTTTTCATGGTTTAGTCTTGAATGTCTGGTTCTGTTTTTGTTTATCTATGTACTGACCTATGTACTGATATAAAAAAAATGATTCTTAAGGATAGTTTCTTTCCTTTGTCCTGCAGGTCTATTACATCTATCTTAAAACATACAATTTTTCCCCCTTTTTCTTCATCTTAATTTATTTGGTGAATGCATTCTTGATAAAGCCTCAGTACACTGGAGAATAGGGAAAAGGAGCTGAAATTGGTAGTGAGGAACATTTACCTTCGTCCTTTCTGCAAGCTCTGGCTGTGGCCATCAGCTATTAGATGCTGGCGCTGTTTGCATTTATTTGTGGGGGCTTAAAAAATAGAATATTTTGCCATATGCTTTTGCAGTGTAAGGAGGAGGAATGAGGCACCCTTGGAAAAGCATGTTTTGCTGTTTGCTGAGCTGTATTGCAATTCTAGAATAAGATTAATAATTTATTCTTCTCCAGCTTGGTATTCAAGTTGTCCCATTTCTTAGTGTTGCACTTCTATAGTCAAAATTTGTATATATTGTAATACATTTATGTACTACAGTAGTTTATATTGTAATAAATTGAAAATTTTATTTCTTCAGCATATTAGAATGACTTTGTAAAAAGATCAACACCTGTTTTATACAGGTGGTTTTTACTTTTGCTTTGCCTGCTAGAATTTTATTTTATTCACTCCTTAGCAACCTGATACTTGTGTTCACATTTTCAATATAGCAACTTCAGGATAAGTCATTCCACCTTTATAAATGAAAGCGTTACAAGAGAAGCATTTGTATTTTTGGGATGGCTAGCATTTACATCTTAAAAACACCACAACACAAAAACAAAACCCCACAAATTATCTTTCTAGCTTGTCTTTTAGTTGATAGCACTTGATTCTATAAGTGCTCTTTTATCAAGACCAGATTGATATTGCAATGCAAATTAACTTGATTTAACTTAATTTAACTTAATTAACTCTTTTTTCCTCTGAAATATGATGGATTCCCTATAATATTCCCATCACAGTGAGACTTAAAAAAATTGTGGTTCCCCTTTCCATAAAAATCAGTGGACAGCTATGTGTGTTCACATAAACAAAAAAATGTCTGTTTAGTATTGATTAGTCTTTTAGCTTGCTATTCAGGAATAAGAAGGCTTCTGATCATCAAGAAGGAAATAGTAGGTGATTGGGAAGAAAATACCAGTTTTTCAACTGCAAAACTTCCCTTAAGCAGTCCTTTATCTGGCTGTTGATGGAAATTCCTCTGTTCCCCTTCTGGTATCCTGTTTCTTTGTGCAATCAGCCAAATTCAGATTCAGTGGTTTTTGGGTTTTTTTGGTTTGTNACAGTGTTTGTTTTCTGAACGCTGGTTTTGTGTGCTATCTGATAACTTGACTGCTGTTATGAAGCCTTGATGTGCCAATAAAAGGTGTCCGTGTTTTTGTGCCAGCTTCCCTTTCACTAGGTCTGTATATCAAATGCAGCCCCAGTGAACTGTTAACTCTCAACATATAAGTTCCTGAAATGAGTTTTAAAAGCCACTTACTTGAGTGGATTTGGTATAGATGAGCTGACATGTGAGGCTTTAGAGTTAGCTTTCATGTGGTGTGAGATAGAGATGATCTGTGCCAATTAATTAATGTAACCAAGTATCTAATTGTGACTCAAGTAATAACATTCATGAAGAAACTACCCCCTTAAAGAACCAGAGGTTTAATTAAATGTAAGAAGCTGGAAACACATTCAAGGAGAAAAGAGCACACAAACCAGAATGAAGTTGACCTTCAGCTTTTTTACTTTAAATACCGATTCAGCTGGCCAGTATTCCCAGAAAAGAGGCAGCCACATCACCCCACATCACTTTGCTCTCTTGCCTCAGATCTTTAGTCTATATTTTTATGAGACATGCTGAAGAATTTTGTTTTGAGTGTGGATGCTGGTTTTATCCCATGTTAGAATGTAATTTTTAAAATAGCACTGTAGGCGTTTAAGACCTCACAAACGAAATAAACTTTTGCTGCCTTACACAGTTTAAACAGTCATATGAATCCCAATCCAGCGTGGAGTTAATATCAAATGAGCACAAAGATGCAGTGAAGTTCATGTTGCCTGTGGGCTGGTGTGGGAAGAAAGGGGTAGCTGCTACTAACTACAGAATGTGTCTGTATGCATGTGCCTTCTCTGCTTACAATTGTCTTAGTGAACACATGCACTGAGCTATTATCAGCTGATAGCAGCTGATGGAGAAAAGCAGGTCAATTCACCTCAGGATCTACCAGCATCTTAGAAAAGTTGAGCGAATCTTGAGGCAGACAGTAATGAGAAGGAAGTTCTACAAAGTGGTATCCTGAATCTTTATGTTTTAAAAAGGAGTGTAGAGATCATATCAGGAGTCTCATTTTTGTTGTTCTTTTTTAGAAAAAAAAAGATACGTAGTATAACACTTGAAGGTATAAAACAGAGTTATTGGCATTGGATTCTCATTTCTTGCTACTAAGTAAACACAAAATTTCTTACCTGAAGAGTTAAACCTGAATATGAACCAGAAATAAACATTGTAAGTAAATATAATTTCTGATACAAAGAGTCAGTCTGTATTGGTATACAGGAGTGAGAAAAATATTTACGTGTCATAATTGTGTAAACTGCACATCTTTTACTACAAAAACCTAAACTCTGTGAGCATGGTTTTGTCAAGTGTGTTCCAAGCAGTTTATGCTGCCAAGTGACAACTGACCAGGTGGACATCTAATCCTGAAATCAGCAGATGGCTCAGCATGAACAGGTTTGTGCACAAAGGTGAAGTAGTGGAAAACGAAGGTGTTTATAAAGCAGTTCAGAGTGACAAATTATGTTTGAGACAACGCTTAAAAAACCCCAACAAAACATGACATAGTGGAATGGATGAGAAAAAGTTATGCTGATGGCAACTGGTTGGAGGTCGGAGAGGATTCAAGTGATGGGGGGGGAAGAGAAGTAACAAGAGGTGTGAGATACGAGTCTTGTAAGCTGATCAAAGAAACATCCATGTACGGTACACAAAGTTAGCTTGGGATAGAAAGTGGGTTTATGACTTGGGACAGCATTGACAATAAGTACTATCTACTCTTAAAAGAGATTCTTTGACTGGATTTCAAATGTATTGGGCAGAGCTTCACAGAAAGCCCCGAAGGACAGCAAACCTGATGTTTTTCAGAAGTGTTGCTACCCAAATCAGCTGGCAAGTTTGTTACACTAGAAAAATCTGGAAGTGGCAGGGAGGTAAGAGAGGATAAAAGAAGATGCTGAGTTTGCTAGTTGCTCTTGTTTCCTGGCTCTGCTCTTCAAAGATTACTTTTTTCTGAACAGTACGTTTCATCTTTGCAAGACGGCTTCTCCTGCTCAATCATGCTGTGAAATCACATGCTAATGGTTTTTTAATATCATTTAGCTGCCATAAAACAGGTAGTAAAAGAACATTTTAGTAGCATGACCATATTGTAAGATTGGATGGGTAAAGGTGATGAGCTATAAAAGAGTAAGCCTTTGTTTAAATGCATATATCTCTTCATAATGAGCAGAATTAGCAAGGGAACTTACATAAAACGAATAAAAGTTAAATAGATTTTTGTTCAAGTCCGATAAAATTATTTTCCAGTTGTGACGACTTGCCTTTCAACTAAGACATAGTACACTTGGGATTTATTTTCAAATTGGCAATCAGAAATGAGTAACATGAAGGGCTACATTTTCTAAGTGATTAGTGGGAGGTATGCAAACAAATCCTATTATTTCTTAGTGGGATTAGATCACATACCTTCCATGTGCTGCTTTGAAGAATTCCCCTTAAGCATTTTTCCAGACTTCTATCTGCAAAAATAGCTACAATAGTAAATTTGGTAAAAGAAAAGAATTTGAATTGTAGCTGGTTTGAATACCTACCCCGCATACACCTACAAATCAAAAAAGCATAAAAAAAACCTGCTAACAATTGTGGAGAAGTAAGGTAAAATAATCCTGACCTATGTAATTAATCTATTTTAACTAAAGACATTTCTTAGGTTTCTCTGAGTGTTGTCCAAAGATTTCTGTTGACTGAACATTTGATTTCAGTAGGCTTGAATGATTCGTCTGCACTGCCTAGAGCCAGTACAGCTTTGATACCTCTGCTCAAGATCACATGTATTCTTATCTAGTATAATTTAATTTTTTTTCAGCTTGTGGAATTTCCAGTAGCAGAGCAGTAAACTGTTACTGAAACCAAAAGTTGGTCTTTCCAATGGAGTTCTACACTGTTATGAAACTATTTATAATCTTCTAATCCTAATTTGTTGATGATATGATTAAAGATCTAAAATGATGTGTCATTTAAAGGCTTTTCGTTTACCAGGGATACCAGGGACAACTTGTGTACCATTCATTTAAATTATTCATATCCTTTTACTTAGCAGACAGTGGATTTCTCTAATAAAGTGTTAATGGTTTGCCATGGGAGTGTTCCTTCCTGCTTATCTGTTGGCTTAAAGGACAAATTTTGAGATATGTAATGGCAGTTTTAGGAACTGAGGGAATTTAGGGGTAGGAGAAGGTACGTTATATTCATCCCTTTTACTGAAGAGCCAGCATTCTGCTTTCTTACAGATTTTTCTTTCCCGTTGGAAGGAACTTAACTCAGACTTGTCACGATATTTCAGCAGTTTTTGAGGCCAAAAACATCATAAACAATAAGCTTGAAACACACAGTGACTTTATGAACTTTCAGTTTTGCTATGTGTTCATTATAACATTAAACCATACTTAGCAGGGTGGGTATGCTATGCCCTCTATACCCTGTGAAAATGTAAGATCTCATTTTTTTTCCTGGATGTTTTAACTGTGTGATATGAGTTAAATTCAAGACATTTATGAAACGTGTGCCCTGTGATTGCTGCCAAATTGTCTGCCCTTTGGGGAAGAAAAGAGAATAGATTTGTGTAATTTTTCTGAAGAGCAAAAATATAACTGCCAGTTTACTCTTATTCCTGTGTAACCCGTGACAAGCCATGAGTTATCACAATGCTCTGTTTTTACCTTTGTTGGCTTCAGCAGTTCATTTTGTTTCCATATGTTTTTTCAGTTCTCAAGATGGCTTACGTGATTCCCCCCTCAGCTCCATCTCCAGCAGTGACTATGAGAGTGTTTCTGTCACTACATGTAGTCTCTCCAGCATATACGCTCTGAGGTAATAACATCACTTCGCAGTCAGATTTGACGAGTGGTATTGGGTTATGCTTGGTTAAAAATTTTGATTGAATTAACAATCAAGTGACAGCAACACTTCTGAGTATTCTTTCTTTTGATTAGCAGGTGCTTATTTTTTTTCTAGCTGTTTTCTCCAGTGCTGTGGCAATTGAGAGGCAACTATTTACGGAAAAGTTTTAATGTTATACAGCAGTGATTTACGTGTATCTGTGATCTCACTTTTCTTTTTCCAGACTTCAGGTTTTAGCTTGAAAAGTATCAAATATGTGTATTAGCTAGGTCTTGGCTTTCTAGAAAATGTTTTTTCCATGTTTCTCTTGTTAAAATGAGGGGAATGTTCCAGTTAACAATTTAATTTCCACAATGGTGTTGGCCAAAATTGGTAAAAATACTTGTTTATATTCTCATTGTCTGAAACTGCATGAGAATTTCAATGAATTAGTTACGTTCAGAGCACTTAATGAGAATAACAGAAATAAAATTGAGGACAGAAAAACATTACTACAGCAGAAATGTAAGTTCCCTGCTTTTTTGAGGATGTGTAACATACATGTATGTGATGTTGCACATGTGTGCAATAACGTTATTACTCAGGTACATGCAGGTTGAAATACCACTGTTTCTGTCAAGACAGATCTTCCATCACTTCTTGTCCTCACTTTTTCATCTCTATCGAGCACTTCATTTGAACGTCAGAAGTTCCCGTTTTTGTCTAGGTTTGGGGATAGCAAGAGAGAGTGGAAAAGGTCTTTTCTAGCAGTGATAGAGGAAATAGTAAATAGAATAATATGTATTTTCTTAACGTGCACATCTTCAGCCTCAATTTTTTTTAGTGTTCCATATTTTTGCAGTAAGGACAGATAGATGCAACTAAAACTAATTTTCATAGTTTTAATTTAGAATTACATTTCTTATTAACTGTTCTTCAGACAAAACAGAGTTTACCTGCATGCAGCAGTTGCTGCCTTTATAAGTACACAGGGCCAACGGAACAGTCATCAGAAGTAATCCCAGTTATTCTTCAGGAGGGGCACCACCTTTCTTCAAGGCCTTTTCTGTTAGTATTGTAGTTGCCATGGTATTGATACTTAGGTAAATTAGTTCTGTCTTATCCCCTTTTTCAGATTTTTTTTTTCCTTCAAGTTTGATTTATAAGACAGTATTTCTACTTTTGTCCGCTGAACTATAGTACTGTATTGTCCCTGGGTTTCATGCAAGAAATCCAAGTTGCCTATGTTTCTGCATCTACTAATTGCTAAGTGCTCACTTGATTATACTGATACGATTTCCCCTTTTCAAATACTTTTTAAAAAGTTTCAAGTCCCTTTAACAACTTAATTAAAAAGGGGAAAAAAACTCAGAAGTCTGCTTCACACTGCTGTCCCTAGTTCTGTATGCATATAAATAGAATGTTCAGTACCAATACTTGTGTATTTTAGAATATGCTATTTTTAAGGGACTCCCCTGATCTTTTATCTCGTATTACCTAAACAAGCAGCATGTTCCTTGCCAAAGCCATCTCTACAAAACGCCCTTATCTGAAATAACTACATTCTTGCTGATGTCATGTGCATATCCAAAACTACCTAAATTGTTTGATTTCTTTTTTCCTCTGAAATATGCCATTGTAATGCACTTAATTTCTTGCGGTTTTCAACAAATGCAAATGTTACATTTAAATTTCTAATTTTTTCTGCAAAGTAATTAGTGAAACAAAATTCTTGAAATCCATTTATTTGGCCTTTCAACCTCCTGTGAATTGAAAGCAATTCCTTTGTGCTGTTAGATAACCAGCACTGAGGCTGGAAGTCGTGCTGTCAGATTGTGGTGTGTTTTAGAAATAGCCAAGTGACTGCAAACAATTGTACTCCGGTAGCAAAACCAGCTGAACCAGAATAGCACAGGGTGTTGAATGAACTCCTAAGTGAGTTAAATAGCATAGTCTGAATGGATTTGTAATGATGAGGTACTGTATATATGGAATTCTATATATGGAATAGGCTGGATGGATACGTTCATTGTTCTCCAAATGAAAAACGGGAGAAAATTTGCACTCCTTCAATCCCAGAGCACCATTCAACCCATGGGTCAGTGTTTGCTTTATTGGTTTTTACTAGAAGGATAAAAGTGTTAGGACTGTAGAAACCATTTGGTTCCTGTTAAAGGAGGCTGCTTCAAATCAGCCTGTGATATACTGCCTTAGACTTTTTTCCATCATCAGCTAGTGCTGTGTAATTGTTCGAGCTATATTCATCCCACCTAATTTTAGGCACCAAACTGATATACCTTAATTAGGAGTTTTGCTGCTGTATGTTCTCTGTTTAGTCAATGGAGAACAGTGGAAACCTCAGTTAAGTGTATAATTTGTTGAAAGGCGTCTGAGCCAAAGATTTTCAGTCTTAAATCAGAACTATGATTGTACACTTTGATTACTGACTGTGCTCACACAGTAATTTGGAAAACATTTTAAAACCTTGTTCAAGGTTTCCAGAGCACAAATTGGGGCGGGGGGGGAAGATACAGAGAGCTTCTCAAATTATTTTGCTAAGGAAAGGTTGATTATTTCATTGGTACCAGATCTCAGTGGAAGATTCCTTTTTCTAGTCTGAGAGATCTTGTTGTAGATGCCTCATCTCTGTAAGTGTTCAAGGCCAGGCTGGATGGGCCTTTGAGCAACCTGGTCTTAGTGGGAGGTGTCCCTGCCCATCGCAGGGGAGTTTGAACACAATGATCTTTAAGGTCCCTTCCAACTTTAATGATTCCATGTGAAGTTCAATGTTCAGCCCAGTTCAGAAGGTGATTGTTCATTAATTGATATTTAGGCTTGAGATTGATCAGTAGTCAGTTTTCTTAGCAAAGAATAAATGTAGCTCAGAAGATTTCAGAGAATCTGTGGTTTTGTGTAGATTCACAAGAGTATGTGGGATTTTGTTAGATCAGTGTGACTTGAGTGAAAACGAGATATGTATAACTACAGAAGGGAAGTTGCACTTGGTCCATTATTTATATGGACCATATATATGTTTAAATGTCCATCCAGTTTTTTAATTTTAATGGCTTTTTCATAACTGTAATTATTAGAACAATCCTTAGTATAACTATAGCTTACTGAATTGTAACCAGGCAGCTAATAAAATACACTGTTAGAATCTTATCCATTTCAGGGTTGGAAGTAATAAAGCCAGTAGCTTTTAAAAATAAAGTGTTTGTGGAAATTACCAGCTTTCAACATGCGTTAGAAATACTGGGTGAGACTCTGAGAGGGCCGTTGATTTGAGTGGAAACTTGAGTGAAGGCCATTCATACAGTAACAGAACCAGATGACTTGATATGGTTAAAGCCAAGAATGAGCTGAAGTTCTTTGAAAGGTTGGTGTTAAAAATTGGAAGAAAAGCATTGCTTTGGGAATGATGAGGAAAAATAAGTGAGGCAACAGAAGAACAAGGTAGTTATGATTAGCTGATTTCAAGCTTCAGTGGACTTACTGGTTTAAGACTGCAAGGGAGGAAGAAATACCGATGAGTCTATATTAAAGTGTTTGTCTGTCTAGAATGCATGGTAAAGCCTGTGCTTTAATTTTAAGGTTATGATAAGCCGGAAAGTGACAACTTTAAATAGTAACAATAGATGCCTTCACTGGTCAGCAGTCAAAGTTTATTTTAGATGTGTTGTTATGGCTATTTCTGTTAGAATATCTGTATTTGCATATATGAGGGAAGAGTCAAAGGTCATTGGCTTGCTGGATAAAGTTGAAGGGTGTCACTTATTTTATTGCGTATTTTGAGTATATTCCTGCTAGTGCAAACCCATGTGAAACAAAGCAGGGAAGTTTACCTTAATATACAAACAAGATGAAATTTTAATTATCTGCTTTAGAAGTAGAAGGTGTTTTGTAGGATACTGTTTGTGGCTACCTTGCCCAGTCAGTTCACAGAATCACAGAATAACCCAGGTTGGAAGGGACTTAAAAAAGACCATATGGTCCAACTTGTTGTGGGAAGGGAAGCCTGGATGAGATTGAGCACAATGTCCAGTCACATCTTAAAAGCTTCCAGTGATGGGCACCCTACCACATCCTTGGGGAGGTTGTTCCACTGATTGACTGTTCTTAGTGTAAAATGTATTTTTCTTATATCAAGATGAAATATAGCCTGATGTGACTGGTCTTCTCCATGTGACTCCCGGATGCAGGACCTTGAACTTGTCTGTGTTAAACTCCACACTGTTCTTGCTGGCTTGCTCTTTCAGCCTGCCCAGTCTGTAAGATGGCTTTCCCTTCTAGGGCATCTACCTTGCCACCCAGTTTGGTGTAATCAGTGCTCTCTGTTCCATCATTGAGATCATCTAGGAAGGTGTTGAACAGTGTGGGAGCCAGTATTGATCCCCACAGGTTCCTACTTGTGACAGCCTGAGTAAAAACCATTGATCACCACTCTCTGAGTGTGACCCGTGAGTTGATTTCTTGCCTGTCTTGTAGACCAAGCCAAGTTCTCATGGGTGGACAGTTTCTTACAAAACCAGATTTTATACTGTGTTTTTTCATCAGTAGAATTCAGTGTCTTGAAGGGGATGCAAGAAGGAAAATTAACTTAGTCATTCAGCAGGACTGTGAATTTTATTAGAAGTGAGTTCTTTCATCTCATGGTCCAGAGCATAGCATTCATCTGTGCTATCAAAGCTACAGGATAGATTACATGCCCAGAAGTTTTAATAAGAAGATCACAACTACTTTGGGGATCTTGTAGATTATAATGTGAGGGAAAACAAGTATGTAAACAATGTATTTTAACTGATGTGTCAGCCTACCTGATCAGCTCTGTCTCCAGATGTCCTCCCTTGCAGTTTTACTGTAGTTAACCAGGTTGGGTTATGTTTACTTAAGCTAGGAAAAAAGGCAGATTAATTCTGCATTAATGTTTATTACTGTCATTTTTGTTTTGATTAATGCATTACTGTGAATTTTCTTTCCCTTTTTTCTTTTTTCTTTTTT
>VXBW01001611.1:403037-487464 GCA_013400375.1 Thinocorus orbignyianus
ATGATCTTTAAGGTCCCTTCCAACTCTAACCATTCTATGATTCTATGATAATAGAATAGGTACATTAGGGTTACTCCTTTGCAAATAGTGACCAGTTTTGATGTAAGATTTCTAAAACTAAACAAACAATACCAAACCACTTATTAAAAACGTTTTTATTACTATTTTGAAAACATAATTAATTTTATCTTTTTGTATTCATTACATTCAATTCAGTTAAATTTTAAAGTCTTTTTATCTACCAGTGCTGTATATTTAATGCATTCTTAAGATGCTCTGAGGATTTGCTTGTGAGTAATGAGAAATTCTTTCAATCTCATGTGTTCTGCATTCATTTCAGAGCAGATTTCAGGTTTAATGGACCACATACTTCTAGACAAATTTGGAAGTAAACACCTGTGAGTGGTCACAGATTTCTACTGCTACTGACTAATTTTTGAGCAGAAATGCAAAATGTTTAAATTTGGACCAACTTTGAGTCAATTGACTGTGGTTGTTTGGTGTTAGACCTTGCTGCTTTCACTGTTGTTGGATGAGTGTCAGTGCCCAACAAATTCAGCACAAGGTCTTAAGATATCACAAATGGTTACCTACAATGACTTGCCATGTCTGGAAGTCAGTCATAATCTTGTTCCACAGACTTGATTTCCATTCTGTATAGATACTACTGCTTAACCTGGGTCACAGTATCCTTTGGAACTCAAAAGCTGCAAAGCAGATTGGTTCCACAGGTGCAAGATTATATTGTGAACAATTGCAAATTTCAGCATCAGGCTTTGACACCAGACTGTGTCTGTGAGGTACACCAGACTGTTCTAGAGATCCATCTTTGAAGTGCTGAAAGAGTCTTACTACTCTTCTAGCGTGACAAATAGTAAGTAGTTTTAAAATTGCTAGTCAAGCTAGGTAAAAATTCATTGTATCTGCCAGAGGGTATCTGTTCCTTTGTAATATGTAAGCCAGTTTTCTGTTTGGAATCACATTTTTATGTAATTTGTTACTTCTCAATATTCACTTTCAGACATAATAGCTTTGCAGTTTTTACAATATGAAAAATGAATACATGATAAGCATTGTTTATATGGTAAACTTTTCACAAGGGGAGTTCTATGCTTATAACCTGATTCCTTGGGTATTCCTTTCAACCAAGAAATTGAGGAATTGAGGACTTCTCTGTGGCTACTTAGTATGGCTGTTTATATTCCGTAGTGGTACTTAATTCCGTAGATATCAGCAGTGAAATGTTCCAGATCTGTGTGTAGTCTGACATTAATGAAATGCTTCCTACGCATCTAGTATCGGCTGAGAATTTTGAGCCAAATTATACATGTTAGATAAGCCAAGTAGGAATGATATTCCAAGTAGGAATGATATACTAAAAAAATAACTTGTTTGAAAGAATAACTTGGAGAAAAGATAAGGTGAACTAACTCTGTAGATCAAAATTCCAGTTTACTTTCTATAATATCAATTTAAAAAAATCAAGAGAATCTTCAATATTCGCATGGATGCAGTTGCTGCTGTTTGGGATACCCCATTAGAAGAAAACTCTCTCTTTTGCTGGTTATCTAAAACAATTGCCGTGCTTCTGTTCTTACACTATTTTTGACTGCTTCTAAAATAGTCATTTTCTGGCTTGATTTTTTTTTTTAACAGTATAGAACAGATGCTTCTTAGTCACTCTTTGAAAGTCATTTTTGTGTAAATCTGACTTGCTCCTGTTGGTAAAGGTAGAGTAATTATTTCTTACTCTGTAGTGATTCTTAGGTCCACTTTTATATTATTCTGAAATGTTCACTTTTCTGTTTGCCATGTCACAAGCAATTCTGAATACAAAATACACTCTTTTCTGAACCTCTTGTATATAGATATTGTACTTTATAACATACTTTCGTGTGCACAGTCACATGTAAAGGTGTGTATGCGTGCATGCAGACCTTCCGTCCCACAGCAAAGTAATTTGTGTGCTCTGTGTGCTGTGAAAATTTGAGAGAGTCTTGTGGTGGGCTATGACCAGTCTTAATGGCACACCTCAAAATGGGAAAGGACTTAAGTAGTTAATATTCTTGAAAAGCAATCTTCACAGCTCTCTGCCCACTTAACACTGTATTTCGAAATATTTCTTCAGCTGTGATTTGGAGGGAAGAGTCATCCTTGAATCAGCACCCCTGCTCTCGCCTGCACTAAGATATTTTGCCTATTGGGAGTTCCAAAGTGCTCATCGTGTATAACTGCACACACAGGTTGCTTTTGTCGCTGCCAGGAGGCCTGTTCTTGTCTTGGAGAGCAGTTTATAGTGTAAATGTGTATATTGCTGTATGATCAATTAATTTAAAAATAACACCAAAAAAAGTAGACTTATTTGGTCATGTTATGAGGCAGATAAAGACCTTTATCTGTATATATTTGTATTTGTGCAAACAGGCAATCATCTGCAAATCAGGGATCGCTTCCTGGCTCTTGATGCCTTTCAGTTTACTCCTTCCTAAGCCACCTTCTTACACAACCTTTCTACTCTTGAGTACAGGCCTTTCCACACTGACAGGCTTGCTATTATAATATATATATTTTATCCCCTATGGAAAAGCAAAGGAAAAATTGAGAGACGGAATTCTTACTCAGTTCTCAGTATCTTTAATAAACGTACTCAGTTGTGCAGTCGGAGCTGTAAACGTAGAAATGATACCTTTTTAGAAGAACTTGGTGTTGTTCGTAGCAATAGATAACATCAGCAAAATGAGTCTCTTGCAAGCCCGCTCTTTACTCTGCCTTTGAAAGAAGGGAAGCCAGGTAAGGTACTCATGCTACACATTTTCCATTGTTATTTCTAACAATAACCAGTCTCCAGTATTTATTTTCAGTTCTGTTTTTACTAGAGCTCTTAAGTTTGTATGGCCTGATAAATTGATTTTTACATTTTAATGGATTATTTGTATAGCCTACAGATAGATTTTCAAAAGTATACCCCATTTTGTTACAGGTAATTATAAATGTTACCTCTATGTCTCATCCTGCAATAACTGTTCATGTATAGTGCCATCAGGGTGGGATCTACAAGAGGGTGAATGTTTCCACGCCTAATAAAAGTAAATTGAACTTGAAATATGTTAGAAACTACTTCCTTTATTACACATGCTATTTATGCAGGCAGTAACTTTTTTCTAACATAGCAATTGTCTGCGTGCTAGAGAGTGCTGGAATTCTGGACACCCAAAGTAAAATGATAAGTGAAATATTGTAATTTTTCCTTTTCAATGGTGGGATTAATTTATTTCCAATATTTGAAGAAAATGTTTTAGAGTTCCTCTGTGTCTGAATGTATTAGAGTAAGAAGGCATGTCTCCTTTGGTCAACACAGTGAATCCTTAGGTTTTCTCTGTAACTGCATCTTGTGCTCTGCTCCCAGTTTGAGGGTTTTACCGTGTGCAAAGTGCTACTTTTTCCTTAGTTACCTTTTTTAAAATAAAATAAAATAAAAAATTGCTTTAAGAATTACGTAATTTCTGATATTTGAAGAAGTTGGATTCTCACCAGAGCTTCCTTGCAGTCTCAGATTGTCTCAAGCTGCTTCTCCATATATGGCTGGGGAGTTGGGGGGTGGAAATGGCTGGCAACTGTGCATCTGGTTTTTAAAAGAAAATGTAAATTTCTAGTAGACATTTGGTGACACATTTTAATCTCTTTGGAGTTGATGAGCCATTCTATTACAATAGTTTGACATTTCAGTAATTTCTACAGCTAGGTATATAAGGGAACTAATCTACCTCTCTACTGTGTAAATTATGTTTTATCACCCTTCCGTAATTTTTTTTCATATTTAGATTCTATTCTTACTATTTTAGACAACATAATTCAGAAATTCTTTTTTTCAAATTAACTTCCACATTGATAAATTTCGAAGTTGACTTCAGAACTGATCTTCTCATTTTCAGGTTGATACTCCCGTTTCAGATTTTTGGTGGAGGTACGGCATTAGGACTGAGCTTTTAGAAGAAGTTAGCATGAAAAATGGCACAGCACTTTCTAGTAGCTAAGGAAAATGCAATAAAATACAGACAAATTATTTTCTGCTTATTTTTTGCAGCTATGCCACAGGCTGAAAATCAAACATGATGGTGATTGATTGCATGTTGATTAGCTTCAACAAGAATTTACAGCAATTAGTTCCAGTTTGCTGTAGAGTCTTGCCTGAGTCATAAATCCTTTAGGATTTGCTGAACATCCTGAACAACCGACTAGAGATTTACATTACTTTTCTTTACATTTTTTTTTTTTCTCTGACAGTAGTTTAATGACGAGTTCTTGTTCATCTGATGACATCGATCAGGAAGAAATCCAGCTCGCGTTGCAGGCTGCTAAAATTGCCACTCGAGAAAAGATCAGATCGAGATTTCATGGCAGTAACGATCTTATTCACCGCCTTTTTGTCTGTATCTCAGGTATGAGATTATCCTTTGGATCTGAAAGTTAAAACACTTCATCCTTAGGGGTTTTTTCTTGTTGCACATAAAGTTATGGTAGAGCAGACTGGAAATGAAGTTGCAGCAAGACAGTGTTTTGGGGCCTAAATTGCAGACTAATCAAGAAATAATTGTTACCTGATGGAGGCCAGCTTACAGAATCAGAGATGCAGACACCTTAAACCTGTTATGATGAAGATTTTGGACATGTAACAGGTTTGACTTACAAGTGCTTCCTTTTTCATGGTGATGCCCTATGTCTTCAAGGGAAGAAATTTGATGCAGCCGTTGTTTTTTGATGCAAAAAACCATAATCTGTGTTTTCTGCCAAAGCATGATATGTATCAAATTGCAGGAAGCATGAAGGCCAGAATATAACTTGGCCAATATGGAAAATTAGTTCAAGTATTCCATTTTTATTCCTAACACAAGCAAGTGATCCCCTTAAAAATAAATGTGAGGTCTTTACTGGTAACAACAGACATATTTAAATAGATTTTTAGAGGATGGTGTAATAGTCTAATAGTGGTTTCCCATTCTCTCACACTCCCAGGTGTTGCTGACCAGCTGCAGACAAACTATGCTAGTGATCTGAGAAGCATCTTAAAGACCTTGTTTGAAGTTATGGCAACTAAACCTGAAACAGAAGACAAGGAAAAGCAAAAGAAAGGTTAAGAGATGTAAACATTTGCTTGCTATGGTGAATTTCTGGTGGTAGCCCTATGGGGACCCATAAACATTTGACTACAATTTCCTTAACATTTTCTTAACCTTTTGACAGGGCTCACTGTGCAGTGATTTGACCTGTGTTTAACAAAAAAAAGTCATGGAAACAGACTGTAAACAGGTTGAAGTCACTGGGAGTATAGGTACACAGGGGTATGTTTTGAGGCAGATGTTGGAAGAGTTCAAGCCTTCAGAGTGCATCTGCTGTATTCCATATTCCTATAATAGAACAGTGTTTGTAGCCCATGCAGTCATAACGTAATGTATGTAGGGTTTGGAGTTCCCCCTCAGTATTGTTTCACACTGGACACAATTTACAGAGATCAGTGTCTTTGATTCTGAAGTTAAAACAGCTATGTAAAAAGAGCAGACTTTAAGGTGAGGATGCTCAGTAAGATGCTGAAATCTGTCCTGTGGAAATTGCGGAATCCTAGATTTGGCTTCAAAATACAAAAAATCTACTTTTGAGTTCATACAATTGAGGTAATGGAACCAGAACTAGATTTGGAGCCAATGCAAGAATATTTTTTTTTTCTGTCACCATTTTGATTATTTCTTTTTCAAAGAGGAAAGTCTACTGATTTATCTAAAAATAACCATGTCATCCCAGCAAAACTGCAGTTGCTTTTGTCCTTTGTTATGATTAGAGCTATCAGCATCTGAAGGTTATCAAAGAGCTCTTTTGTTTGTTGGTTTTTTTTATTTCCCCTCCCTTTCCACATGATTGGAAACTTTTTTTTTCTCCCAGTTTCATTTAAAAGCACTAAGGGTTTCACATGAAACACTAAGGTAAAAGTTGGTCAAATTTAGCAGGAAAACCTCTAATCCAGCTCAACTCAGCAGTGGGATAATGCACAACATGCATTACAGATGTGTCACTTGTGGTTGAAACTTCCAGAACATTTTACGGTGGCAGGATGTCATGATGTGAGAAGAGACTGTTTTTTTCATTGACAAGAAAAAATGGGATTGGATGAAATTGCTAGAGACGATGAAAGAGCTCCTGATCATTCAAATAAAGTTAATAAAGAAACTGGAGCTGTATGGAATTATCACTAGGAAATATATTAGTCAACAGTACTTGGTTGGAACACTTCGTAATGGATGGACTATTACATTAAAAATAAAAGGTGTTGACAACAGTAAATGTGAATAGAAGTCGTGGAGTTTTGGGATGAATTTTCTCTTTGATATCATTTGATATGTGTGGTTCACTTAGAGAATCTCTTGTTTTTCCTATAATCTGCCTCTTTGTAAAGGATCCAAGTTAACAACAAGCAAATAAAATATAACATGCAGCTAAACTGTGATAGAAGAGCAATGTATGTCCTGCAATGACAGTATTTCTAGTTTCTGTTGTCATTCCAAAGAAGAATAGATTTTTCTAAATCACTGTTTGTGTCAGAGTAAAGAAAAATCAAGGAGTATAAGAAGGTACATATAGATGCTACTGTAATCTAATCCTGGAGTCCTAATATGAATATTTTAGGTGCTAATTGGAAGAATCTGGGTTTCAGTACTTTTTGGCTTGTTTTACAGTTAATCCGGGTTTAAGGAATGCAGCATTGGAAGACTGTGCATTGTGTCAAGAAAGTATATCATCCTCAGAACTTGCAGCAAAAGCCAGAGACGGGGACTTTGAAGGTACTTCAATTTTTTTCTGAGAATTAAGATGAGACAATACTGATGTATAAAAAAAAATATATAAATATTAAAATGAAAACTGTTATATTTTGGCTTTGGAAAGTAGCTATAAAATGTTGTCATAGTATGATTTAGAGACCAAGTTAGATGATAAACTGAGCACATTTGTTACAAATTTTTTTCGTATAACCTCATGAAACTCTGATCTACAAATTGTCGTATTCAGTATGAAATCCTTTGCATCAATAGAGAAAGGTTTTGTATCATGAAGGTTTTAGTATAACCTGTGACGTTACATGTGACAGGTTTCAGAGAGCTGTGTAAGACGCAAAGCCCTAAGTAAGGTTTTCACAGCCAAATCTTAAGAGATCTTTTATGTCATTTGTTATATGTGTGGGTGATACCTCTACTGTGGGAAAAAGTACTTTTTGTGTTTTCTTCACTTTTTTCTTTGATAAAAATATTTTGTTTATTTTCATATACTTCACCATATTACTTCAAATAAAAAGTTAGTTTTGGGTAAGTCTGCTGAGTTTACTCAAATCTCACAGGATACATAGTAAGTGTGAAGAAAAGTACATACGCAAGTCTCAAACTTTTGGTTAGGATTCAAGCATTCTGAAAGCAAAGAAGTTTTTGCTTCTCTATTGTTTGCTTTTTTATTTTAATCTGAGCTCCTGTGGGAGTGCTTAGGAGTCAGTTATGGACTACAGCTTGAGTATGGTAAATGTATAAAAAAAATGTATTAAAAGATAATAGAGTACTTGCAGTTAAGGAGTAGGAAAAGGGTAGGTAGATGTATGAGATGGAGCGAACAAGAAAGCAATCAGCTTTCATCTTCAGGACTCAGTGGTTGTTTCAAGCACACCAGGAGCCCAGTTATCGGAGGGGTGTGTTGGTTCTGTGGTCAAGTGAAATAAAAGACAAGAGTCAACTGTGAAACTGTATCTAAGCTTCCCAGAAATTCAAGTGTGCAGTAATTTCTCTGTGCTTTAAAACTTTGGTCTGTTGTGGTCTATTTGTCCACAAACACTACTGTTTTTCCAGTGAGAGGTCTGAATGCAGGATGACTGAGAACTGAGCAGTATGCAGTCTATGTCTCTGCTTGTATGCAGGTGACCGACAGAAAAGAAATGTTGGTTTGTGTCATTTTTAGTAAAGATCAGAAATCACAGAAGGAAAAGAAAAAACCTCTTAAAAATAGGTTTTAGAGTAATGCAATTATTTTGTGCTTATATAAAATGCCTGGTTTGCTGGCCCACCCTTCTTCTGAAGCTGCAGGTTAAAGTATCTCAAATCTTATCTATTTATTTAGAACAGCAGGGCTAATTCATGTATAATGCACTGTAGAAATATTATCTTTTCCAGAGGAAGATGATTTGGTGGCAGATAAAACTACTCAGTAGTCATTTTAATTGATTTTTCTATTGGCTATGGTGCAGAATGTCACAGAAAGTGCAGTAAAGAACAAATCTTTAAGCAAAATCCTTACCATGTGTAGGCTGTATTGGAAAAGAATGCAAGAGATTATTCATTCTCCACCATTTCACTTCATATTCTTTTGTTTTGAATTGATGCCTGATGCTGTCAGTGAATTTGACTTACGGAAATTGAAAGCAAGTTATTCTGAACTGCAGGATGCTGAATAACTTTCTCAGTGGATGGACATTTTGTCACAACAAAGTCACTTCACTTTCCTGGTATCCTATTCAGCTTTTAAGATTTTGCAGCTTTTTAATGGCATCTTCTATTGGTAGGGGGAAGGTTTTACGTTTGGAGAAGCACAGCTTATGGCTTGGGATGTTATTTATTGAAATAGAAGACAACAGTCTGGGTGTTTAGGTGATGTTATGGCTGTGTAGGTGTATAGGGGATTTTTAATGTTTCAAGGGCCCCTGCAGCACCCAGGCAGTGTGCATCAGTTAGGTCTCTGCCCTGGGCGAATGGTAAACCCCAACCTGTAGTAGTAATAGCACATGCAGATAACTAGAGCAAAAAACCAGCCTCCTGCCTGCACCTTTCTTTCAAAATAGCAGATGTTTCACATATGCCTGTGTGATGGAAAGCAGAGCATCTTAGATAACTAAGTCCCTTTTGAGTAAGTAGACATGGATGCCAGAATGAGCTTCTCTGCCTTGGCACAGTGTTTTCCCATGCTTACATATCCTCCAAGCAGAGCCAGTTAGCAAGTGCTCCTGCAGGGTCTCTGCTTCTGATACCCATGCTTGCTCACTGGGGAGGCTTGGACGTGTTGGAATCAATCTCCTTGCAAGCTTTCTCTGGGAGTATTACTTGGCTTATGTATAAGTGGCTATGCTATAAATACCTACTTGTAGAGATCAGTATGGCTCCTCTGACTGTAAACTAACTAGTGTAGTCCGCTGTTACTTAGCTTTCCAATTTGCTGATGGGCGGGAATTTTCTGTATCGCAAAGAAATAGCAAGAAGGTTAGGTCCACCTTCCAAAACAGAACAAACCACAAAAGGTCTTCAAAAAAGAGCATCTGAAGAGGATCTGTTTGTTGAATTTGTGGGAACTGCAGAAATGCGCATTCTGTTCCCTTCTCTCCAATACATTCCCAGCCTCTGCCTCTTCAGGTCACACGTTGTCATTATTGGCAACACTGTACAGACTTTTTTCTGCTGAGGTATGGAGCGATAGCTAATGGGATACTTGTTTTTGCTATCTCTGAGGCTTCCGGCATGAGGCATGAACTTACAGCAGTATTTTAACCTCAGCAGCTACGTGCTTTTTCCTCTTTGTAACACCACCCTACCTAACTCATTTTTGCTGGCTGCCATGGAAGCAACAGCCCCTGACTTTATTCTGGGTGATATTTGAGTGCCCATGAGGTTATCTGGTGGTCAAGGCAGCCTTTGCTGCATGAATATTGTGCCTATTTCTTTAGTAAGCCTGATGAGTTTGTCCCCTGGGCCACAGGCCACCAACAGGAGTACACCACAGTTATCACTGTAAATGGATTCAACTCAAAGTCTGAGAGCATTGCACCAATCTGTTGACAGCATTGCACCAAAATTAATTATATTGGGTTTTGTACATAATTTCTACACTTCAGGTCACTCTTAATGATTTCAGATGAAAGTGAAAACAATTTAAAGCAAATGAGTAAGTGCATCAGTAGCTCCTCCCTTCTGCCATTGTGGCAGAACATGAGCATGTATCAAATTGAGAAAGTCAAGTAAGATATCTGCCAGGAAAGCTTTTTCCAATTATCAAATAAATCCCTCTTACCAAAAGTACTGAATGTTTAAGATTGCATCCAGTCAATGCTAATAAAAAAAAAAAGGCAAGAGCAAATTAATGAATAGTTTTAAGATTCTGCTGAAGGTTTCAGCCTCTACTCAGATTATGAAGATGAATCACTTGTTTTTCTCAGATTTCTCATTCTTATTGTATATAAAACCCACCAGCTGGTCTGGGTCATAAAACGAATATGAATGTTTATTACAAGCCAACTGACATTGGCAAGGGTGTAAGAGTTAAATTCTGTGACCTTCTGAAGGCTTAAATACAATAAACTACAGATTAATTGGCATTCCAAAACAAAAGCAGTTTTGAAAGTACAGGTGAGCCTAAGTTGTATATGCTGTCCTAATGCTCTAGGACTTTTTTGAGGAAGCATGTGTATTTATACTTCATAGAGTATAAAAAGCACTATTTTTTTTTTTTATAGGGAGAGAATATAAAGTAAATACACTTATATTTTTCTAGAATAGAAGGTTAACCCATAAATGAGTTTTAAATATAATAAAATTTCATGCCCTTATTGTGTGATGGGGAAGATGGCCGGTGGGGACAGAGTTCTGCATATAAACTCAAAGCAAGTTGTAGTGGCAGCTGCTCAGGAAGAAAACTGGTTGGGATCTTTCCTACCCAGTGGTGCTTGCTCCTAATTGCAGTAACAGGAGGAGAGGCTGGTGTCTCTTTTGTGGTACTGCCTTTTTCCTGGCGTTCTGGTGAGCTACCAGCCAGCACAGGGGGAAGTTATTGGGAGGTTCCTGAGCTGCAGTTTGGGACTAAGCACTGTGTCATAATAAATTGACCAAGAAGTTTGTGTGGGACTGAGTGGGTAGCATGGGTTGCACACGACTTAAAGGAAGCCTACGCATTTGAAAATGAAAGACAATCACTCTTATAAATGTATCCCTGCTGGGACAGAGCTGAGTAATTCTTACTATGTAATATAGCTTTAAAAAACCCAAACATTTGGGAAGTGTAAGTTTGATATTTTTTTGCTATTTATGCATGTGGGATCTTCTTTCCAGCCCCAGCACAAAGCTTACTTTGTGTTAGCCAGCCGTTTGCCATATACACATAAATACACACACATACACACACACACACAGAGTAACTTCTTTTTTGTCTTGTTAAGGATTTTTATGTATTCATTTCTTCTTTAATTGCCAAAGTCATGATGTCTTAGTCATTCTGGCTAAGAAAGTGAGTTCTACTTCATGTCTAGGAATAAGCATGAAACATCTGAAAATCAGGATTTTCTCCAGGAAAACCAGAAAGCATTATGAAGCTGTTGGTGCTCCATGAAAATATTTGCTTTAGCATCTCAGCTCTTCCTGTAACCGTGCATTCATTTTCACTCATTGCTTTAGCGTCCATACAGAACTGGCTTGCTTTCTGCCACTTAGTTATAACTCCAACCATAAAGGGTTTGCTGTGGCTACCAGTACAAAAACTGTTATTGCCAAATGGCATTAGCAGCTGTTTGCTGCACAGCAGCATGCTATTTATCCTTGACCCCTTTCCATCACATAATGTTCCAGCCCATCCACTTTTGGCTAGTCACAAGCCTTCGCTGCTCTCCAACCAGCAGCATGAGCACAATTCAGTAATTTATGGTCCCAAGACTCGAGCTCTTAAGAGTTTTTGTTGCAGTAAGAAGTCACAAGGTCAAGAAAACCCACCCATGTTAGTGTGTGTGCAGAATCTAATCACTGTGAGTCTAGAATTAGCTGTCAACCCTGGCTGAACGCTTCAATTTTTCTTTTGTCCTCTACGTACCTATGGCTACTCTATTACTTATAATGATGACTAGCCACACTTTCTAAATGAAAGAAGCTAAATTGTTGCACAGTTCAGTAGCCAAACGTATTCTGTCCACATAACTTTTCACTTTTTCTTTATTCAGCAGCTATGCTTACACTGTGCAGGAGAAGAGTCTAGCATCAGATTTTTAATTGTGCATGTGAAATTACAGGATTTCGTACAAGTTTTAGGTTGCAATGATGTAACTGGAATTTTGATTTAGTCTGAGATTTTCTTCCTAAAAATATTTGTATTGTGTTTGCTTCTGGTATGTAGATCTACGTTATCAACTTGCTTCTAGTTTAGAATGGTTGGTAGCTCTTAAAGAGAAAAATTCTTTGTAATGGAAGATCCTAAGTCTGAATTAAAGATTTGAACCATGTCCCAGTGAAAGTCCATGTTTTCTGACAGAATTGTTCCAGTTTACATAAATATTTTGCCTAAAGAGTGAGTTTCTGATCATGTACCTGTACAGAATAGACACAGGATGTCGTTGTTCAGGGTCATGTTGAATCAAGCAGGGCAGAGGCTTGCACCCACATCTGCAAAGCTTCATGCTTTGGTGAAAGCTTTCTAGATTTGCACAGAAACTCCATTCCATTTTGTATTTGACAAAAGGTGTCTTTGAAGCTAATTGGTCTGTACCTCTTTTCTCCATCACCTTCAAAATTTTTATCAAATAATATTGTTTGAAGCAGAAAATTTATTTTTATTGAAAAATTTCAAACCGTTGTAATCAACGCTAAATCTATGGAGCAAGAGTAAAGATTACTTTGGTACAACTGCCTCCTAGGAATCTTATATGAAAGTCACAGATGCCCCAGAAATGACATGCGGAAAATTGTGTGAAAAGGGACAGAAAGGTTCATCTTACTCTTGACAGTTGAAGTGAGGGGTAAAAGTGTGTCACCTTAGTTCTCTGCTTTCCATACTTATAACTGTGAGGATTCACAATTTCCTGCTTTCATCAGAAGAGCCTACAGTGAGCCCATCTGACCTTTTTTACGGCTTTGAGGATAATGCACTCTGACGGCTGCAGTGGTGTAAGTTCCAGAGGCTGCTGGAGAAACACCCCTCTTAATCTTACTCTGGCAAAAGTATAATCAAGGTTATGCACGATGTGCTCTAAAATTGAATATACATCAATGCAGGAGGCACTTTCTGTTTGAGTTCTGTATTAGGAATATTTGATTAAAAACAAAAGATGCAGAAGGAGTCTTTTCGCTGGATTATCTGGCCATAATGGAAATACCACCACAAGCCTAAGGTTTAGTAACTGTGGTTCAAGAGGGAGTTGTGGCGTGCGTGTTTTTTCTGATTTGTTTTTTACCAGGGTGTAGATTTGCTAGGTTAGGTCTTCTACAAGTTCCAACAACTTTCGGGACTATTTTCTCCCACCAGCCCAGTCTCTTGCAGCAACACCATTGAATGAACTTTCTGGTCTAATGTTGTTTGAATCAGCACCGTTGATGGACCCTGATCCAGGCTCTCTTGTCCTTATGTTCTGGGACACTGAGATACTTAAGAAAAACAAATTTGCATGTGCTTTTTGGCAATGTTAACCAAAATCTTGATAAAAATCATAGATGCAGTATTCTTAAAGCTCCAGCATCTTGGACTTATGTGAGATGGTTAACTTTTATGGAAGAGAAAACTTTTTTAGGCAATGAAGTTGCAGAGATGTGTAAAGATGCATTTGAAAAACTATAGCATAAAACGAATAAAGAGACTGTAAAATTTCGTGATTTCTGGGAGATTGTAATATAAGATTTTTGGGTAGTTAAGATTTGGGAATACCGTTTCTCCTTTTAAAATGTCTTCTTCAGTCCTCACAGTACTTAGTTTTATATTGTGCTTTTCTTTTCCCTTTTAAATACTTTTTTCTCTTCCTCACTCTGCCTTTTTTTTCTCTACATGCTTTTAATGTTTTCTTCTAAAATTTACTTCTGTAGTCTTTCTGCCTCGTTAATCCCTTCCCTCCCTTCCTCCTCCTCTTTGATGTCTGCGCTGTGGTCTTCATCCGTTTCCCAACAGGCTTCTCTTAACTCTCACTGCATGATAAAGCAGCAGGCCAATTAGCCCATGAACAAGGTTTTCCCTCCATTCCTTGTCCAAATCCCCGAAGCAGAGGCAGTCAGTGCTTTAGAGACTGGATGTTTCCATTTGCTGCTGCATGCAGAACTAATGGAGCAGCGTAGCCCGGAGGAGGACTGTAACATAAAAAGCCGAGGGGTGCGGTGCAGCTGCCCTGCTTCCAGCACGTCTCCAGGCTAATGCTAAGGGTTTCATTTGTGTAACTCGCTCTGCTCCTCATATTGAAGCTTTATCCTCTCATGAGACGGCTCTTCAGAGAATATTTCAAAAACCTGTTCTATAAAAAGCCTGATGACTCAATCGTTCATATTAGACAGGCTGCTCCCAAGGTTGAGCCGAGATGAGGCATGTGTAGGGGACCTGGGGGTGGTGTCCTGTTGCTACTGGGGCTTGCATGGGCTTGGAGAGGCAGAGTCATTCGGAGCTTCCTCCTTCCTGACAGCATGAGCACTCAGCTCTGATCCAGGATTGCGTTTAATTTCTCAGCAAGTGCATACTCTCAAAATGAAGCCTCTGTGTAAGGAATCTTTCAGTCGCAACTGGAAGCAAAGTCACAGGCTAACGACGCAGAGTTTCTTGTTGCAAATGTTATTTCAGGACTGCAGCACTGCATGATTTTGGGCAAGACATTTCTCTCCTTATTTCTCCTCTCAAGACACAGACTTACTGACTGTAACTGGGTGAGGAGGATTAAAGCAATTAATGTTTGTACAGCGTCCTGAATGTTATAAGCTGTGGTGACATAACTAAGCGTTACTATTTGGGGGTGTGCTGCAGTGCGGCTGAGCTTGGTGCAAGCAGTTGGGAGGTCAGGAGAGCAATACAACCCAGAAGCCATGGGTCATGTATAGGGCTGGCCAAATAGCCCTCTCAAAGGACCATGTTGTTGTTAAGTCACTGTCTGGGGGAAGTGTGCCCCTTAGCTCACTCCACAGATGCACTAATTTAGTGCATCAGCTGATGTGACACAGACATGGAGGTAAAGACAGTACCTCTCCTATGGGAGAACATTCTGTGGAGGGGGTTGTACTGTTTCTGTACGTTGAGAACCACCAAGATGTGATTTAATTTTTCATGCAATTATAAAAACAAAGTTTGCAGGTAAATTCAGCTGGCAGCCAAGTAATTCTGTAAGCGTGAACTATGGATTATATGACTGCTATTAGTTTAGAAGGTCATTATTTATCAAAATTAATTTGCTGTTTCTCCTGGCGTTTTTGCAATTATTCTTTTTATTTAGCACTGAAGACGTTTAAATCCATGCAAGGTCAATTAAAATATAACTTTTTCAACATTTCATTTCAAGGGCCACAACAGAAAAAAAAACCAAAACCAAACAAACCAAAACCCAAAGGGTAAATACCTGATAAAAAAGCTGCTTTATGCTTATGAGTCTTTGTGGTGGGGTTGCATTAGCTTGTGATGTGTCTGGACTAACCATGATGTAAGGGAAGGAGTGATTATGGTAGTACCTGCTGTGGAAGCTGTAGTTCATACTGGTGTGCTGCAGCTTGTACAAAAAGGGTCCCTGTTTTGTGGCTTTTTCTGTGAATATTAAAATTAGTAATCAGCTGAACATGGTGGCTCATGTTATAGTGCAGTTGACAAAGCATCAGTAGCAAGCAGGCATCTAACCAGTGCTGGTTTCTGCCAGCTCTGTGTTGATTTGGGAGGGAGATCTGGTGGCACAGAGCTTGAATAACTTCCTAAATTGTGCTGTCTTTAAAAGTAGTGAGAATCAACGGGATGGCTAAATCCCTGAAAACTTAATAAAGCCTGTCTGGTCTAATGGCAAGTTTTAAACAGGAATATCCTAATTGGCTTGGTTATTTTGTTTGGAATATATGTGATTAAACCAGGGAACCTCCCTCCTGTGGAAGTGATGCGAAGTTTTTGGAATCAACATTGTATTAGGAGTAAGTTTCACTGGGCAGGTTATATGTAGTAGCTAGGAAGGTTGTGGAGAAGGAAAAGAATCGGGAAGGAAAATCCCTTGGTTTCATTGCTACTAATGCTTCAGCTTAAGCTGCCACGGGAAAGCCTGCTTTTGAAGTAAAGTTTTGTAGCCCTGTGTCCCCACGGAGCATTTTCCAGTGAACTGTTCCCAGGAATGAGTTAAAGACCGCTGTGTGTAATCTCTTCCTTCTCACCACATGGGTTGCTTCTCTGCACACGCACTTTGGTTTTGGTTGCTGTCCCTGTAACTGTGACCTTTATGAGACCAGTTTGTTCACTAAATGAGATATTGCTTCCTTCAAATAGTTTAACTTTAAAAATAGTTTAGAGAAACCCGTAAAAGCTGAGTCAAGGTTTGAAGGTCTCTTTGTTTTTATTAATCTGTTATTTGAACACTTTGTGTTGAATGTTACATCCTTTTAACTTTCAATTTGACAAATGTTGCAATGTGACAAACACATGAAAATTGGTCGTGGTTATATTTGAAGAATACAGTGTTTTTTTCATTTAGTTACCTTTCTGCCTGTAGCTGTAGCCCTCTTGACCTCTGCACTAACTGCACCATATGTTTTGTTGTTAGAGAATATGCTCCTTGAGGCAGGGATCTTGCTTGTCAGGTTTTATACATCTGCAGTTGCATGGGTTGCATACTGTAAATAATACTTGCAGAGAAGCTGCATACAGGGAACTTAGGTAAACACAATCAGCAGTTCATGTTCACTGCTACATTCCTTCTGGCTAGAACCCACTTTGCCCTTCATCAGATTTTTAATAACTTAATTAAGCAATCGCCTACGTCATTTCTGTGCTCATAATTTTTGACTTTCTGGGGGTCATATCAGCCTGTTGCTTGCAGAAGCAGCTCGATGGAAGTGAGCCTAGTACTTTCTGCTTTGCCAAATCCAAATCATTTCCCTGCTCAGCTTTTATGAGAAGTTAGTGAGCTCACAGGAGAAATAAACAGCTGAAACATGCTGTTAGGGATAACGCTCAAATTCTTTCTCTGCTAAGTCTTGTACACTTGATTTTGTGGTTTTGTTGTAGTTACTGGTGTCTTCCAGTAAGAGTCCTAATAGCTTAGCAGACAGTAATCAGGCTGCAACTTTATTATCTGCAGAGTTGTTTGTCTCATTGCAGAAAAGCAGTCAGCCTTTCTGTACGGAGGGCTGAGGAGGCTGGAAATGATCTCAGCTCTAAGCTTGTTTTGATGGCTGGTTGCATTGACAAAAACACCTGTGTTCCAGCTCTGATTTAATAGTCTCTTTTCCTCATACTTTATTTTGCTTATCTTCCTTTTCCTGCCACTTTCACTTGACTAGGATATATTTCATTTTGACTCCAGAGCTGCCGTGTGCTGTTCTGGTGCCTGCTGTGCTCTGCCCAAAGGTGGGTGCCTGGCAGAGGAGGGGGGGAGTTGAGCTCTCTTGGTGAGTTGAGGATGCCCTACCTGCCTCTTTGCAAAGCACCTTGAGAAATTCAGATGAAAGCAGCTGTTGTTATATTTTATTCTCCCTACTCCCTTGAGGATCTGGTAATTGCGTGTTTGTTTTTATTCCCTTTTGATTTATGTTCCCTTTTGTTGCTGTGTTTCTGACAGATCCTCCTGACTGGGTTCCAGATGAAGTCTGCAGCTACTGCACTGCGTGCAAGGCTCCTTTCACAGTCATTCGCAGGAAACACCACTGTCGGAGCTGTGGCAAGGTAATGACTAGGTTAAACATGTGGGAGACTGTCTGCCAAAAAGAACAGCAAATATATGTGTACCACAAACAGCTGCACCGCAGAATGCCTGTGCTTGGCCAGGGGTTTCAAGTCACAAGTGGTTTTGTATGTCTTGGCTGTCAACTGCTCAGCTCAGTTTTAGAAAGTGGGAGGATGATGGTCTTGACTGGTACACGGAAATGAGGATTTGTCTTCTAAAAAGCAGAACTCCCTGTTGAGATCCTGGAACAAACGCCATGGATCCAGAGTCACCCTGGACTACTGCTTTTATGAGCTGCAGCAGCCTGCACTGTGAGGGGTGATGCACAGCTCAGCTGCAGGGATGGTGTGTCCCTTTGCTTTTTTTCTAAACCTTTGCAGGAGGGACTGCAGTGTGTAGGGCTGCTGCTTTACGATATTGTGGGGGAGGAAGAGGGAGTGAGGGAGAATAAAGCAGTCATGTGCCTCAGGAAGCCAGAAATCTGCAATCCTGTTTCACTTGCTTGCTGGTGTACAAGTTAAAAAGGAAGAAGGTAAAGAAGCTGCTTTTGTTAACTTTATAGTGAACTTGCAGGAGTAGGAACTTTGGAGACATTCACAAATAATCTTCTAGTCTTTTTTTTAAAACCCATGGAGGGAGATGCTTCTTTTCATTCCTGATGGAAATGCCTTCCCTTGTGACCTGCAGAGATACAGGCTTGCCTTGGCTAGTGTCGGTCCTTGGGCTCCTGTGTCAGAGAGGGGAAGCGCAGTCAGGTTAATCAGTCATCGAGCTGTGAAACGCCTGCAGAGGGCTTTCACTGGCGGTGCTGAGGAGGGTGGTGTTGCTGATACACAAAAGCCCAGCATGTATGATCTTCTCTCCCCTCCCTTGAAATCAGTTTTTGTCCCATCCAGTTCTTCAAAGGAACTAAAGTGAAATCTCCCTCTTGTTTTTTTTCAGATCTTTTGTTCCCGCTGTTCCTCTCACTCTGCTCCATTACCTCGTTATGGTCAGATGAAGCCCGTCCGTGTTTGCACTCACTGTTACATGTTCCATGTCACTCCTTTCTATAGTGACAAAGCTGGTATCTGACATATTAAACTACTGGTGTGTCTTCTGGAGTCTTACACGGACTGATATATTTGACCTAAGCCAAGAATTAACTTGAAAGAGGGACCCCGTGAGGGCATGTAGGCTTTGACATCCATTATTATAAATTTTGTACAGACAGTTTTTATTGCATTTTACTAAGCTGCTAAAGGGAAGTATGAAGCGTCTGTAGCTCTAAGGCTGCAGTACAGTCTTCCAGAAATTTATAACATTAATGTTACGATGCCATATGCAGAACAAATGCACTGTGTGGAAGGAAACAGGGCTCAGAGAATTGAACAGGCATTGCTGCTTTATCTTACACGCTAGGAACAGGAGTAGCCCATCAACTAGTCCATCCCAGCACATCAGTCCCAAAGCTCGAACACTTCTGTGCTCACTAGAATACCAGCATGGCTGTGGATGTCAGCTCTCTCCCTCCTGCTGTGGTTTAACTTTCCCATTACTAGATTTTTGCTACCCATGCTAGGATTAATTAAAGAAAAACTACTTCAAATCCGCATTCATTATTTACAAAGGCAAAATTTTCTGAGTCACATAGGAAGCACTGAGGGTCCTGAAGCAGTATGTTTCTGTTGCCTTTCATTTACCGAGCAGAGCAATAACTCCAAGTTGTCTTCTAAAAATTAAGTTTTACAACTTCCAGTTCCATATTTTGGAGCTTTGGAGGTATTTATAATCTGCATAATTTATGCTAAATCCTGTTAATAAAATTGTAACAGAGCTTTGGTTTCTATATCAGCATTTAAAACTTAACAAACTTCAGAGAAGTGGTTACCAAATGAATAAATTCATATTAAAATATGTATTTTTTGAACGAGTTTAGCAGCAAAATTCAGTAGATATGGCACGTGATTTCTCCCTTGTTGAGTTTTTTAAATGCTTTGTAAAAGGCAAACACATAATGATTATATTCAGAAGGCTCTAGAGAGCGGTCAGCCAGAGGAGGGTACTTGTTGTCCACATTTGGCAGAGTAACTGTAAAATATTGCATACTGTTACTTCACTCATGCTAACAACTCAGAAGATGTTTGTATTTATTTGTAACACCAGGGATTGATTTTTATCTCCACTTGGAGAGGAAAGAAAGAAGACTCACATGGATTTATGCTATGATCTTGCACAAACTGTTTGCAGTAAGAGCTCCCTGAGCACTGAGGTTTCAAAGGTGTTTGGACATGCTTTGAGTTAGCCACATGAAAAGCAAGGCAGTGTGTGCTGTGGTTACAGAGGGAGTGAGATCAAGAGCTCTTTGCTGTATCCCCTTTCCTCACTTGAGGTGTTACACACTGTGTCTCAAAGCGATAAATACAAAAAAGGATGAGGAAGTTGTTTGCGGTATCGTGCTCAAGAAAGGTCATTCAAAATGATTAAGCAAAACGGGCCAGTATTGATCTTTTTCTTTTTTTTTTTTTCCTTTTAATTTATTTTTGGAGGGACATTCCCTTTGGTAAGTAGTTTAATATTCAGTGTTAATGAGCCTTATAAGGGTACAACAGTTGGCACTATTGTCGTCTTGAATCAGATGGAACAGCTTCACTTAGTTTATGTGTACTGCACAAGCCTTATGATGCTGTCTGTAGACATTGACAACTATGATGTGTTATCCTCACCTTATTTATATTTTTATTATTATTATTATTTCCCTGAGATCCTTCCTGTGGGATCCTTGAGTTGGGGTGTCAGCATTCACCTGAGTTCAGAAAGGCATGGGGCTGGGTGATTGGTGGGAGGTGGGTAATGTGGTGCAAGCAATGATACTTATTCAGGCTTAAATCTCAGGCTTCACATTGCAATGATTATTGCAGTTTTATTTTTAGAAAGAAAACAAACAACAAATTTAATGCTTCTTTTATAGGATAAAAAAATACAGCAGACTTCAATTGTGAAATAAATATGCACAAAAAGTTGCTTCTGTGGAAAAAAAAATCTTATTTAATGGACTGAGTATTTATTCAAGCTTGTTTTTATTTTGTAAATGCTGTAATTCAGAATCATTTCCATAAATATGATATTTAAAGATCTCAGACACTATATAGTTTCTTATGTAAATACAGACTCCTATTTCTCTTACTGAAAAGCACAATGACTATATCAATATTAATATACATTTGCCTCAAGGAAGACTTTCGTCTTGTAATCTCTTCAGATAATTAAAGTGTCAGGACTTTCTACTTCCATGTGCTGGATTGCTCTTTCATTTCGGGGTCTGTTTACACGGAGTGACAGCTGCCATCCTGTCAAACATGCTGGCCTCCAGTCTTTCTCACTTTGCAGATAATGTGAAAGAAATGAGTTTAAGTTTGAAAGTGGAAGTCTCCCATATGGAGAAGGGGTGGTAAACGGGAGCTGGAGTACTAGCCTGTCACTTAACATTGCCTTGTGCTATCTCTTGCCGCTGGCTGTATATCTCTCTTTCCCAAAATACCTTGTGTCAGTGGCCAGTTCACACACGAGGCGTATTTGTTCTGCCTGTGCCAAATCTGGATGGTCTTTTCTGTGGGGGATACAAGTCTGCAACAAAAATAGCTCTCCTTGGATCTACCTGCACAGTTATTCTTATGAAGCATAAGTGCCCAGTGCTGATGTGCTTTGCTCCTTGTATAACTGTTGTATTTTTTTAAATGAGAATTTATTTTATTTTCCAGAGAACTTTATGCATGGCTTTGGGATGCCATTTCACTGAAGAGAAAACACGGTACAACGCTGTGACGTTAGGGTCTAAGCTTCTGTGGTGCCGCAACAGGAAAATTTTATGAGAAGCCTGCACACAAGTTTAAGATTGCATTTGAATTAAAATACATAATAGTTATGGGCAAATAATGCTGCCTTAAGGTGTGTATAAATAAGTGAGCAGTAGAAATTTATGCTAAAGGGACTTTTTAACCGAAATCTACTTCGGTTTGAGGTTTTGAGGGAAGAAGGGGATCTTTTTTCTCCAAACCACAACAGTATATTCTGCAGCAGTTTTCCTGTTGGGGATACCACAAGGGGAGCAGCACGGGATAATAAGGTAAGAACAACATTGCCAAAGGGGGCAGTAATTCACCTGCTGTTGGACCCTCCTGTGCGATGCCTTCCCTCTGGATCAAGGTGATTTTCAGGGGAAAAAAAAATAAATTACAGTAAATTCTGAAGTGATCCTTTCTAGATCTGTACAAATCCTGCAGCACTTCCTGCTCTCTCCAGGTTTCTGCAGGCAGGTGGGATATGAAAGGAACTTCAGTAAAAATAACTGTCTCTGCTTTTGGAGAATACTCCTGTCCAGAAAACTCAAAAATACTTAAAAAGTGGCCACATTGCAGCTCAGTGAGGAAGAGGCTGGGTGGAATCGATGGAAGAGGAAAATGACCTTGTGTGTGTTGTCTAACCTGGGAGGGAGGAGGAAAATGAGGTGTGTGCAGGCATGATGGTGCCTGTGCTTGGTGGGGGGACATGAAGGGTGGGCTGAGGAAGTGGTTGAAGTCAGAGACTTGGCTGCAGGAAATCTTCAAATATAGCTCCATCATGGTCATGCCTGGGAGCTGGAGGAAACCACCAGCGTTCTCAGTGTCTCGTCCCCAGTTGAACTCGCTGTCAGTTTATGCAAAGTCAAAGCTGCTGGGTCTGCATCCTCTGGTTTCCGTGGCAACCCCTGATAGCATCTCTCCACTGAGTGCCAAGACTGCAGCACTCCGTTCCCGCACAGGCAGGCACGGAGGCTTCTGCTTTCTGCTTCGTCAGAGGGATTGTGATTGCTCAAACGTCTTTATTTGTAACGGAGATTTATGCTGCAGAGTCAGATGCTTACTCTGAACTCTATTTTCTGATGAGAACATTTTACTGAATTACGTTTTATTTATGTTGCTTGTCTGGAAGAAATCTCCTCTGTGGGAATCCTCTTAACTACTTTTAGGGTTCTTTAGGTGCTTCCCCTTCTCCTCTTTCACCCTGTATCCCACCCCATCACCCAGTCTTCAGTTTCTGCTGTGTCTAAAATAGATGTCTCCTGTAGCATCCTTGGGTACCTTCCAGATAGTGAAACATTAGAGGCAATATTAGACAATTCAAGGAGCTTTCATCTCTATTGCTTCCTGATCTTGCCCTTCAAGTTCCTGGGCACAGGCTCATTTCAAACTCTCCTTTGATGTCCTTGTACCTGGGAGAACATCCTGCTGCACAGGTCTGTCCTGCCTCCCTGAGCTGCCATGAATCTTGCACCAAGTTGTTTAAAGTCCTACAGTATTCCATTTTCTTTGTGGAGGAGAAAGGATGGATCCTAAATCCCAAGGTTTAATAGGTGTTAGGAAATGACAGATACTGCAAAGACTGATTTTTTTTTTAATTTATTTTTTCTTAATTTGGCTCTCTTTTCTTTGGTTTTAACCCCTCCAAATGGCAAAATATTAGGCCAGAAGGTTGAAGAGGAGAAGACTTGTTATAGCAAATCTCGAAGTGTGAAGATGATGTTTTAATGACATAATAGGTCTCTTTGAAAACAAGCTGCAACTGCGTGTGCTAGGAATGCTGGGGCTCATGCATAAAACAAACTGGGCAATTAGTCTTTCATGAACTCGTTTCATTTCTTGTTTTCACTAAACATGAACACTCTGAAGTGTACAGTGTATTTTTTTTTTAATATTTTTTCCCCTCATGTTTCACTCAGAGATATGAAGTTGATCTGTCTTGTTTGGTAGTTCTCTGCAAACATTTGTCAGCCCTTTTGGGCAGTGACTGAGCTTGTCTGCAAAAGCGGAGATTCTCCTGCATCTGAAGTAATGCAGCTGGTGGCAGGGCCTGCCCCCTCCTCCCTTTGTGTTGGACAAATTCCCCCTCAGTCTTCTCCAGACTGAAAAGACCCAAGTCCCTCAACCTTTCCTTGTAGGAGAGATGTTCTAGTCCCCTAATGACCTTTGTAGTCCTTTGCTGTACTCTCTCCAGCAGTCCCTGTTCTTCTGGAACTGGGGAGCCCAGAATTGGACACAGTATTCCAGATGGGGCCTCACAAGGGCAGAGCAGAGGGGAAGGATAACCTCCCTCTACCTGCTAGCCCCACTTCAGATATTCCAGACATTCATACTGCTCAAGCAAGCACTAAACTCATGTCTTCCTCTAGAAAGGTCTTAATTATGTATTATTGTAGTTTTAGAATGGGGCAATAAAATGTTCTGTACCACCATGGCTTTTTTATTCACTGAGTTAGTAATAAAAAACTCTGCAGCAGAGAGGGTGTTGAAGGTGGCTGCTTTCTAGGTTATACTTCAGCAGTGGCCAGCTTTTGGGTTTTTAGGTGGAATTAGGCTCTGGTGCTAATGGGCTTGTCAATACGGGGGAAGATGCTGGGAGGAACTAGTCCTGAGTAGCATTTGTGCTGGTAACTTTTCTCAGATGCCCCATAAAAGGTGCTGAAAATGTCCATTTTTTTTCTTGAAAACATGTGTCTGAAGCACTCTGAAGTGCCTTATCCTTATTCAGGCAGTTTGGAGGACACTGTCCTGCCTTTATTAGCGAAGAGGACATGTACCCTGCCATCCTCCTTTGCTTTTGGGGAGCCTCTGAGATCAAATTTTGAGGCACTTTGTGGGTAATAAATAACATTTTTTTTCTGGCTAAGACAAGTTGTGACTGTAGCTTCATTAACAGTTTTTCTGTTTATTATGCAGCAGTAAATCCTGCTGGTTTGGGGTGGGTTAGTTTTGGGGGTTTTTTTAATAATTAATTTCACTTTCTTTGGCTTATCTACAGAAAACTGGAAACTGAAAACTGAAGGTATAAACAGAAAAAATAATCACTTCTGCAAGCTCATAAATGTATTTAAAAGGGAACTGCCCTGTGATCCTTTCGCTCTCCAACACTTGGAGATGGTGCAGCGAAGTGAACAGCAAGTAGTTCCAAAGTCTTGGCTGATGGTTCCTGAACTGCCTGCTTCTTCTAATGGAAAGAGTGATGTGGATGGATGATCTCTGGGTCTTTTTAGTGTGAAATAAAAATGAAGGGTTTTAGCTAGTGATTGTAAATAATTTCCCTAAAGTTAATTTTCTTTTTTTTTTAAACAACAGCAACAACAAAAAAGGAAATATGCTGCAGTCTCTGTGTAAAGGAGCTCTGTTCAAATAACAAAATCCACCTAATTTGGTCCAGGTGTGTTGGAACAGAATATAAAGTTGCCCCATGTTCAGTTCGGCGTGTAGCCTCCAGTTCCCACATTTTTGGGAGTTTGTTTCAGGTTAGGACGTCAGCCTTGCTCAGAGAACAAAGTAGGAAAATCTTGGCCAGCTGCACTCCTGAAAGGTTTTCTCATGTTTGCTCCTCATGTTCTAATTGCTGCCTCTTTTTTCTCTTTAAAGGAATAGCGTTGGTGTAAGACTTTCAATTGACTCTCAGGGAAAATACTTCTGTATTTCTTTCTCCTTGGGAGTGTTTGAAACATGGCTGGTTTTCCTGCTTAAAAACAGTCAACTGTGACTAGAGTCAGTCTCAAATTTACATGAAAAGCTGAGGTTCTGGGTGTGAACTTATGTAGGTGCTGTTTCTACACAACTTACACTGGAACACGAGCTGAGTGATTGCTGCAGGAAAGGAACCAGAAGTCAGGCTGGTGTAAAGTGGGGAGGCTTAAGGGCTTCTTAGGAAGAGAGTCCTGATGGTGCTTACTGAAAGCACCTGGGTAGAGGTCCAGCCTGGGTGACCCCAAGGCATGAGCTCCCAGGTGATGCAGCACCTGGGACGTGGTGGGGCCGCAGGAGCAGCTGAGCTCTGGCCAGGCTGAAGGGAGAAGCTGAGGAGTGACCAGCCCAAGGGGATTTTTCTCCCCATATTTTTGATAAAAGAAGGAAGATAAGATGTTTTCCTACCTATTGCATTCAAGGTAGGTGTCTTACTCCTGTATTCCCACCCAGCTTTAGGTGGAGGGGGACAGAAAGAGGCTGTTGTCTTTTTGCTTGTTGTTTGTATGTCTAAATTATCTTTTTTTTTTTCTGCTTGCTTGCTTACTGCATTCAGAAATGAAAAGAAAAAAATAGGAAAAAAACTTCTTTTTTTAAATATCTCAAATTTCTATTCACGCAACAAATAATTCTCATAATGTGATCTAACTGCATAATGCAAATAAACACCAGTCATTAAATAACATTAGTTTAGTTTTAAACAGAAAAATCATTAACCCCAAATCAAGCAATTAGGAAAGCGCTTCCTCTGAGTGCGAACAGCTCAGAAGCCATGAAGAACCCCAGCGTGGTGTGATAAAACCCTCTCTGCCGGGTGTGCTGCTCCTGGAGGCTTTCCAGTGCGCTCCCAAGGTTCAGATGTTGTCACAGCGTTGGCTGCCAGAGGAAATCGGCTCTTGCCAAATCGTATCTTCATCGCCGCTCTGTGTGCTGCTGGGGTTCAGCGCTGAATGCTCTGCGAGCCACTGCGGGGCTGCTTTTATCTGTGATATTTATAAAATAGCTTAAGTACCTGGCAAAAAAAGGAAGATGTAGCTGAACGGGGGAAGGTTGAAGGTGTTGAGCAAGTGTACTGCTAAAAACAACATTTCTGGTGTGTTTTGCTGTGAGGGAAAAGCCATGGGAAAGGCTAAGGGATTAGAAAGTGCACCTTGTGCTGAAATCTTTGGGGTTGCAACTGATTTGATGCATCAAGGATGGTTAATTGCACACACAGTATGCTCCCCTACAAATGCCTACACTGGGCATGCAAACCTGATAAGTAGGGCTCCTCCGCCTACCTGGCCAGGTGTCTGATGGACACCAGTGGCTGGAAGCTGAGCCAGCTTGAACAAATCCAGGTGAGAAAGAAAAGGCTCATTTCTGTGAGGATAATAAGCTGTTGAAAAAGGGAACTAATACTTGTGGTGAACTCTTTCTACTTATGATCACTAGAACTTTTAATATGACATCAGGAGCTTCCTACAGGTGCAGCAGCACGGGTACCTGTTTTGGGACTAAGACAGAAATGCATGGTCCGTGGGGCTGCCCTGTGCTGGGGGCCAGAGGTGGTGCTGCTTGTGGTGGTCTCAAAGTTTATAAATTAATTCAGGTCTTACCAATAAGAGGGATTTCTCTGCAGGAGGGATGCAGCAGCAGGGGCAAAGCCACACAGTGTTCCTCATTTGCCCCTGGAGTTAATCCTGCACCAGCACTGAAGTCACACCAGCATTACGTTATTATAAGCAGCAGGGAAAGAAAGGTGATGGATCAAACACAAGGAAGAAGGAAGGAAGTGAGGGCAAATACACTGCTATTTGAGAGCGTGGTGTCTAAAGGAGGGCAAGGAAAATCCCTGACGGCAAAAGTCTCCCTGTGTGCAATAATCAGCTAAAGGATCCACTCCTGGTTTGCCAACAGCAGTTCTGCTGTCCTTGTGAGCTGGCTGTGATTTCCTCCAGCACTTGTCAATACTGGTGTCACGCTGAAAGCATCGCTCCTGCGAGCAGCCATGCTGGGCTGTGGGTGTTCATGGTGCTGTGCATGGGAACTGAGCAGGGCTGGATGTGTAAAATCACTGCTTTTTCAAACCCAGCCTGCAGCTAGAGAAGAAATGGTCTTTTCGCTTTGTGGTCCTTCTCGACTGCTGGGGGTGACTCAACTGCTCAGCTGAGCCAGCCCTTGCAGCTGGGCTGTGGGCAGTGGAGGCAGTGAGCTGGGTTTGGGGAGCCAGGAGTCATGTTCCTGCTCTGGGGTTTGAGATTCAGGCAGAGCCACTTCCAGGGGCACTGCATCCGATGCCAAAAATGTTCCCTGTACCTCGGTTTCCCCACTGCAGAGTGGGGAGGGTGCTTGTTTGCTGGGGAACACAGTGGTCAATCCTGCCCAGATATAACGCTGAGGTACAGCTGAGGATGTAAGTTACACCACCTGCTGAAGGGACTGATTCATATTCTTGCCCACAGAGCACACCAGCCCTGGAGGACCAGAGGGGTGACCCTTTCCCCTGCTGGAGCGCAGGGGGTGAGCTGCTGCCCCCAACAGCTTTTGCCGAGCCCCCGTCCCAGCCCAGAGGCATTTCTCTGCCCTTCAGAGATTTTCAGGCCGGAGGGGCTGCTGTGAGCGTTCTTGCGGGTGTCCCACAGCAGAGGAGTTGTGCTGTGCTGCCATGGGGGTCTGTAGGACATTGTGTGGTTATTCTCCCTCAAACCTGCAAACGGCACCGTGCCCCTCATCTTCCCCTGCATACGCTGTGCCAGCGCCCTATAATGTACCATTGTGCGGGTCCGCTGGTGTCCCTGCTGCAGGTAACTTATCTCCATCCAACAGAAGAGTTTTATTAAAAGACTTGGGAACACAAGATCAGATCGTCCCGTCCTCCTATCTTCAACAACCATGAATAATCCCTTTCACAAATTGCTTGTACCTCATCATGGAGGTAAGTGTGGTTTTCTTTACTGTACTCAGACCTTAATCTTCTCAGTAACCTGAAGGTCTTAGAGATGCTGAAGTCTCCAAACTCTGATATTTTAGTGGCCCTTTGAAGTATAACCTTGGATCTTGCAGTCAATCCTCTGTTCCTCCTGCACGCCAGGGGACTTGTGCTCTCTGCCTGTCACCTAGGTGCTTATCTAGAGCTGTGTCTGGTGGATAGAACAGAGCTTGTAGGAAAGTCTGTGGTGATGTAAAAGAAAGGTGTTATGTCATGTAAACTGAGGCCTGTGGTGGCTCTAGGCTCCAGCCTGAAAATCACAGCATCTCCTGGTGCTCTGAAAGTAGTCTAGTCTGCTGTAGGTTGCCTGTCCTTTTGACAGGCTGCTCTCTTCCTAAAAGCAGTCTCTGGCCTTCATTTGACTTATTAAACTTCCCAGACCTGCTGGACACATCAATTAGAAGCACCACTAGTCGAGGTGGACCTCTAAAGACTATTTTGCTGTCATCTCCATCGCTCCTATCTGGGCTTACAGGAGCAACTCCATCTCAGCAGGTATTTAGTGATATGGGGGGTGGCTCAGCACACGGGTGTGCTCCGTGCTGACTCCTCACTGCTGTGGCATCAGCACGGCTGAAGCAGCAGAGAACATCTAAATCTGCTCCCAGGACTGGGCTGTGGAGCAGAGCTGTTGTGCTGGGCTGGAGGGTGCGGGTCACAGCTGCAGTCTGGAGGGAAATGTTTGTGTCTTGTGTTAATCTCTTCTCTGGCTAAACACAGCAGAGACTGATGAGCTTGTTTTGCTTAGATGGTAATGAAGCAGTTAATTGTATTTGGGAATGGCTGGCTCTGCCTGTCTGCTCAGGGAAGCATCTCAGAGGCTTACCCCGCAGATCCCAGGCTGTGTGAGAGCATCTGAACCATTTTCCGCTTCCCAGGCTGCTTGGTTTTCCCAGTTCCCTTGTTGGCTTGATTTATTCTTTCCAAATGGGTTTTATCTTTTCATCTCACCAGCCTCCCATGCTAAGTGCTGACTGCACTGACTGGCAGCACAAGAGGTGCCTGTGCCAGCATGGGCCCTTGCAGGGGGTGCCCGGGCACTGGAACTGCTGGCACAGGACCCTGCATTGCTGCCTGGGTGACCCTGTACCCACAGGAGCGGGTGGTTGTGTTGCTGAGTCAGCATATTATTGCTGTGGAGTGTTATTCCCACCACGGCTCCTCACTGTCCTCAGGTGTTCTGAACGTGCAGAGGCTCTATGCTGCCCTCCCTTCTGTCTGCCACATGCCAAAATGCTTCCCACCTCCACTGTTAGCCCCTGTCCCCCTGTTCTGCTGGAGCAGCACCTGCTGCTGTTGCCTCTCTTGCATTGCATCCAACAGCTACTGGGTTTATTTCTTTTTCTTTTGTAGTTTCTTTACTGGGGCCTTTGAGTACTTTTAAGGCCTGGCCTGGCATCCCAGAGTCACCTTCCAACAAAACAAACGTTTCATATTTAAAATGCAGCAAAGCTGTTCTTTCCATGTCGCCTTGCCAAATCATCATTTCTCCTCCTTTAATGGCCCAGTAGCTCGGGGCGGGGGGAAGGCAGTGCTTTCACAAACAAGGCTGCTTTACCTGCTGGCACAGCACCAGAGAGGGAGTGTAGCGATAGGACAAGGAGTAATGGTTTTAAATTGGGAGAGGGGAGATTTAGATTGGATATTCGGAAAAAATTCTTTCCTGTGAGGGTGGTGAGACACTGCAGCAGCCTGGTCTGGTGGGAGGTGTCCCTGCCCGTGGCAGGGGTCTTGGAACTTGATGATCTTTAAGGTCCCTTCCAACTCTGACCATTCTGTGATTCTATGATTTTTTTAATGCTCTGTGAACCCAAGATGCCGAACCCTTTGGGCAGGGAGCAGCTTCCCCGGGGTGGGATTAAAAAGCCAGCGATTTATTCTTATTTTCATTTCTAGCCTCTCTGGGACACCAGGCAGCCCGTGCTTGTCCCCTCTGATCTCTCCCCCCGACAGCATCACCCCGCTGGGGGGTGCCTCAGCCCCGCAGATGGAGGCGGCGGGGTTGTCCCTATACACAGCGGCCTCCGGTGCCCCGGGCCGGTGCGGGGGATGGTGCGGGAGCGGTGCGGCGGCGGGCGGGCAGCGGCGGGCTCGGTCTGACACCCTGCGGCCGCCCGCAGCAGCGCGGCGCCAGCGGCTTCCACCCGGGGAGAGCAAACCAAGGCCATCTTCCCCAAATACTGCGGCTTTCAGCCCGTTACAGCTCGGTTACCCTCCAGCCGTGCGGGAAAAAAAGGAAAAACCAAGCCCAAAACTCTCCCTCTTTTTCTATGATGTCAATTCAGGCTGGTGGCGCCCAAATAATCAGGGCTTGCATAGCGTAGGGATGCTGGCGTTCCGGATTTGAGCTCAGCTGGGTCCTGCTGACAGCCTGCACAGGATCACAGAATCGTCATGGTTGGAAGGAACCTCCATACATACCCACCCACACCCCCAAAAAAGTTGGGGGGAGAACCCAACACAAAAAACCAAACCTCACAAAACAAACCACCCAACCTAACGATCTCAGCCACCAGAACATACTCTGGATTCTTAAATACCTCCTGAGATGGTGACTCCACCACCTCCCTGGGCAGGCCATTCCAGTGCCTGACCACCCTCTCAGTGAAGTAATTCTTCCTCGTATCTAATCTGAACCTCCCCTACAACCTCCTTTCAGATACTTTCAGAGGGCAATGGTGTCTCCCCTCAGCCTCCTCTTCTCCAAACTAAACATGCCCAGTTCCCTCAGCTTCTCATATGACTTGTTCTCCAGACCCCTCACCAGTTTGGTAGCTCTCCTTTGGATACATTCCAGCACCTCAATGTCCTTCTTGTGGTGAGGGGCCCAGAACTGAACACAGTGCTTGAGGTGAGTCCTCACCAGTGCCAGGTAGAGTTGCCATTACTTCCCTGCTTCTGCTGGCCACGCTATTCCTGATACAAACCAGGATGCTGTTGGCCGCCTTGGCCACCTGGGCACACTGCTGGCCCATGTTCAGCCAGCTGTCCAATACCCCCAGGTCCTTTTCTGCTGGGCAGCTCTCTAGTCACTCTTTCCCAAGCCTGTAAGTGCCTGCAGTTGTTGTGACCAAAATGCAGGACCCAGCACTCGGTTCTATGAAACCTCGTCCCATTGGCCTTGGCCCATTATTCAACCTGTCCCCCAGCCTGCAAAGCCATGAGTGGGTGCCTCTCCACCAGCTGAGGTTCCGGCACCATTTAACCTGCTGTCCCCTGCCCTGGCTGCAGCATTTAATGGGGGAAAATGGCAATGAGTCCTGTAGGCAGGTGGGACTCTGATCCCTTTGGAATTACAGCTGGAGAAGAGAGGCATTTTAGTGTGCTCCCAGCCTCAAAAAGTTTTGAAATGGAATTTGGTGGTGGAGGTTGTTGGGACAAGGCTCAGTGCCGGCAGTTGTTGCTCCTTGGTTCCCATGGCCCGGCTGCGTGCGGAGCCAGCGGCGCCTTGGGCTGCCTCACCTCCTCGCCAGCTGTGTAAGGACAAGGGCAGAATATCTGTGCTCTGCTGTGGAAGATGGTGGCCACACTTGCTTGGGCTGCTGCAGGAGCCTGCTGGAGGCTTCAGGCTGGAAAACCACTCAGCCACCAAAAATACCCAAGTGGCTTGTGAACATCTGCTCCGACAGCAGCACATACGAGGCAGGTTTTGGGAGTGCATGGAACAGAACAGCCTGGGCCGGTGCTGCTCCTGCTGAGTTGTGACAGCTGAGGACAGAAACCAGCTCTGAACATTTTGCGGTTCCATCCTCTGAGGCTTCATGTAGAGCCTGGAGAGTGCAGAATGAGGGAGCGTCTGCTGAGCTGCTCTTGCCAGGGCTGGTGTTTAACGTCCTCCCCTGGGGTGGATGGAAAGGAGAAGGGGCTGCTTTTCTGCTGCCCTGGCCTTTTTACTTTATAAATCTGTGTTTGTTTCTCTAACTGTACTTGCCAGTAGCCTCCCTCATGGCTTTTGATAGTAGGTGCAGGGAGACCTAAGGCAAGACATTCCTCTTGGATGGTTTCCCTGGTCTGCAGAGGAGCAGAACTGAGTAGAACCACGCAGAAACAGCAATCCTTGCGCATGGTGCTTGTGATCATCTTTGCACGGCTTCTACTGAAACTCAGTCTGACATTTTACACCCACCCCATGCCAAGATCCCAGCGTGGCTGGGTGATACCAGGAGAAACAGGAAGGATGGATGGGACTTCTCAGAAGAATGACATTTCAAGGCTTCCCATGCTGCTTATTGGTTAATTTATGCTGATAACTATTTACAAAAATTTCCAGCCCAGGCCATCCTGCTGTCTCTGACTGTGTCATATGGCACGGTGCTCAGCTTCTGCTGCAGGAGCATCTGTGCTGCTGGGCACAACACGTGGGACCAAGGCGCTGGTGAGCAGCTGATGTGACACAGCAGAGCTGGGCTGCTCCTCAGTGCTCTGCTCCCACACGCTGCTGACTAAATACTTCGGCTCTTCCTTGCCCCCTGCTTGGGAATCTCACCATTAACTTGACTTAAAGCCTCCCTGTGGGTTTGCAAACTTGGAGGAAATTTTTTTTTTTTTTTTCAGAGATGAGTTCTCCTTGCCAAGAAGGTTTTAATAACTCACCATGAAATTAATAGCCTTTAAATTTAAACCACACGTGGGAAAGTGGAGCTGTAACAGTTTAATCCGATTTAACCTTGAGGGATCCGTTCCACAGTGCTCAGGCAGACAGTTCACACCACAGGCGAAATTCCTCTGCAGAATGGCAGAAAGTTGCTTTCTTATCACGTCTGTGTCCTTTCTGAAGTACAGAGAACCGGGTTTGGCCATTTATATCCCTTTAACCAGACTTTTTCATTCTTCTGCTGGCCTCTCCCTGTGAAATAGCCAGAGTCTGGTGCAGTGTGGAGCTGGGCCATACCCCTGGGAGGTGGCTGGGATAAGTCTTGTTCTAGCTGTCCTGTTTTCCTTCCTATGGTAAAGAATATTCTTTGCACATTCCTTCCTTTCCCTGTCCAGTCACAAGAGGGAGGCATGTATCATGTATGGCGGTATAAATGCTCCTCTGGGGAAACAATCTCCTGGGGTCTCCCCCATACCTTCCAAGGGGAGGAGGTGGGAAAGCCTCATTGCTGAGTAAATGCTAGGGATTGTGAAAAAAAATAAAAATAAAAAAAAATGAGATATATTACAGCACAAAGGAAATGGCTGGGCTGCTTCTAAGCAGTGCTGAAGACTTAATGATATTTAAAGAGTTGTTGAAGTGTCCCGCAGCAAGCCGGTCTGTGGCACTGATGAGGCAAAGCAACACATGCTCAGAAGTTCTGGCCTGCACCGCATCATCGCCTCCACGGAATAAGTGATCCTTTGAATCCGCGGTATGGACTGTGGTAGAGCTTCAGAGCTCGTTATAGCCAGAGGTGGTGGAAATGGTATTGTGGCATAAAACTCAGGTGCTGCCTTGTAGTGATTGTATCCTCCCTAGGACAGTGCCCAGCAGACCACCACCGCTGGTGCTGGGATCTCTAGAATAACAAAGCATTGAAGTTTTACAGCCTTTGGCTTTACAGCCATCGATGATCAGGAAAAGTCAGCCTTATCATTGTCCCCAGACAGTTCTGCCGCTGTAAAGTCCAACGCAGTGATGCTGAGCCGAGCTGGGAGAGCCTTGGCATGTTGAGCTCCCCAAATCCCCAGGGCTTTGTCAGCTTGCTTGTATGCTTTGTTGCTCACCTAAGCACCTCTGCTGGGTAATCAGAAGCTTCTGCACTATGGAAATGGACATTTGTGATTGTGTATCAAAGGAAATAGGGCAGCAGTTATGCTGAAGGGCTGCTCTTCTCTCCAAAGTGTGGAGGTGGTACCCCTTGGGTCGCAGAAGCACAATGGTTACAAATTGTAATTAGTGTGCGATAGACAGGTAAGCATTGAAAGTTTTATTTCCGTTGACCTGCTTTGTCTTTTATAACAAAGTCCATTCCATATCAACACTGTTAGAGTGTGGAGACATGAAAGACCTGGACATTCATAGCACGGGTAGGACATAGAATTGGCTAACGCCTGTTGAGAGGAGATGTGAAATGACTGCTGATGTGTGGATGCTGCAGCCCTGGGGAGGATGCACAGGCTGGGCACAGGGATGGGTTAGTGGCTTAAACCTGAGAGGGCTGAAGTTCTTGCATGATGTGATTACCAAGAGGAGAACAGAAATCTGGGCTAGACCTGTCATGCCTGACATAAATCTTGGAGGAACTGTGTGAATGACAATGCTGTTTCTGGTCCAACTGAACCAACACCAACAGCATTTGGCTTGTTTCTGCACAACTGTCCTTGGTGCTGCCCTTCTTGGAGATGTCCTGGTGAAAAATGAGTAGATACTAAATTCTAGTCTTTGGACAACTTTTCCTCGGGCTTGTGCGTTTAACAGAAGATCACCGAATAACTTGCTTTGGTGAGATTTGCTGGTGTTTTTTTTGTTTTTTTTTTTTTTTTTGGAGAGAGGGAGCTTGCTAGCCAAATATTCTTTAGACCTGTTAGGTATGACATGGTGAACTCAGAAATGGATTTCGTGTCATGTTCCCTGTCGAGTGACTTCTCGGGCAGGGTGACCTGTGCAGCTCAACTTGGAAACTTTGGGGTAGTGTGAAAAAAAATAATCCCAAAACCGGATCCCCTTCCAGCTTGCCAGGTATGCCAGGCGCCTTGGCTGACTCACCAAGGCGGAGGTTTCCAGAATGACTAATGACCAACCAGGCATTGATTTCTGCCTGTCTAATGGGCTACGTCTTACAAAGTCTCCAGTTTCCAGACTGGGTGGGGTGCTTGCCCTTTGAAAATCAGATCCATGTATTGTGAATTGAATTGGCTGCCCCAAAAACAAAACCGTAACCTTGAGATCAGGTAAGTGTGTCAGCGGTAGGCTCCAGGCTGCCAACAGTCATGCAAAGTGCTGAGGCAGCTACTGAAGCTGCCCTCGTGTGCTCCCATGCTTCATTGTTGACATGAACAGGGTCTGAATTACAAACTAGACTTTTCAAAGCCTCATGTCCTCATGCAAAGGGTTAAGACGCATCCTAAAATGGAGTTCCCTTCCTTTTTTTTTTTTTTTTTTTTTTTTTTTTTTTTTTTTTTTTTTTCCCTGTAAGGTTAATCTTTGCTCTTCTGTTGCCATCCCTCTCTTCTTGGTGAACACACAGAATTTCTATGTGCTTAGACCCGGCCATTCAATGAGGCTTGAAGTTGTTCTTGGTAGCTCCGTGTCAGCTCCCCAGGAAACCAGAGCAGACCCTCAGGCTATTGTGAAAACAAGAGCATTGCAGCATTATATGTTATTTCTCATCGTGGCTGTGACTGTTTATTCCTGACTCGGTGTCACACAATAAATACAGAAGTTAATTAAATGTCTCTGACACAGGATTTGCTGTTGCTGGTTAACAGCAGTAGCTTTGTACCTGATCCAGGCTGAGGTCTTCAACTGACATCCAGGTCTGGCTTTTGAATCTGACAAGCAAATTTGCTGTACCACAGCAAGTTGTCTCCCCTAGAGAGCACCCACTAGGTACAAGGAGACATGGGTTTGGGTTATTTTTCACCTTTCTTCTATTCTGCTTCATTAGCCTCTGAAATTGATGGCACAGCACAATGTGTGTGTGGTTTTCCTGCTCTTTGGTGACAGCCATCAGCACGAGTGCAGCATATTGTCCCTCTTCCCCACTGCTGCAGAGGGTACAGCAGTGCCAGCCTGTCACGGACCTGATGGATAGAGTGGGACGGGGCTGGTTTTCTAGGACCACCTTAGGTCGTCCACAGCTTCTCATCCCCAGAACACAGGAGACTCTCCCTGTGGAGAAGAAAAGGAGGATGATACTGAAGCCCGAGAAAGGGTCTTTCCACCCTTCCTCTGGACTCAGAGTCATCCCTGGAACTGGCTGTCCATTGGACTCCAGGATCAAGACAGGTGTTTAAAAGCTAATTTTGCCTGTGCAGGGGCAACTAAGGGAGATGGGTACTGTCACTGTGGACTGGTGATACCAAAGACATCCAAAGAGCCTTGATAGATATGACCATAATCAAGCCAAGCAGTGTTTTGTGGTCTCTGCACTGTGCCAGCTACATGCACATTGCTCATCAAGCTCACCTTTTCCTAGGAATAAAGCTACAGTCCCAGGCAACGGAGGAGGGAGGGAGCATTAGGCTTTTAACAAAGTCTAACAAAGCAGACTTCAGAGACATGCCCCTCAATTTTTCTGCCATTTAAAATGTTTCCCTAAGGTTTTACCGCACGTAAATGAAATTGTAATTACAATATTTTAATCCAATTAGCTCCCTTCATGATCCGGCAGGTGCAAACTGGAGATGGATCAAACTTCTTCTTACTGTGGATTATGCCTGGAGCCTCCTTAAAGCTGCCGTCTGGCCCTGTGTGTACACGCTGTACAACGTGTGTTATGGGGGAGACTGCAGCAGGGTCCTAAATTATGTATAGCCTATGAATTATTGCTGAAATGCATCACTACAACTTCACTCATCAAACATTTTCAGCTCCATGTGAGCAGCATGGGAAAAGCAAGGAATCTGCCCGTGGCGTGGGCAAGGTTTTCATTTGCATGGATTTAAATGGTGTGTGTCACTGACAGAGTCACAGGTCACCCAGAGTTAACACATGCCCCTACATCTTGAAGGAAATGTATTTTGCAAGCTTTCATCTTATTAGCATGGAAATCATGCTGGCCCTTCTCTTTAAAATGGGGACAGAGCTGAAAAAAAATAAATTAAAATCTTGATGTGTTACTTTACTTTAAAAAAGAATTCTCTGTGCAGCTGCTCTTCATCAGGCAAGTCTCCAGCTCACATCTGGGAGAGCCATACCCTCTTCCACCCATGCAAACCTGGAGCAGTCAGTGCACCCTCTGCAAGGACAACTCAAGAGGGACAACCCCGCAGCTGGAGCGACGAATGTGGCCTAAGCGGGCAGCATCCCGTGGCGGCCAGTTGCACACTGGATTTCCTAACACCTTCAGATATGGTTACGCTAAAAGTGGTGGAAAACTGCCAGGTAAAACCCCAGCTCCAAACAGCGTGTTTGCATAGCAGTAGGGTTTTCATCTCACAGCACTATCCTAATGTGGCCAGATTGCCCCAGGGACCCCCGAAGTGTACTAAAAGGATGAAGAAATTGTCTCTTGACAAAACCCAATGGGGCCGTTTTAATGGTGTTACATCACTCATCCCTCAAACTGAGGCAGGAATAAAATGACGCCTTTTCTTTTACTATTTTATTTTACTGTATGGAAGTGACTACATTTGCTGAGAAATTACTAAACTTCCGTATGAGCCACTTTAAATGGCACGAGTGTCCCCTGAACACACAGGTCTGTACTGTCTGGGCACCTGCCTTTAATGCATGGATGCGATAAAGCATAACTTTCTTATCTCTGTCCCATTTTGAGTGGAGAGATATGATTTATTTTGCCACTTGTGTTCTGATTGCCCCTTAGAGGACTGCTGTCTGCCTGCACTGAATGAAAGCTCCCAGCCTTACGGGATGGCAAACCTTCACTCTTTTTAAAAGGAGGACTGAGTAAATACGTTTCAGCACAAGGTTTCCTTTAGTGGTGGCATTTGAAATCCTTGCATGCTGATGGTACTACACCCGCTTTATGGTTCTGTGTCTCCCTAATGTCCCATCATCAGGACAGATAGAAAGGGAGTTAAAACTGCCCCTCCTTTAACCTTAGCACCAAGACCCTGGCTGCAAAGACAGAGCTTGCCTGTGAAGGGAGAGGAACCATCCCCAGTGAGATGCTGGAACTGAGTTGTGAGGACTGAGCCACAAACAATGTGAAATAATCAAAAAGTTAAAAATAAAGAAGCTGGGGGGAGGGCCGCAGGGAGGAAAGGCACTGAATGTTTTCAAATAAACTGGAGAAAACTGGTTTTTGCACATTAACAGTCTGTGAACATACGGTGGTAAAATCCTGCCAGCAGTGGTTTACTCTGCTGTTGGGTGTAGAGATGCAGCTGCCTGGTGGTAGAGGGACTGTGATGGCGTTGAGGCGAGCGAGGAAGAGGTGTGTGTTTGAATGAGAGCTATACCATTAGCATGAGCAGCAGAAATGCTCCATAAACCCTGGGACAGATGGGAAGAAATGTGCCATAAAGGCTGTATATAAGATCGTTGCTCAGCAGAAGTGTGTAGATAGGAACGTGTATTAAGAAAGTAGTGAAGTACCAGCTGGAGAGGAAGTTCTGGTGGGCAAAGCATGGTCTCCAATGCTCTGTGGTGTAATAAAGTTCTGTCTTTGATTTTCAGGGAATGGAGAAATACTGTCACCTTGAGCTGAGACTGAGATGGGGGTAGTCTGTTATCCAGTTTGACCTTGTGAGATGCCATTCTCCTCTTCAGATGAAGCACAAGAAGCAGAAGCCTTGGCAATCTGAGGAAACCCACCAAGAGAGAGAGGAAAAATTACTCATGGTTGGTGGAACCAAAGCCAACAGAAAACTAGGAGCAAGGCAGGACACAGGGGAGACAAGAGGTAAGATTTACTCTAGGTAAGGCAAATAAAACAGTTAGAATTGAGTCCCCCAGTTCAGTGAATTTACTTGATGTCTGCTGAAAAATTCATGTCCTCCATATTTTTTATTGAAAAAATGAAATGAGGCAGTTCTGGAAAAAGCTCTTGATTTTTCTATAGTTTTACTAACATTGTGGTGGTCTATGCCAATCCTCCCTTTGGGAGGGCTTCCTACTGCCAGACTAAGAGAAGATGGGGTTGAAACAGTCTCTTTCCTGGGAATAGGTCCATGTCAAGTGATGTTAACTCTCAGGTTTTGGGGAAACATTTTACTCATCCAGTATTTTGAGGGTGGATGAATCAATATGTTCTTTGGGCAAACGAAAAAGTGGCTGTTGTTTGTTCTCCGTGTGATGCCTTGCAACTATTCTGCTCATGTGGAGCACATCCTTACAGACAGTGTCCAAAACTTCACTTGTGGTGTAAGGAACAGCCCTAAAAGGTGAGAAGGTGTCAGGAGCCATCCTCCCCATGTCGTATGTGAAGCAGAAATGGATGCACACACTCTGCTAAAGCGGTGGTGTTTCCACAGACCCTGGAAATCCCATAGTGATGTTTGTCTTTTCCCCACAGCAGTTATTAGGAAAAAGAAAATAACCCCCCAGAGCCACGTTTCTGTGGGAGCAGCTCTTTGCTAGAGTCATCTGCTCTGGGTGCATCTCCCAGCAATGCCAGCTAAACAGGTGACTTTCTGGTGGGATATGAATGTTTGAAGGGTCTCTTGTTCCTGTCTCAGACCTCCTCTGCACTCCTAGGAGACTCTTTCCTTACTGCTGCTGAACTGTGCTTCCAGGAATCAAAAAAGGACCAGGACCCAACAGTGGTCACAGAGGTGGAGAAAGAACCATGGCCACCAAACCAGGTGAGGTGGTAGGGGCAGCAGGCCCCACCACAACTCCCCTCTACCTCCTTGTTCTACTAATTTGCTGCACAGAACATCATGCAGAAAGAAGAGCTGTTCTGTGCACAGCAAAAATAATCCTCCCCCAGCCTGGGCAACAGAGGGGTGGTGGACTGAAGGTAGCCATGTGCTGATAAGGGGGTTTCTGAGTCTTTGCATCTTTAATTTCTGTCTCGCCACTGAGTTCTCAGGAAATCTGCAGCAGTTTAGTGTTTTTGGGGCTGCTTCCTCAGGCTCAAACCATCTGACGTTGGCCAGTGTGGGCTCTGACACAGCACCACGGTGCCACAAGCCCTGTCGCAACCCTGCTGTGCTCACTGCTGGTCCTCGTGGGAACCTGGCGCCATTGGGTAACGCTGGGACTTCTGCAAGACTCTTGCTGAGAAAGAAACCAGTCTGGTACTGAGTGAAGAAAAGTCAGTTAAGGATGAGGGGTTTTGTGAAGTGCCTGTCAGTGGGAAGATGGAAGTGCTTTAGCTCCTTATTTATTTAACAGTGGGGAGGTGGGATGTAGGGTCCTGCCTGAACCTGGACCTTGGAGAGAAAACCCCTGAGAATATTTTGTCTCAGTTTGGGAGAAAATAGCCAAAATAACCATCCTGCTCTGTGATGAAATCCTTAAACCCAGAGAGGCCTCTACTAGTGTAGAACCTCTGCTTAACTGAGGTGCCAAAAGTGCCGTCTCCTGACTGCATAAATGTTTTATGTGACCAGTCAGGCGTCTCTAGAGCCTGCAGTTCATCTCACACAGGCGCTTCTCTCTCCACTGACTATGTAGGAAAATTGGGGTGCCTCCAGGTGGCAGCCCTGTCCACTCAAAAGAGGGGTTTGTTTTTCCCTTGAGATGATAAAGAGACATTGGTAACGAAATTAACTTGGAATTTAGTCCACCTTGGTGGCATGGTGGTAGGATGATCGTAGAATCATAGAATGGTTAGAGTTGGAAGAGACCTTAAACATCATACAGATGCTGTATGTGCTGGTAGTGATGGTCCCTGCTTTCATACAGGAGTCCAGCACTGGCAGGACTTGTCCCAGACCAGAAGGTATGGGCTCTGGGCTCTACCAGCCCATGGACAGGGTTGGAGGATCGCAGGACTGACCCCACACCCTCCGTGGCAGCTTTGGTCCTGCCCAGGACCAGGCTCACAAAAATCACGGGCACAGAAAGTAAAGCATGAAGCCAAGGGAAGGCCTTACAGATTGCAGCATTCAGTTGACTGGTTACAGGTAGTTACCTGAAAATATAACATAAAAGCATAATTAGAATGAAAAAAACAACCAAAACAAAACTAAAAAAACCCAAATGCCCAAACCAGTAAGGATTATGGTCTGCAGTCCTACATAGAAGTGACTACTACCAGCAGCAAAAAGCCACCTTCTGGCACTGGGTGGTAAAGTCACCATCTACCCTCTTGTGCTTGGGGCACACCTAACAGCAGCTGGCAAGAGAGATGGAAAGCTCAGGCTCCATCCAGTTCTGCACCACCAAGACTTAGGTCGTCAGGCACCCACGAGCACATTCTTGGTAAGAAGTCAGAAATCTGTGGGTAAGAGCTGAGAGGCTCTTTGCAAAATGTGAGCTTGATCCCTATGTGGATCCAATCAATAACACCTTGAAGAACTTATTAAAGGGATTTAAAACAGTAATAAACCATTTGCAAGTTGACAGCGATGGTGAAGTTTGGGTGTTCCCAAAACTTGCAGCTCGGTTTCTATTCCCTGAAGAAGGATCAAAATCTAAACGTTTCAAGGATCTGGCTAGCTCATTGCTCACAGGTGTTGTATAGTATTCAGAAAAATGCTGTTTTCTGACCAGAGAGGAGACTTGGTAGGATGATTGTGCAGAATTTGAATTTTTGCTTTGATGCAGTGAAAAAGCAATGAAAGAGCTGGTTTCTGAATTCTGGTTGGTCTAAGGATAGAAATCCCTTTTATTTATTCTTTTAGTTAAGGATGAGTTTTTGTTTCTGTCACAATGCACAAAACTATTTCCAAATCATATTTAAGACTTCCAGCAGAAGAGGTTAACTAGTACTGTGAACTCACCCACCCAGGGGAGCTCTGAATTAATGTGGTATTTAAGTGGGGAGATCAAAGCACTGATACCAAACGAAATGCTATTAACAGTTTCTCGCCAGCAAAATTCTTCAAGAAATTTTAGTGCAAGATGCTGGAACTGAGCAATGGCTGTGGATGGGGAAAAGGTGGCTCCATCCCAGAGCTGATTTTATTGGATGGTCAAAGCAGGGGTTAAGGGCACCAAATCATTGCCTGGTAGTTGTGGATTCATTGGCCGTGGTCAAGGGTGTAACACACCATCAGAGAGGTTGCAGGACAGGAGCAGAGGCAGCGTTCTTCTAACTTGCACTGTCTTCTCCCAAATTCCCCAACAGAAGCCCATGGTGTGTTGCTGTAGTTTGGATGTTTCAGCATCCCCAGCTTGCACTATGAGCTGCCTGCTTCTTTTCCCACGTTGTATCCCACTAAGTAGTTCAGGAAGCTGCTCTACCCAGTGACTTTTTTTTTTTTTTTTTTTTTTTTAACCAGGAAGCAGCCTAATCCCCAGAGTTAACCATCCAGATGGTTGTTCTGCTGTTGGTAGTAAAAGTCAAATTTGTTGAATAAACCTGAATTTGTTGCTTTGCTAAAAAATGCCAAAAGCAACATCGACAATAAAACCCCCCCAAAAACCTCCAAGAAAACGAACAAGAAAAAAAACCTAAACCCAAACCAAAATAAAAACAAAGCATTGCAGAGATATTCCGTCTTTTTCAAAGCCTGCATATCTGTCTTACAGCAATATTTTCCTAACTTCACGACTGCGTTCAAGTCAACAACTTAGGAGGATAGGGTTAGACCACTAATTAAGCAAGAACTGTAGGCAAGATTGAAGTGGGATCTATGGGGTTGACCCGTCCTTTTTCAAATGCCAGGTTTATATACGTGACTGTGCATTTCAAATGGGTCAAGGGAGCTTGGCTGTACATACCCAACACATTGCTGTGAATTAATATTTAATTAAATGTACAACATAGGGCTGAATATTAAAGCTTATCTTTGATTTTGACTTCTATGATTTTCTTGGGTTTCTAAACCCCTCTGAAAATACTCGAGCATTTCATAATAGTGTTACTCATACGATATGTTTCTTAGTTGTGATTAAAGCTAGTGAGAATGTAAATCTACAAAGGGAAACCTAAGCATGACCTCATCAGCATAAAGTATGTGGGAGACTAATTTAGTTACATCCCTATTAGTAATGACAAATCAAATTGTTCCTCCTGTTTAAAGCACTAATACAGCAAGGTTTTGCAACTCAGCACATAACACGCACGATAAATCAGTTCAGTCTGTACACAAATACTGATGACTGCTTTAAATCTGGGGTAATTTTTGATTCCAGACTATTTCAGTGAGGTTCAGCTGAGCCTTCCTATGAATTCCTTTAATACATGGGAAGAAGAAAAAGAGAAAAGTTATTCTCCACTCCCATGTGCTGTGTATTAAGCACTCAGCATTTATAACCCTGCACTGATTGCTTAGCAACATCTTGGGGAGGAACAGCTCACCTGATGCGCTATCGGGCGCTCCTCTGTTGCAGGGGAAGAGCAGGGATGAAATGAGGTCAGGCAGCATAAGCTTATCCCGTGCCGAGCGGCGTTCACTCTCTCCATAATGAAATTAATCAAGGTCATTAATTTGATCCTGTTTCGTTGTTATAATTTGAAGCTAGAATTTGAGGCGGCTCAAAGAGGCACAGTCTTATCTGTAATTATACCTTTATAATTACATTTATGTTTTAAAGTAAACATTTTCATGTATTGCTGTAAATAGACTGTGTACGATAGAGAAGAGCACTGTCTCATACTTTTCAGCCAGCGCGGATGGGATGGGGGAGCTGCTGACATTAGCCAGTTGTGTTCTATTCAGTTTGTTTCTACGGGAGCGTTTTACGTATCTCACCTCTTAAGGATAAAACTGAGCCTAAACCCCTACAGCAGGCCCAAAATCAAGGGCCGGGGCAGTTGAAAGAGGTACGAGTTGCCGTTTAGTTGCGTTAATTTTTAAAAACTGCAGAGTGAAGATGCAAAGATCGTTCTCATCTGGCAAAGCTCTAGGAGATCACAGCAGCCGAACACCCACCTGCCAGGGACCCCTCCAGACCCACAGCCGTGATGGCAGCAGGCGAGTGGGGACCAGCCGTGCTCATGGGTGTGGAGAAACCTCCTCGCTTGCTCCGTGTTCAGCATCTCAGCGGGTGAGACCACGACTGGGGGTACGAAAGCACCTCCCGTCTGCGCAACCAGGCTGGCTGCCTCTGTTCCCCCAGGGCCCTGCTTGCCGGCTGTCTCCGCGGCATGCATATGAGCTCCCTCCTGTCTCTGTGCTGGAGCAAACCAACTGGTTTCTCCTAAGGAGAAACCTTGACACAACTGACAGTGCTTTTTTTCCAGGGTTGCCCAGACAGAAGAACCCATCGTGAGCCAGACCAGACTCTACCCTGGACAGTCCTCCAGCCGCTCCGGGGAGACCTCATGCCCACCGACCTCTGTGCTGTGCTGCAAGAACCCAAAATGCCTTCACATCCTGCAGCAAAAACATCCGGCTGGCAAGCTGCCACCCAGTCCTTTCCTTGTTTGGAGAATTTAAACATCAAGATAATTATTGACCTGGGGTCCGTGGGGCTCTGTGAGGAGCTCAGAGGAGACCCAGACCAAGTGCTGCTCAGCACAAAGGTGGCCAGTGCCCTTCAGAGTGTGCTGGTCCTTAGCGATATGGTTACAAGCCAGCCTGTAGCAATGAGTTAATGGTGCCTCCCAGGCATTTTCCACAGCGGCAGCAAACACGCAGCCTTTGCCAAGTAGCCAACACAGCATTTCCTTTCTTCTCCCTAAGATTATTTCTGGACCCTGCAAACCTCTTCTTCCCTGTGGCTTGGTGCTCTGGCAGCAAAGCGATGGGGACCCTCTGGAGCTGTGGAAGCAGGTGATGCAGAAGCAAGTGATGCAGCAGGTCTGTGAGGACGGGTCTCCAGAGGCAGGATGAGGACACCAAGCATGGGGGAATCCAAAACGAGGGAAGCAACGAGACTGTGAAGGAGCAAGAAAAATATGGTGATGTTTCTGGAAGAAAACAGCTTGGAAATTAATTCCAACCCTACTTCATTTTGGAGGGAATCTCCTGAAGCATGTAAGAAATCTGGCAAATAAATGGCTGGAAAGAAAAAGCTGAGGTGTTTTTAGTGTAATGAAAACTAAATTCACAGACTTAGTGAGAAAAGGGAAATGAGAGGGTCCCAAGTTCTTTATTTACTGATAACTTTGGTCTAGCTACCAGCAATGTCTTGGATACATGCCCTCCTTAGCAAACTGGTGCCAAAACTGGGAGCTGAACTCTAAAGGACACAGTTGGTATTGCCCCTGGGTACCTGGCTCAGCTCTCAGCAAATAGACGTTTTCCATTTCTCACGTATATTTACCACATAGTATATATATATTTGTAACCAAGTATTTGTCTATACTTGGCTTATTCCCTTCTTTGTTTAAACACACACCTGAGAAGAGTAAAGAACAATTTGCAGTGAAGTCGATCATCCATCACTAGCAATAAAAGCATTTATAGAAAATGTTCCAGTGTCTGTCTGCAAAATGAATAGGTGAACATGGATTTGTAAAAGATGAACTAGAACTGAATGACAAAGGACCTGGTAGACACTGCATAAACAAGCCACGCAAGAACATCAAGGCCCAGCCACTAGATCAGAGTGCTTTATTTTAGCTTGCCACAATTTTTAGAAGTTACATGGTATTTTCACAGTCTTCATTTTTCAGTTTCTCATTTGAGACAATTTTGTGTGAGACTGCTGCTGTGAAAATGCTTTTTCACCTCTAGATGAAAAAAAATAAGAAGAATCAGCTTCTCAGGATGTTTCAATTTGAGCACCCAAAATCACTGGTCATTCTTGAAAATTTTGGCAGTGGGAACTATATCAGTGCTGGGAGATAAGGCTCACAAAAGCATTGTACTCCTCATGCAGGTACTTGTTCCAGCAGGATACCAGCCAGGTACCTTTTGGGGCTGGTTTCTCAAGCAAGGTAGGGGATGTTCTGTTAAATTCAGCAAGACTGATTGAAATGAGTGCAAGCACACTTTGACCACTTTGCTGTCCTTAACTCACTCTGTTGTCTCAGGATCCTCTGGAGAGAATATCCCCACTCCAAAAGGTTGTATAAATGTGTAGAGCCAAGCGACAGGGAACTGGACTCCATCAGATGAAGCTGGACAAGCTTCTTGTGCCTGCTTTCATACAGTCTGGTCTGGCCAGGGTGACATCAGTGGATTCACCAATATAACCTCCAAAACTAACCATCCCATGGTTTGCTGGTCACTCTTATCCTTCTTCAGTATCTCTAGTAACAACACACTAGCAGCAACCTTGGCTGTTGGAACAGAAGTCTCCCCTGTGCAGTCTGTTATTAAATTCTCTTATGTCTTTATTAGATATCAGATGTGATGAAAGAAGGTGACATCTCCAGGGAAATCTTGCATGAGGTGTGGGGATGGGATGCTAATGACTGGGGGAGACGGAAAGTCTACAAGTGTAATCATCTTCTACTGTCTCTGTGAAAGTGTTAAGATCCAGATATCTTCTTTTTTTTTTCCCCTTCCAGAATGAAAAAGTAGTTGAGGAGCATATAGAACAAGGTACTTATCTCTTCCCTACTCAATACTGCTCTCTTCTGTTTTAAGGATTTTTTTGCTGCCTTTGTTTTTTATTATTTTGCTGTTCTGTGATCTCCATCCTTTTAATCTCACCCACTGATACAACTGATGAGTTCTCCTTTCCCGGTGACAGTTTCATTTCAGAGAAAAATGGCAAAATTGCAGTGGAATAAGCATTAAAAAAAAAAAAAAAAAAGGGTTGATTAAACAGAAGAGGAAAAGATGGATGCAGACTGAAGGACTAAACCCCGCAGAGCTGGTGTGCAGGTGCCAGGCAGCACGGTGGGGATCTGCCTGAAGCAGGAGGAAGCAAATCCAGGGACCCAGGTAAAGAAATAAATAGGTTCAAATGTTGCACATAGTTTGTATTATTTAAAGGGAAGTGCTTAAAAACTTGGGAAAAGCAGATATATGGTCAAACATACACACTCAGGAGTGTTTCCGTTAGCCCCCATCCCTCCTGGCATGGCCTGGATGCATGCACACGTCCTGCTCCTTCCAACATGCATCTTGTGAGGGACTACAGATGTATTTATGGTACCAGCAGAATTTGTAAAGGTCAGTTTTCATACCAGAAACCCTCCCTTCTTTTGCCATGGCTGCAGGCTCCTGCCGTGCTGACAGAGCTCACACCAGGTGGCTCCTGCGCAGGCACAGAGCAGAAGAAGGGCTGTTGCTGTAGACATCTCCTTAAACCCTTGCATTTTGTAGCCTGTACTGAAAGATGCCAAGGGACCAAAGCAGGAGGGAGATAAAAAAAGAGAAGACATCTTAAAGTTCTCTTGAAACTCATTTTTATCTGTAAATTAATGGGAAATCCATGCTTACTTCTAACAGGGATTGTATTCGGTGCTGCAAGCACTGCAGTGTGGTGAAGGACATGCTCTCTTTTCCATATATAATAGAAAAAGGATCTTCCCTTTCAGTGGAAATCCTAGCCAAAGCAAGGTGGGGCAAGGATGGCTGCTTCTGCAAGAGAAGTCCACATCCTCCCAGACCTCGACTCGCACTTGTCTTGTCACAGTTTCAGGTCTAGTTCTGGTTCATTCTTTGTTAGCAGATTTCCCTTGTGTCTCTCTGGATGGGGGCAGGTGCTCACAGCATCATCAGACACTGCGCACACTCCCTTTTTTGGGGGGAAAAGATCAGAGTGCAGTTTGCTCCTGGAATACTGCATTGCTGTCGCCTTGATAGTGGGTGCTTGGGCTCTTCTGAGCTCCGTGGTCAGATGCAGCTGCTTGTTAACTGCACAAAAACCTGTGTCTTTACGAGGAAGGTGTGTTGTCGTTGGCTGGGTGGGCTGTGTTTCTTGGATTGCCTCAAAATTAGTTTTCTGCTTTAGTAGAGCTGAGTGACTGATGATCTTAACATTTGCTCTGATTGCTGTTTAACTTCAGAGCTGGTTTAATGCGTGTAGCAGTAGTAGTTACAAAGAAAATACTCTACCAGAATTTAAATAATATTTTAAAAAATAGCTGAAGCCCTCATAAGTACAGGGAGAGACTTGAACAGACACAAAGCTTTTTAGGCACTGGGTTTAAAGCTGTGTAATCGCAGAAACAGGGATATTGGCCATGAGGGCAAAAGAGCGGTGTCCTGCAAACAAGCAAGCAGACCGTGCAAATTACTTTCTAACAGATTTCTTAAGGTGTTGAAGTAGACTCGTTGATTAAGCTAAGCTAAATCTAAGTTTAATTCTTGTTTTGTTGCAGTTTATTATGATGCTGATCAGGACCTGTTGTAGGATTGCTGGAAGGAGGGTAAAGTGCTACTAAAACCTGTAATATTTTATCTTTGATTTGCCTAAGCACAGGATCAGCACATTAACATCTGAGCTGCAATTGGGGCCTGCTTCTTCTCTTGCAGGAACTGGCACTGGAATAAATCTCTGATTCAGCACAGTATTTTGGCACAAACCAAGCACTAAGTGTGTGGAAAGACAGCAAAGCCTCTGACCCTTTTATAGCCCTCTCCCACTGCTTGGAGTTCTGTGCAAAACTCTATAACCACCCTTCATGGGCAAGGCTTTGCTCTCCTGCCCTCAGATCTGTGAAGAGCCGGGAGATACAAAAGGGATGGCAGCCTCATGGACAGCCCGGGCCTCCCTCCTGCCCCAAAAAGGAGAGGGAACAGCTCCAGGGGTGACCGATGTCATGACCCAGAAGCAAAACCGCATGCAGACATGTTTCCATGGCCTGTCCAAGCCGCAGGTAAGACAATGACTAAAATACAGGTAACGCAACTGGAAACTTAATATTTTGGCTTGAGGAGATGTGAATGCCCAGAAGGTCTGCTGGGGAACAGAAAAATCCAACCAACTACAAAAAAATCATTGAGGCTACACGGTGACATAATTGTGTGACTTAGCAAGAGGGCTCCCACGGGGAATAAGGAATGCATCCCACCAAACTAGTGATTTACTGCTGCAAATTCTGGTGGACATGGAGATCCATCCTCCTGCAAACGACCCCTCAACACAGACAGGTTAGCAAATGCTGTCTTCTTCTAGGGTATCATTCTTGTCACGTCAAAACCCCTTCTTTAGTCCCAGTGCCACAAGCCAGTGGATACCAGAGGGTGAATGAGTCATGGCTCCTCAGTGGAGCATCTCTGTAGAGCTGAGATGCTGTCTGAGCATGTCTGTGTCTGCTGGGGCTGTGGTCCTGTGATCTGGGGAAGAAGAGGAGTTCAGGTTAGTCTCAGCTTGGCTTACATCTTTTTGCACTACCAAATATTATGTGTATTCAAATCTTCTATACTCAGAAGTCCACAAAAAAAAAAAAAAAAAAAAAAGTATCTAAACACTCCTCCTCTGCTCAGGATGTCTTTTATAAATATTGGAGATCAGTATAAAGTAAACAGCTACCCTGTAATTACCATGAATAATGCCGCGACCTTTCCCTTGCAGTAATACAAATCAGTGCTCACACCACAAGCTCTGCAAACAAATTTATCGGCTGCGTTTCTCTCCATTGGCAAGATCCTTTGCGCTATCACACGTGAGCTGAATTTGTATTCTTGGGATGGCAGGAAACGCTTTTTCCTCCAAGTATTTCCACGAGCAGGGAGGCTCCAGTGGTGCAGCTGACCCTGCCGAGCCTTGAGCACAAGGAACAGTTTTCCTCATCTTCATCTGCAGCTTGGCTGAAGGCTGGGGCGTGCAATTGCAGGATTTTAATGCCCCTTATGTTTGTCTTTCTGTCTGCTGAAAGAGGTGATTTGGGATCTTGCTTCTGTGTCTTCAGGGTCTCTACATGTCCCTTCCTTTCTGGCTGTTGGCCATCAGCATGGCTGCAGGAGCCACTCAAAGCTAGTGTCCTTCAATAACACAGAGGAAAATATATGACAGGCCTTCACTTAAGAAAAAAAATCAAAGTGAGACTTAGTTTCTGAGGTTCTTTGTGTTTTAGAATCATAGAATGGTTTCAGTTAGAAGGCATGTTAAAGATGATCCAGTTCCAACCCCTCTCCCATGGGCAGGGATATCTTTCCCTAAACCAGGTTGCTCAAAACCCCATCTAGCCTCACCTTGAACACTTCCAGCAACGGGGCATCCGCAGCTTCTCTGGGCAACTTGTTCCATTGTCTCACCACCTTCAGGGAACAGAATTTCTTCCTAATAGCTAATCTAAATCTCCCCTGTTTCGGTTTAAAACAGTTACCCCTCATCCTGTCACTACATTCCCTGACAAAGAGGCCCTTCCCATCTCCCCTGTAGGCCCCTTCAGATACTGGAAGGCTGCTATAAAGTCTTCCTGGAGCCNGTGCAGGATCTTGCATTTGGCCTGGTTGAACTTCATGAGGTTTGCACAGGACCACTTCTCAAGCCTGTCCAGGTCCTGCTGGGTGGCATCCCTTCCCTCTAGTGCTACAACTGTACCACACTGTTTGGTGTCACTAGCAAGCTTGCTGAGGGTGCACTCAGTCCCACTATCCATGTCTCTGTCAAAGATGCTAAACAGCAAGGGTCCCAGTACCAACTCCTGTGGAACACCACTCGTCACTGGTTGCCAGTTGGGCTTTGAGGTATTGACAGCAACTCTTTGAGAGTGCCCATCCAGACAATCCCTTATCCACCAAGTTCTCCATCCAACAAACCCATGATATCTCCAATTTAGAGACAAGGATGTCGTGCAGGTCAGTGTCAAATGCCTTGCACAAATCCAGGTAGATGATGTCAGTTGCTCTTCCCGTACCACCAACAGTGTAACACTGTCATAAAAGGTTTTGACTGTATTTTTAGTGTCTTGGGATGCGTATCACTATTTGCAAATAAATTTCACTGAGAAATTATGCAGGGGCTCTGGATACAGCTTCTCTCTAAAATCAGCAACACTTTTGGGCCATCACTGCCTCCATCTCAACTGCAACTCACCTGTCCTGCAGTGGTTAAACACAATCAGGAATTAAAATACTGGGTTTGATGATTTTTGTTTTGTGTTATTTTTAGTCGGGTGTTTTTTTTTAAATTCTCATTGTGAAGCACTTAGATTTTATGTCTTTCTGTCTTTGAATTTAAACTAATGTTAAGGGATCATTTGGTGAATGTTACTAAATATTTGTTCAGGGTAGGAACCTCCAGCACTGCTTCAGCTGAAAGATTTTCTTCTGTGCACTCCTGACTGACAGTTTTTTTCCCCTCTCCCTTTGTAGAAATCAGATTTTCATGCTGTTGTTTCAATAAGACTTGAAGGTTTTGTACCCCTGGGGCCATTGCGTAGCTGCTGGAGTTCTGCTGTACTGGCGAACTTTCTCTCCTTAGAGGTTATTAATACTCTCTTCATTAGCAATTTAGCATTGCAAAATGAAAACTGCTTACATCAGCCATGGACTCACTGAAGATAAGTTTGTGAATGTAAATCACCATGTCATGGTGATCACCAGGTACCAAACATCTGCTCCCACACAAGCAGTTGCAGGTTGTCCAGCTTTTTATCAGCCAGGTTTATAAACTACTAAGTAGTGGTATCAACCCCAAAAGTACTTCGTCGTAAAGTTTAGGGTCCTTCCTGGGGTGTTTCCTTGCTTTGTCACCCAGCAGCCCCCCCGATCTGTGTGTGTCTGTAGAAGTGCTAATACATCGACTCATGTACAGATGGCCACAGATTTTTAGCTTAAGCTGCTGGCCTCACCCTTTGGGGGAATTGCCTTTTCAGCTTCCTCTGGTCCGCATGGGGTCACCAAAACCTGTTAGCAGGAATGGGCAGCTCAGGAGTTAGGGGCACAGGGATGGGCTCATACTCACAGCTGAACATCTGGCACAACCTCTGGTGCCAGCTGTGCCAGCTCCAAGCTCCTTCTGCTGCTGGCTGAGCCTTAAGGGGCCAGCACCATCAACAGCTGTGGGAGCTCAGAGGGGAGCAGATGGAGGTGACCACCTTGCTGATATAAAGCAGAGCGATTGGGGCGAGTCTTCATGGGACCATATCTGTGGGTTCCACAGGTCAGCATGAGCAAGTGTTTCCATTTCTCTGCTGGGGCGTCTGATGCACTGAGCGAGATCTGTCAGAACAATGTCCGCAACACTAGTGTGAGCACCCACACCTTTCAGAAGAGGCACTTCATTAAGTTTGAGAACACTAATCACTTAGGCTAAGCAAAGAAGCTAAGACACCCTTTTGCTTGGGAACCATAGAAAAGTTACTCTCTAGGGCTGTGCAAGCTGAGAACTGTGTAAACAGAACAGATAAATTATCCCCTAAATTACAAATGGGCTCAGAAGTAGAGCTACAGCCAATCTTTGCATTAGATGGGAACAGCTGCATACACCATAGCCTCCAAATTTCCATAGAAACTTGGATCAGCCATAGATTATCTTCATTTTGTAAATGTTTTAATTATTATGCTATAATATTGTTCTGTAGGGATTGCAATGCTAAAGCCAAGGCTCCATGGAAGCCACGTTTTAAAAGCAGTTTCCCTAGACCGTATTTTAAGAAAAGCAAAGCTGGTTTTGGATTAAGACTTATGGTTTCTGATAGATTTGGGTTTTTTCCATGCTACTGCATGCACTCTTTTAAATAAATAAACTCCCACTGAGCTTGCTACTCCAGTGGGACTGGATTGAACTTCCCAGGCATGCATGAATTATAAAGTCAGATATATGTTCCCGTGGAGAGGAGAATTACTTGCAGAAACCGTCTACTGATGCACGTAGCCTGCCTCAGTCGCTTGAAAAATAAAACCCCGGGTGCGTGTGAGCGCAGAGAGCCAGCGCCGCGCCCCGACGGGTGCATTGCTCCATGCAGACAAGTTGCTCCCTGGGTGTCGCAATGCCTCTGCGCTGTGGCCACGGAGATGGCCCTGCAGATTGCAAAAGGGCTCGGCAGGATGTGGCTTTTGCGTGCGCGGCAGCACTGGTGTTTACAACATCAGGTACCGAAGTGGAAGCGGAGTCCGGCAGGCGGCCCTGGGAGATCTGGTTAGATCAAAGGCTTTCCCACGGCGAGAGCTTCCCAGCACGGCGGCAACGTGCCTCGTGCGGCAGCCATGAGGGTGTCACTGCGCTGGCCCCTGGGGTCCCTGCATGCGCCAGTGCAGCTGGGCTGGAGAACTCTTCTTCAGCTTGGCTTCTGAGAAAGCTGCCTGAGGATCCAAGCTGCGGGAGCTGCTGTCGCTGGATGCCACAGGGTGTATATGGGTTGTCCCACCGTGGTGCAGACGTGGGTGTGAAGCTGCACTGACTGTGTGGTTGGGAGCTGGTTTGCAGCCAGCCCTGCCTGTGGAGAGGGGCCAAAGCAGCTGTGGTGGGTCCAGCAGCGAGCACTGCCACCAGCATTGCCCCACTCCTGCTTTGGCCCTGCCAGGCATCTCTCCCTGCCCTTTCTCTTCTTGTATCACAGGAGCATGAGGTTCTAAGGGTCAAGCCTTAAGTTTCCCTTAAATAATGTATCTGCCTGGGACAGTCAGGCTGTTCACATGAGGAGAAGTGTTGTTTTTTCCCCTTGCAGGGGAAGATTTGCTCGCCTTTCCCTGCGGGGCAGGTTGTCAAGGGGGAGCTGAGAGACAAACCCCAAACCTGGTGCTTCCTACAGGTGTTGATCTGGCCATGATTCCATGTTTTTTATGTACTTTCTCTATAAAACGCTGTGTTTCACTCTTCTGCATCATATGGAGCAGAGACAGCGGTGGCTGGGGGACGGTGCAGCCAAGCAGTCGCACCGATGTTCCCACAAGGCGTAAGTCAACACAAGATATTTGTCCAAGCCCAGCAAACTGTGAATCAGAACACAGCTCCTAACAAAACAGAAATCCTCCTAGCCTGTGCTTTGCTAGTCATCAGTTGAGGCAGAGTGATGAAATCCTTGGCCCTTCTCGCCTCGATAAGCACTTTATTTTTAGGCTACCTTTTAGCGTTGCTTCGGCAGCTAGTCCTGCAGGCTGGGCTGTCACCTCCGGCTCCTGATGCCCACGCAGACCCCACTGTTGGTGTGTGCTGGGCTCTTGCTGAGCACTTCCAGCTCCTAATTTACACCCCAGGACAACATGTCACTTCAAAAGGTTTGCCTCATCACGCCACTTTCTCCCTCTTACCTTTTGCTGCCATCTCCAGTCACACCATGAATTTTTGCAGGAGCAGTTTTCTGGTCAGCTCAGCAAAAAGCATCCTGTGTCTTCATACTTCTCCAATTCCTCCCAGCAAACTGATTATTTTAGGGGTACTTCGGGGTAATTTGTTAAGACAAGAAGACCCCTGGCAGGATATTGTTCTGTGCAGAGGCAGCTGCGTGTGCGACGCACTCTGGCTCTGCCTGTGGTGACAGAAACCGGCTGGCTGCGTGCGCCTCACTGACAGCGCTCCGGCTGAGTGCTTAGGTGTCCGCTCCCGGTATCCCAGGCGATCCCAGCCTGTCCCAACCAGAGCCTGTGACAGCGTATGGGGACCGTTCCCAAAAGCTGCCACCAGCACAAGTGTCTGCGTGTCCCTGGCTGCTCCAGTTTCGGATGCTTTAGGGCTTTTCTAGCAGCAGTGTGATAATGGCACCAGGGATGGAGAGTTTCAGGACAGGTGTTTTTCCTGTTTGGAAGCGCTAATGCGTGAAGAAATCTGTTCTTTTGTGGAAATGCTTTGAATTGAACAAAATTTCATTTCAATAGAAAAACTGGTAACAAAATTTTCGTTTCCATTCTGGAGTGTTTTGCCTCAATGTATTTTGGCCTTATAGAAAAAGGTAATAACTTCATAGACCTGCATCAGATTTCCTAGAAACCAGACATTTTGACCTACCTGAAGTCAAACAATTTTGGAATTGCAATCCATTTTTTTTATCCAAATTTACTACCTGCTTCGGAGTGGAAAAGAAATTCCAAAATTGCAGGATCTTCCCATGAAAGAAAGAACCCCACCCCTGGCTCCCTCCCAGCTCTCCTTCTGCATGAAATATGTAGCTCAGTTCCCTGCAAAAACACAGAGCTATATTTATGACCGGGATGGTCACTTTCGCCCCATGTCTCAGGCTGTTGGTTTTCTGTGCGGGATTTCTTAGACGTGTCAAGTTGAGCGACCATGTGCTGGGCAGATGCTTTGCACCGGGGCAATAAATCGGAGTGTTTCAGGACGTGGCAGGTTTCCTGCGCCTGCCTTCACCTGCTGTGCAGCCTGTTTCCATCTCCTGGCCTTTCCCAACAGCATGGCAATCCCTGTACAATTGCTTTCCCCGTGATTTCTGGTGGTGCTTCAGAATATTTCCAGGTCTATGCCTACTTGTGGAAATCCCTCAGCAGCAGAGAAGGACCTCAAAGTCCACCCAGACAAACTTCCCCAGAGGGGGAAAAAAAAAAATGTTTCTCTGGGGTGATACCTTAAACGTGGTCAGCTGCAGCATCTTCGTTAAGTGCAGGTGAGGAGAGCAATTCTACCTTGTAGTAGAATACTCAGGTTTTATCCAAAGAGCCTTTCCCTCTCCCCCTACTCTACTGGTCTTCCTCCACCCTCCTCTTCGCCATAATTAGACAGCAGACTGCAAAGCTGCTCATGGTGGGGCTCTCGGTCACCTCGCTGCACACCATGCACACTGGGAATCATGCTCATTATTATTATTATTTCAGCAGCATCTAGAGGGCTCAGGCATTGTGGCTGGTGTTTTGTAGACATGTAGGAAAATATCTTTCCCTATGGATGCCACCCTGGTAATCGGAGGCAAGACCCAACAAGCAGGAGGCAAAATTAAAAGGAAGGGTTCAGTGCTACGGATGAACGGGCAAACCGACCACCTCTGCTCACTCTTTGAAGCATTGGGTAAGGTTGATAAATTGAAATGCACTCCATAAAAAGCCATTAAATGTTTTAAAATTCTAGGCTTGCTACAGCCTTTATTTATTTATTTTTCTCAGCCATACAATTTTGAAAGGCTTTGAAGTCCTGTTTTCTGAAGTCACTTGGGCAACCAAAGTCTCAGAGACTTTCAAGAAGATGGGAACTCCTGGATCCCTTTGCTGCTGTAAGAATCAGCACATTGTTTCTCTCTTCATCTAAGGGTTTTTGAATACTGCATCTGGGGTGAAATATTTTTGAGTTAAGGTATGCATGAGGGAAGCTAAATGAGTGTGATGTGCCTGAAAAAAAACCCAAAACTTTATCTAAAATAGTTGATTTATATGGCATTTATAACTTTTATCAAAGGTGATGCTGCTAAGTATTTTATATACCAGTAAAATGTGAGTTTGTGTGGTGATTATTTTGATGCTTTAGATGCACCAACAAAGCATTTAAGCCTAGACAGGCCTCCACTCAGTTTGTGTTTATAGCGGGGGGGAAATAGCCAGTTTTAGCCATTTGTGAATCTCTAACGATGTTGTTCATTAACACAGTGTACACAATCAGCCACACCGTTGGTGCTGTTCTGCAATGCTGGTGAGCCAGAAATCCCCATCGGTATCCAGGAGGGATTACCCCCCACGGAGCTGAAACTGAACAAGAGATGAGGTATTTTCTAAGCATGATCTGTAACGCTCTTACGAATTCCAACTTTACGCATGGACAGGCAATCTGCCCCCACCCACCCCCCCAGATATCTATGGAAAAATCACAGGAACATTCAGGGTCTGTTTTGGATGGTTGTTTTCCAAGAAGCCTTAACGTGGCCTTTTTTTGACAAGGGGAGATGCTTATGCACGCCCTCTTCAAGTGCCGATGTCTGAAACCATCTTGCTGAAGATGCAACACTGTAAAATCACAGGAAGTGGAAATGAGTTGATCTCAGTAGGTGGTATTTTTCACGCGTCTCAAAGTATGACATGAGGGCATGGCAGAGCTGTAATCCTTGAAGAGCTTGACTTCTCCCATCTAGAGGAAATAAATAAGAATTTTTTACTTTGTTTTTACCACTGATAAAGTGCTGGTGTGCTCCAAGGACAGCAAGCAGAGGGAGGAGCACTTGAAAATTTGGCTTCAGTAAATTGTTCCTTAAATTCAGTGACTCATAATTTTCTTTCAGTACATGTGACTGTCTGTGTATAAACTCCAGCCAGTCAGAAAAATGTCCTATGGTCATTCATGAGAGCTAGTAATGGTTTCCTAAGAATTAATTCCTCCTAAAAGATACCGCCTGCATTCCTTTGGAAGATGCCCTCCCACAGGCCCTCTCTTGCCGTGCTACACTAAAAATAGTGCTCAGAGATTTGTTGCGACAGCTCCCTGTTGCAATTTTTATGGCTAGGTAGGTGAAGTCACTTTAATTCACCCAGCTCATTTCACTTAAATTTGCATGATAATGTTAATTATCCATGTATTTCAAACCAAATAATGATTTCACAAAAAGATAAGACAGGGTCCTGTTTTGCTCTCCATATAATTTAAAAATGTGCATAGAGTTTGCATAATTAAAATGTATTTTCTCTGGAATGGAGATTCGTATCTATTGCAGGTTGAAGTGCAAGCTCCTCCGCAGGCCAGGATGCCGTCCTCCAGCCATGATCCACAGGCCGGGATGCCATCCTCTAGCCATAATCCATAGGCTGGGATGCTGTCCTCCAGGCGATCCGCAGGCTGGGATGCCGTCATCCAGCCTTTTGTTCAGCATGCACAGTCTAGCAGACCGTAGTTTGCTGCCACATCAGTACTGACTGAAGGAAGCTGCTGGGAATGTGACCCTAAATCAGGTGAATAATCACTCCAAAAGGCTGTGCCAAACGGGCTGCTGCCTGGCTCCTCTGTGGCTTTGCTAGGGGGTGGCAGCAGTGGTTGGGAAGGGCAGCACCTCGTCGCCTGGTAAGCAGATCCCTCTACTTATGTCTGCACGGATAAAGCAAAGGGTACTTCCTCGTGGGATGCTATCATTGGCAAATTCCGTTGGTCTTGGTGGCACATCTAGCCCTTGACCTTTTCTGTTGTCTGTGCAGCTGCAGGAATTTGGGGCAGGCTGGAGCTCCTGCGCAGGAGTCAGTGCGTTTGATGGGGACAGGGAGGGCAGCACCAAGTATCCCACGGATGCTGCAGGTGTGCAGCTGTTGCAGGGCACTGCCTTATAGAGCCCTGAAACCCTGTCTGGCCCAAAGAAATAGTAAATACAGGGGATATTTTCCCACCCACCTTTCCTTACATCTCTTTTTCAGTGCTTCAGCCCAGTTCTTCAAAAAATGCAAGGCGCTCTCTCTCTTCTGGATGTGAAAAGAGGTATCTTTTTTTCCCATTTTAAAAATGACGTTGTGGAAATGAGGTTGTTCCCCTGCTTTCCTGTTGTCTTCCTTTGTCAGAAGGAGTTTTCTTGTCCCTTCTCCAAAAGACAGACAATGTGGTCAAGGAGAGAGGAATGCTCCTGGTGCTGGTGCAGGAGCACGAGGGTGCCTGGTCTGGATTCTGGGTAGACAGTTAACGAGCTTATGGCATTGGGGAACTGAAACTAGAGCCTCTGAAAGGGGAATGATCATCTCTCCTGCTCCCTTTACACTGTTGACTTTACTTTGCATGAATGGTTACTGGGCTGGCATGTGGTTGGGTGAAAAAATGTCTCTTGGCCCTTCGAAACAAAGAAACTCATTCAGTGTTAAAAGGAGGTTGTGAGGGGGTTTGAGATGCCTCCTTCCCCAAGAGAGGGAAAGGATGCTCCTATGGGGACCTAAGCAGTGCCCAGCACCCCTGGTGTATCTGAGACACATGAAGCTCCACGTCTGCTAGTATTTGAACCAATGTTAATTAAAGCATTTTAATGAGGATGTTTTGAGAACTGTGAATTAGTCTGTGCAAGCCCTTCGTGAAATATTAAACATCTCTGCCCTTTCAGCAGCATCCTCCTCCCCAGAAGGTCTTCCTGCAAATGGGGTTTGACACTCCTGATAATTTCAGGAGCAAAGAAATGCAGAGAAATAATCTTCTACAAAAATCTTAATGTGATCTTTGATGTTGTAGTCAAAGGAGCACATGCCAGAAAATGTTTTGCTCTCTTCAGTTCATCCTCTGGTTTTGTTTGTTGCTGTTTTCCTGTCAGGCGCGACAACAAGCAGCTGATTAACTCATTAGCCGAGAGAATCAAAGCACAGGGCGAGAGCACGAAATCTGCTCCTGCATCCTTCAGCCGTTCCTTGCAGCTCGATGGTTTCTGCAGGATCTGTCTGAGGTACAAAAAGTCATCTCAGACACTCATGGACAGAAGTGCGCCCTGTCTTTCTCAAGTCCTGTCCCCACACTCGGGGACCATGGCTGTGCTGGAGCATCTTAGCCTCTGCCCAAGGGGACAATCCAAGCTCCAACCCTTGTGTTCATCATTCAGCAGGCAGAGGTAGACCCACAGCATGGCCTTCCCCTGAAAAACACCACCATCCTATGCGAGGAGCTCCTCAGGGCTGCATCACCTGGTTGGGTCCCCTGTGGAGAACCACAGCCATGGGACAGTGAGGGAAAGTGCCATACGATGATGCTTCAGGTTGAGAGGCCAAATACCACTTGGTGGGCAGGTGATGGAGAGCGCACTCATGCAGTTTTTCAAAGCTGCTCCTAACTATCCAGCTTGCTGGAGTTGCAGGAGCAACTCATAACGTTGAGTTTCTCTTGCAGGTTCAGGTCATGTGGAGTTACACTCAAGGTCCAGTGAAGGCAGTAGTTTGCACCTGAGTGCTGTTGCCCTGCGTTGAAGGCCACCAAGGTGTTTTCTCCCCTAAATGGTGTGCTGTGTCATGGTGTGGCTACCGCCCAGCCTTGAAAAGACCAGCAATGCCCCAAATCTCACTGGTGGAGGGCAAGGTGATCTATCTGTCATCTGTATATAACTGCAGCCCTTCAGCAGCAAAGGATTAGCAAATTGTTTGTTGTGCTTATGGTAAAATCTTGCAGACCTAATGTGGGAAGCCATTTATGCAAGCCCTACAGATGTGGCACAGTAGCAGAGCAAGCCCATGGCCTCCCAGGAGTGCTCCTGCACAGCAGACACCAAAGAAATCACCAGCAGATACCCATCAGGTACCAAACATGTCTCTTGTTTTCCACCTCCTCTAACTCCTACACCAAGGTCATGGCCTCCTGCCCTCTCTCCTCCTCACCTTCAACATATACCTCCCTTTATACCCCATCAGCTTCTGCCTCTTCTTGCTTGTACGACTTGACCCACTGCCTTGGCCCAGAATGTGTGGAGCCCAACAAGACCAAATCAGCTCTGTCCAGGGGGTCTGACCATGTTTGGCCAAAGCTTCTTACTTTGGCTTTGGCAGCCTGTTAAGACTTCCACCACCCATTAGGCATTGTGTCCACTGCACCCACAACAACTGTGGTTCACCTGACTTTCTTGAACACCTATTCTAACAGGAATCGCTACGGCCCAGCAGGGCTTGAATGCAACCCATCACCACCTTGCAGCTACACTTACAGCAGCCTCCTGAGCTGAAGAACCATTAGTATTTATTGGCCATATTGGTGTCGGGTCCATTACGCATGGCACTATCACAAAGGCAAAAGTCCAAATTTTGCACCTGCAGAACTAAAAAAGACTCACAGATTACTCCTTGCTTTTCTCCTAGAGCAAAAGTCTTTGTGAAGAGGTTGCTTGTGCTGGCAGCACTGGGGGATCGAAGCTGTTCCTGGAGAACTCATCAGGAAGGTTGATGTGTTGGTGGCGTAACCAATGGCAAAATGAAGGAGGGGAGCCTGGCAGGAGTAAAGCATTTTTACATCCCTGAATCTCCCGTGTCTCAGCACTGGCAGAGGTGTTGCTGCTGAGCTCCTGGTTCTGCAGTGATCCTCTCTCTCCTGCAGCCCAGCCAGCCTCTGGTTCATGTAGCACTGAGTGAAAAATCAGACACTGAGGCCCTTTGTTTTTGCCAATCTGCAACGCAAACAGGCCTCTTTGCACATTCATCCCAGGCTTTGGGACCACCTGAAACCTTCTCCTGGTAACGGTGCTCCATGGAAGGAGACATAAGGAGATATAATCCCAAACACAAGGAAATGGTTACATTTTTTTCTCTTTCCATAAGGAGCTGTCACAGTGCTCCTAAGAAACAGATATCCAACAGCAAGCTGCAGGCAGTGTGAGATGACAGATACGTGTTTAAATAATGTCTTTATTCCAGTTCAGCTGAAAAAATAATTATTGCATTTGGGTCTTAAGCCAAAAAGTACCTTTGTTTCTGAATGCTCATTGATTAAAACATTTTGTGCTTTCAGCTGGGCTCTAATAAAGACACTACAGTACCCTTCACACAGAGTAAGAATAGTTTCTTTAATTTGGGTGGAGAGAAGAATTTGGAGTGTGACCTTAATGTTTCTTGAGATTTGAAGAATTTCTCCCAGCCTAGAGAAACTCCTACTTCCAAACTCAGGGATTTCTGCTAGAACAGGAAGTTTCTCTTGCATTGTTATCCAGTGAAATGAGCTCTGGATTATATTTAGCTCCATTCATTCAGTACAATGAAAAGTAAGACTCTGGCCAATTTCCTTAAGCAAGTTTATTAATAAGTGCTGGTTGGTTGGTGGCTGGTCATTTTAGGGTGCTGGGGAAGATTATGATACATGCAGCACCCTCCCTCCCTCCTCTGAGCAAGGCTCCCACTGAATTTGCCCACTCAAAGGACTTTATAGCCTTTACTGGGTACCTATGCAAGCCTGGCAACCTAAACATTGTCCCAGGTACAGCCTCCACTCCTGCCCTGGTCACTCATGCTTTGCTGGAACTGCAAACAAATCATCAAGGGAAGTTTAGGAGCTTTTAAGCTATGGCTAAATAATCTTTCAGGGGGTCCTAATTACAGGCTCAAGGCAGCTCTGTGTAAAACCACTAACGCTGGAGCTGCCGAGCTGGAGGAAGTCACACTCACTGTAGATACTGTATTAACAGCAAAGATTCCCAGCACATGGGAGCACGTGTTGAAACCATGTGCAAGCCAGGAGGTTGGGTCAGTGAGGGCAGCTATAGCCTGGGTGGAAATCCTGGCTTCATCCATTGCTGTCTGTGTACATAAAGACAAATCACTTGGGGTGTGTCTGTGCTGAAGGCTAGAAAGGAGACTTAACATGGTTTTATGCATGACAAACTTCATGACCAATAAGTTTTTTCATCCCTTTTACTGACCATCACTTGGTCTCAAAGTATCTGTAGTGTGTTCAGGATGTGCCAAGCTCAAAATATCTTCTGCCTATGCCCAACTAATTCAGACTGTGTAACTTGAAGTTTGGGCTTGCCCTGCAGAAGTGAGCTCCCCACCACCCACCTCCATTTGTAGTCATCAGGGGAAGAGATCTGGAGCTGAGTGTCTCTGCAACACTTCCTGCAGTGGGATATTCTTCCCTTGAGGCCTCAAGCAAAATTCAGGCAATATGATGTCTTGGCTTTGCTTGGACAGGAAAAACTAGTTGCTTTCCTCCCACTGGGAGTGATGGTGGGGAAGGGAGTGGAGGTGATCTCCTTTGTGGTTCTGCAAAAACAAAGTATAGCAACATGTGGCTGTCCTCTCCCCATCTAGAAGCTATGGTTGGATGCCTTCAGACTATGGGTGCAAGGGAAGAAAGAACCTGGGAAGCAGTATGTGGCAACCACAAACTATCACAGCGGGGGATGGGGGGGAATTTAGAGGGAGGAGTAACAGTCTAAACTTCTGACAAACTGTAGATGTCCATGTCCAGGAAAAAAAATATTATCTGGTACTCTGGAAACCAAGCACCAGTCCTGAGAAGGTGGTGCTCAGCATGGTTATGGTCCTTTACCGGAACAGCTAGAGCAGCTGTTCTCTCATTGCCCACCTTGCCTCCCTTGGTGCCCATCATGTCAGCAGTCACAGCACTGAGACTTCCCAAAGCTCATCAGTTTGCACCTTTCAGTCCGCAGACTCAGGCAGTGCTGCAAGGCACATATTTCAGCCCGATCTGGAAGATCTCAGCCACAAGAACAGCAAAATGGACTACTTTTTTTTTTTTTTTTTTAAGAAGAGCTGAGGCTGTGTGCCATCAGAGCATGGCATGTTCAAAAGGGGCGCAAAGAAGGTAGGTAAGGCCACCTAATCCTGCCAAACATGTTATAAAAGCAAGTCATAAAAGTAATAAAATATTAAGCCACAGAATTTCTTCAAATTTTAACATTTTTAATGTATGTGTATGGTTGGCACTGCTCTGTTATTCCTGCCAAGCACTCAATTAGCACTTGAGTTAATAAGATGTTTTAATGACTGTTAAATTAAACAACAACTCTGACACTGCTTTCCAGTGTTTTCCAAGGGAAAGATTCTTTCAGCCCAATTCCTGTGTTATCATTGTCACTAATTATTTGTGTTTATCCTCTTTACTATGCTTATTTGATTTCATTAGAAATTAGATGCAGTGATAGGGGATGTAATTTGGTATTTTTCTCTAATGTGCTGAATAGATGAGGATTAGAGCTCCACAGCTAGGAGAAAATGAGTCCTCATAAGCATTTGTTCAAATAGAAATCACAGAGGCTTTTTGACAACTGTCATACCCTCTTTGATTTGCTCTTCATCAGTGCTTTTGAGAGTTTGTTCACAGAAAGTTTTGCCAAAATGAAAATACTGTTGAAGAGGTGTGAACATGTACTAGCCCAGGATTACCTGTGAAAATGCTTGGACTGTCTTGTGCCACAGCTGTTTTTTTCTGGTGGGCTGACAGTGATCCAGGCAGGGAAACCACAATATTTTGGGGCTTAGCTCATCAGTCATTCAAAACAGCTAGCATACTATAAATAGAAGGAAAACATCAAGTAAAAGCAATATGCAATATATCCCCCAAACCAGGGATTTAGAATTGTTTCATCCTGAAAAATTAAAAGGACAAAAGAAGACACATGATCTGTGAGCAGTTCACAGCTCTGCCCTGGCTGAGGATGACGGTCTCCCACCCAGGCTGGGAGCAGGGTTGGTGCATGATTGGGTTGTTGTAGGTCTCCATCTGAGATATCTCCCTGGCTTCATTCAAACTGATGCTTCTGCTGTGAGTGGAACAGCCTAGGGCTGGAACTGTGCTGAGAGAAACGAAAAATTATGTCATGTGCTGTATGTGCCAGCCTGTCATGTAATAATAGCTAAAACTTTCTGTAATTAAAACAAGTAGCTAGTTATGGTGTCTGACTATGATCAAAGCTCTTTTGTCTGCTTTGACAGTTGGCACATGTGAAAGATTTTGGCTTACATGGAAAATACTGTTGTGGGTTTTCTTTTGGTTTTAAATGGCAAGAAACATACATCTCGGATTATCCCTAAACTGAAAGAAAACAGTAACAGGAAACTGAGATCCAGAATGCACATGATGTAAAATGTCTACAATTTCTGGCAGAAGCAGCTCCTCTACCTAGCCATCATGCCTTTGGAGTGGTTGACCTGTCCCTGCAATGCAAATGGCTTTATCGGGTCATTTGGTTTCTGCAGAGATGGGAATACAGCTCTTGAGAACATTCCCAAATGTCTCGCGCTGCCTTTTTAAAATAAGAATTGCTTTTGCATAACAAATATTTGTCTGAATTGTGACAAACCAACTGTCTCCCATTAGAGGATTTTCTTTCATTACTTGGATTGTAATTGTTTTGAGACATTTTATGGATAAAAGCTACCTTTCTGTTCACAAGAGAAACCTATGTTATTTTTCCATATTCATGTCTGGTATTACAAAATAAAGGGCTTGGTTAGTAAATATAATCTGCTTTTGCCCTCAAATTCCTCTTCATCTCGAAAAAAACATGAACTAATCCAGAATTCCTTTTGCATCTCTAAAAACATCTACTTCCGCTTAGAAGTCTCTGGAAGGATAAATATGAAGTTTTACAAAAAAAACAGATGTGAACTGATTGGCTGAGAAATATGAGCCAAAAATATGGTTTTAAACATTATATTAGGCAAGGAAACACCATCTGAGAGAAATGGCCAGCAGAGCGTATTGCTGAGCATCGGGATTTTTCTATCCCTTCTCCTGAAGGTCTTAGGTACATTGTGTGTGTGAAGATTTGCTTCTTTCATATCATGTGTGCAATCATGTCTTTTTCTGTTTCCTGTAATTTCAAATTATGACCTGTGAACTCAGTCGTCACGGGGTGAATATTCCCCCAAATTCAGCTATGTTTGATGTGGGTCGTCTTCTTATCTTGGTCATGGCTCGCACAATGGGTTGTACCTTCAAGTGTCAGTCTGCAAGCAAGTGTGCCTTCACCTTGTCACTTCCGCCAGAGATTTTTCTGTCTTTGCATCTTATCAGAGATGACAGCAAATCTTTATTCCTCCCTATTTGGATATCTGGCTAATGAACAGATCTTCAGTCATCTTGGGCCACTTCTGCTTCAGAAAGACGTATTTCACTACGAATGGTCAGTCTACCTCTTTGGTCTGTGTGGTTCTTGGAGCAACTCCAACTCTGTGGCTGGTGCTTTTGGACCTGAAGTAGACTGCAGAGCACCCACTCATCCCTGGAGGCTTAGCCAACAGCTATTGCCAAATTCTGCTGACCTCGGTGAGAATCTTCAGCATTTTGTATCTTGGTTATGTCCCATGTTAGACTGCACTTTTTCCACTTGTGATCTTGGTTCCATGTAGTACTGTCTACAAAATGACCCCTCCTTATCTCCTTTCGGGTGTGCAACAATTGTTCTTCTGGTGTATGAGGAGGAGATGCTTCCCAAGCATAGAGACAGCCACCCAGAGAGCTTGTATGGTATGCTCGTGTGGGCATTTCAGTAGCACAAGATCTTTGGTCATTACAGAAACAAACTTTCAGATCAAATATGATGAACAACAGCACCATGCAGGCTGCAGGCAAAGGTGTCATTAACATATCCAGGGACATTGCCTCCAGGTGACGACAGACAGCATTACCATCACGTGCAATACCGGTAAGCAATGTGCTGTGACATTCCCCCATCCCTGGCATGAAGCTGTTGACCTATGGAGCTTTCCCATTAGATTTATTTATTCACAGCTCACCTTCAGCAAGTACTTTTAACTGACAACCTGACTGATCTACTTCTCATGGGAGATGAGCACTGGCATCTCATAGACTGGTTTCTTGAACTAGAGACATTTTGAAAGAAACATATTTACTGCTGATGTCAATGCAGAAGAGCCAAACCTGCTGTCCTCAAAAAGGAAGGGCTCAAATGCTGTGGTTGGACCTGTTTCTTCTGCTCCTATGCTCAGTCTGATTGCCTGAATGTGGGGACCTTGGTCCTATTACTGGGATTTCCATTGCTTATTTCAAAGAACTCTGTGGGATGCCACCTCCCTTTGCCGCTCTCCCTGTGCAGAGCTCTGGATCCAGGCTTGTCCCCAGCTCCTCGTGGCATTCACGCCATGCAGCTCTCACTATTAGGACATGCCTGCTCCTCTCTGTAATGGAACGTTTCACCAGTAGCAGAAGGGACAAGAAACATTTTCCTGGCACAGTACACTTGACTTTTGGCTGTCAATCTTACATGCTAAAGGTGAAGGACTTGTCTCTGCTGCGGCTCATGCAGGGTCCATATGCAGCCTCAAATGGTTGAAGCGCTGGTATTTTTACATCCCTCCATCCTGAGAGCTCATAAATGATGATGGATAGTTTCCCTTTGTCTCTGGGTACAGGTCCCTCACCCAAATCTCCATCATACTTGGTGTTTGTCTACGTATGTATAAATGCACGTGTTGACTGCGCACATACCTCTAATCCTGCTTACCATAACCAGCCTCTCTTTTTGCATACATAGGCTTCTGTGGAGTTATCTCAAGTCCTCATGGATTCATTTCACTTAATAATAAAACAAAAGGTTTGTGTTACTACTATTGTGGTATGAAATGTTTCTCTATGTTTTATTGTCTCGCACCAGGATATGGTTAAGTAGGAGTAAGATGGAAGCTGTATTTCAAGCTGAGCATAGGAAAACTAGACAGTAATTTGCATGGTTGCACAAGGTACAGAAATTCACTGTGCAGCTTAACACTTTCTCAAGCTGGGAAACTCCAGAGCAGAAAGGTTCTCTCAAACCCAAAAGCTGAAACAAGCATTGCAGCATTTAAATTCTTAGGGAGTGTGAGTCTTGTGCAGACAGTGTGATGCAGGACTAGGAAAATGGTTTCTTCTGAGATGGTAACTGGATTTTTTCCATGATATTGCTTCCTATATTCACTATTACCTCTCTTCACAGAATGCAGCATATATATTTTTTCATTTGTGTTTCTGTGTGTGTATAAATGCAGACATACATATGTACATGTTTACATATACATGCACATACACTTGGCCTGGGGGACCTGCCTATTTCTGCACAAATGTCATTTGAATTCTAAACTCTGCTTCTGTTAACTTTACTTTTTGGCTCTGACTATAATGACCGTTTCACGGCAGAATAATGATCTTAGCTTCAACTCAAAGCATCAAGGACCATCAGCACTGTCCTTGGAGAACTTGGCTTTTCATGGATCTCTTCTAAAGATGATACTTGAGAGAAAAAAAAGAAAAAAAAATTCAATAATAGAAAATCTCCAAAACAGAGATAAGAGATCACACCCTACTGCAGAAGGGACATACACCCCCCCAAATGACAAGACTACAACCAGAAGACTGAGCAGCAACAGGTGGGCCAGGGACACATCCTGTTTCTTGAAAGACACCAGTCAAACTTCAAAGGACTCAAGCAGCAGTAAGTACTCCCAGAAAGGGAAAGGCATTTGGGTGTTGACTGTTTTTCAGAGATGTTTTTATGATTTGCTCCACTTTTTAAGTACAAAGCAAAGACAATTTTAAGAAGTTCCTCTGCAAAGCCTTCATTCACATTGATCTGTCACACACATGAGTTCCCAGGAGGGTGAAACTGGAAGAATCCAGATGTTTGAAAGTATATTGGCTCAGGTGGAGCTGCTGGTAACATCTCCAGCCTGAGTTAAATGGACCAGTACTAAAGTACTCACTAAACAAAGGATTTCTAAAATGAGTAACGTTACTTTTAAACAAAACCAGATGTATAACATCAGGGGAATATGCATTTAAATAAAAGCTTTATCTTTAAACCTCAAGAGCATACTCCCATGGCAGACACTAAACTGAATGCAAGCTAAAACCCCAAGATAATATAATAAACATGAAGGACTCCTGCAGAGAGGGATCCTGAGGTGCTTTGCAACTGTAAAATGATACAGAGAAGACTAATAATTATCAGTTAGCTGAGAACTGGTGTCTCATCTTCTGGAAACCCCTGCAGAGAGGAATGGAGTAGGTTTCCCATATAAACACAAAGTAATGCTGGTTCTACATTCCCCTCCTCCTGGGCATGCATAGCTTGAGGATCTGCTACCAGCTCTTTCAGTAAATCCTTCCTCTGCTACACGTGTAGCTCAGTCTCTCCTGCTCCTGAGCTGAGCATGGTCGTACTTGCCCACACCCTGCAAAATCACTAGGTTCTGAAGATGGCTCAAGGGCATTAGTTACACTCTAAGGATTTGTTGTGGATTTTTTTTTTTTTCTTTTTCTTTAAGAAATATTACCAAAATGTATACAATCTGCCCAGACAAAATGATAGGTCAATGGCATAAGCATCTGTAATGACCTCAGTAGCAAATGCTAAGCAGGTGCTGTGTCTTGTGTCACCTTGGTATAGAAAAAGCAGATTAAAGAAGCCCAGTTGTGTCCTTCCACCTCTGCCTTCCACCACCAGCCGTACCATGGCATCTCTCCAGCCTCTGGCAAAACATCTCCAACCCGGACAATGGTGAGTATGTTCCATGTGGTCGGAGAGTGCTGGAGGGACAGGTCAGAAATTCAGCCTGTTACACTGAATCCAACAAATGGGAAATTATCTGCATATAAATAGAGTTTATGCTTTTCTACTTGAAAGGAAATCCCCTTATCAGCTCAGTCTCAGACGAAAACAACCACGGACACTGTGAGCCAAGCCAAATGCCCTTGCTGAGAGGCATCAGTGGCCTTCCCTGGCAACTGAATCCATGCCTCTATGGCTCTTTGGGGAAGGAGTTTTACCATATTGTGTAAAGTAAGTTGCCAGACCAAGCTGTTGAAGGGGAAACTGGAGCATGGAAATAGCACATGGCTGTTTTGCTCAGCCAGATACTGGGAAGTGATGCAAAAGCAGGGAAGGAGATGTGAACTTGGAACAGATTTGTTGGGCCAAATGCCATTTTTTCCCTTTTAAGTAGACTGCAGCCCTGCTGCCGCTGAAATAAATGAAAATGTTGCTGTTAAATTTGAAGAAAGTAAGCAATACTAGACCTTAGAATCAGTGAAAACTTTTCCTCATTGCCTTAATCTTCAAATCCTAATCCTTCATCCACTCTCCTTTTCCATGTATTTTCATCTCAAAATGCACTGAGTCAAACTTATGAAGTCCTATACAGCTGAAGACTATGCAGGTACAGGTGGGATAAAACATTTTATTTAGTAATAAAAACCAAATCACACAGCCAAAACCCCCCCTGAAATTCCTTGCTGCAATAACACAAAGCTGTCTTAAAAACTTTAAAAAAACCCCACCAAATCAAACAAAAAAAACCTCCAAAACCAGTTACAAGGATTACAGGGTGGCATGAAGCTCTGGTTAAATGCAGTGCCCAGAAATTCAGTACAGCGACATACAGTTCTTCACGTGTTCCTCAGGAAGCACAGCAACCCCTTTAAATTATCCTAAGTAACCTCCAGGAGAGATACATTTTTTCTGTGTTATCTGATAGCCAGAAAGGTGGGTTTTACCCTAGAAGAGCAATGATATGGTTGGTAAAGTCAGAATTTGGCAACACCCACTAGTGAGCTCTGTGGACATCTCATACAGGGTTTGAAATGTAAATTTTCTCTATAGCTAGCCTAGTCTCATGGATTTGATGTAAGGGCTCTCCTGGAGCTGTTCTGAACCACTGAGCCACCTCCTTCTCACCAAGGCTGTGCTCTCCGAGGGCTGGACAAGTGTAGGTGAAGAGCAAGGCTTGCTACTCATACGAATTCCCACTGGCCCCATCAGGATGGGTTTTACGAGGAGCAGCTGTTGAGTTGTTCTGTCTTTCTGAGGTGACTCACACGGTTTGTAGTGATCCCAAAGACCCTGCACCAGGCAAAGTAGCCCTGCACCAAGACCAGCTGAGAAGGGAAGGTGCAGGGACTAAATGGGACTGGAAAGAAAAACGAGCTGACTGAATGTCCAAGTTTCCCTTCAGCTGTTGCCTATGGTGGAGTTGCAAGCAGCATCCAATCGAGCATGAACGCTGCCTTTCCTGAGCAAGGAGAGATGGTTCCTGACTCCCCAGGGTGCTCCAGGGGGAGCAGCACTGCCTGCCCCAGGCATCAACCTGCCTGCCTCCAGGTAAGAACAAGGCTTGCACAGCATTTTAAGCATCCCTGAGTCCATGTCAAATCCTCTGGGCTGGCAGAGCAATGCTCTCCCATCCCTATCCTTCCTAGACGACCAGAATTCATTTTCCTCAGTTGCAGGGGTGAGCATCCTACTGCATAAATCCAAATAAACAATTTTTCAATCTAGTTTCTGCTGAAACATAGCATCATTTTCCTGATTGTGTGGGGTCGGTTAAAGTTCTCAAGTTGTGGTGTGGAGATTTTCTCCACAAAGGCGGGGGTGTTAACCATGGTGGCATGGCACAGCTCCAGCTCCGCTCGCACCACTGGGCTCTCCCCCTGCTCTGGCATCCAGGGCAGGGCAACCCTGTGCTGTTTAAACAGCTGCCTGCCTTCATCTGGGAGGTGGCTGCCCTTCAGTCCTGGGAGAAGAGCTCATCTTCTGGATAGTTTGCATAACAATTAACATTTGTCAGCTGAGATCTGCCTGGTGAAAGATCGCTATTTACAAGGAGGCAGGCGGTCGGTCTTTTGAGGCTGAGATACTTCTTGAACCACCGAAAACTAAGCTGAGAGTGGGAAGGGAGCCTGAAGGTGGGCTGATTTGACAGGGCAGGTTTAGGAGGAGTTTCTTTTGCATTCAGCTTGGAGGTAGAAAAGTGAAGCTGCCATGAAAGGGGGGATTCTTTAGCTCTTACAGATTTCACTCAGTTGTTCCAATGAAATAAATACATCCGCCTTAAACAATTGAAAGAGGTATTTACTGCCTATGGTTTAACAACTGTACTAAGTCAAAGGGACCAGTCAACTAGAGCCTTATAATTCTTTTCTAAAGAGAGGATGAGAGAAAAGAATGAGATGACAATGCAGTATTTATAATAAAGATGAAATGAGTGGAACTCAATGGCGCCAGCAGCCCCGGAGCTCCTGCTGCTTGGGCTAATGCATTTTGCATTAGCACGTCTGGATATCTGGCACTGGAAGGTCCTGAAAATGTTTTTACAAAATAGCGTCATTCTTATAGCAGCGGCATTTCTTCCAAGCACCACCACTGACGGGTGCAGCTGGGATGGGCAGCCCCTGCAGCTGGGTGAATCGCCAGGATGGTTTCAGGCAACTGAGACCTGTTTTCCACTCAGTTTCTTGCAGCTGGGTTGCTTTTGCCATGCTCACCTCCCCATGTTTACAAGCGGCCATGCCAAAAGGGCTGATGTCCTCAAAGGGCACCTGCTCGAGCAGGGGTGGGCGTACCAGGGGAGTAGACAGCCTGGCCCATGAAGGCAGGGATGCTGCTCAGGTTATAGCCGGGGGGGCTACTGGGCAGCTAGACATCACGGTGAACATACAAACACAAAGTTACAGCTGTAAGTAGATTTGCTCTGCATTGGCTAAATAAATAACATCTGTGCTACAAGGACCCCTAGATCTGTATCCCATACTTCTCCATTACTCCAACAGCTAATCTTATATTTGCCTTGGAAGCAATACAAAATCCTCCAAGGAATTAATACACAGCAACTGCATGTCACCAGAACATTTTATTTTTCATTCTTTCCTCCAATAGACTGAAGAGATACATGTCTCTTACATCTTTCTGAAACCAGGACTTGAAAAACTTTCTGTTACTGCATCTTCCCACAACTCTGCAGAATGACAACATTAGCAATAATGGGCAAAGCCCAGCAGCACCCCAGGACAAACTCTGGCGCAGGTGGAAAGACTGCCTGGGTGTAGCTGTCATCAGAAGCAGATGGAAAATGGTACCTTCTTTTTAATAACTATGATTATAGAAAGGGGAAACTCAGCACTTCGGGGCTTTCTTCTGCTTTCTTCTTGTCCTAAGAAATTCTTGTCCAGAATCTATTTCAATAATTCTTAAAATATAGACCTTGAATGTTTGGTATTCTTTTCACCTAAGCCTCTCTTACATGACCTTACCTCTGTATAGAAACAGTACATCAGTCTGAGGGAGAAAAAGTTCTTGAGGCTGCAAAAAAGTGTGGGAACAAGCCAATGAGGAGTGAGGCAGGGAGAACAAAATAAATTGATGAAATCATCCTGTTAGCTGTCTGCTTGAATCCAGCTAAAAACAGGACTTCTTCCTTCCAAAAATAAGGCTGATCTCAGTCTCTGACCACCAGACGCTAGAGCAGTGGGACGGGGTAGCAGCTACGAGCTCTGGCACTCTGATCCCAGCCAGCACTGGACCCTGTGTTCACGGGCAAATGACTTTTGGCATGATTTTTCAGCAACCCCTCTTCCTCTCAGTAGGACGTGTTGATGCTGAACTCTTTGAAAGTTTTTAATGTCTGGACCTCATATATGGGAAATACTTTGATCCCTAAGATGTGGGCAGGGTTGTTTAGTTATCACAGCACAGTGCCTAGAAGCCATTCAGCAGTGAACCTCCTCGTGTACCAAAAGGTAATGGACGTGTTGACTTCACCCAGACTGGAGGATGAAAAGAAACCAACACCTCTCTATGCTTTAAGACACTCTGATGAGACGTGGCTTGCAGAAGGCAGGCACAGACTTTCAGAGAGAAAGACAGCATAGCAACAGAAGCATGAGCTATGGAGATAAATAGTGAAAAGACCTTTAAATACTGCCCATGGCAATAGCTGCACACCTGGGATATTGAGCCAATGGCAAGTCCTGAAAACATGCAGAGCCCCTGGGTTGTGACTGCCCACATTTAGGCTGCTGAGGCTGGCCAGGATACAGCTGGGATTCATGGGTGAGGTCTAGACTGAGGCTTTGACTTGACTTGTTGCTAGTCAGAAGAGTTCTCTGGTGAAAATGTCTTTTGCTGAGTAAACTCCGTGTCAGGTCTCCAGTACATCTTACAGTCTGAATTGGTGTCCAAGAGGAATCTGAAGTATTTAGCAGCACGGATGTTGCCGGCTTCAGGAGGATGTGCTGCTGGCCTTGCTCCACAGGATCCCTAGGGATGGGCTGAGCTTTAACTGAAAGCTGCTGCAAGTTTTGCTGACTGTTTTAGAGGAAGACCCTGAGTCTGCAGAAGATGCACATCAGGTAAGAGTCGTCCACTTATCCATACAGAGAAACCAAAATGCTGTTTCCAAAAGGCAGCTCTCAAGAAGTAGGAAAGCCATTCATGTTCCTGCCCTAGTATACCTCAGCAAAAGTTTCTAACGGGATGCATTTCCACATTTTTTTCAAGCATCGATGCCTTCTTACCATCTTCACATTCCATCCCACGTATTGCTACTTCTTTGCCTTCTTTTTAGAGCAGCCACTGGCTCAGAGTCTGAGCTGCCACTCAGCCTGGATGGAAAATTGGTCGTGGAGGGATATGATTTGTGACAGGTAATTCTGATTTATGCCACTTGGTGCTATCACACAGGGATTTGAAAACAATGTGTCCCAGTACAGCCACATGTACTTTGCTGTCTGTTGTTCTCTGAAGCCTGGAACAGCTGAAGGCTTGGTATGTATCCTCCTCTGCTTGGAGCAGAGAGCATCCTGCTATTGCTAAAAGGCATTTTGACAACATGTATAAAGTATTATCCTTCCTGCAGGGGATCTCAGCCGCAAAATGGTCAGACTCACCGGTCCAGGCTGAGTAGATGTGTCAACAGGCTGTGCTGTGGGAGTTTGTTTCCCACCTTTGCTCTTTGTGGTTTACTGGGTGAACTGGGGGCAGCTGGTTTCCCTTTCAGGTGGTGCCCAGAAGCAACAACAGATGTGGGAGTTAAAGTTCTTAGGTGTCACTTGCTGTCCCCTCAGTTTGAAGAACAGTAACTCACTGATTTGCTAAAGAATCAGTCCCAAATAATCTCCTATTACTGAATTGGCCTCAAGGCAGGAGAGCATGAAACCCAGTGGTGTGATGGATCTGTCGCTGTCCTCCAAAACGACCCACGTGGATCCCACCATGGAATGGACATTGCGCAGGAAGGGAAATCTCTGAAATGCAGCTTCCTTGGGAGAGAATCACCCCAGGAAGCGATTTGAAGAAAGTCTAGAAGATGGGTGAGATCCTGGGGATAGGGGAAAGGAGGGGACAGGAGAGGTGCAAGATGACCCCATGTGGATGTGCACCCCAGGAGCAGGAGACCCACAACAGGGCTACTTGCTGGCTGACATGGCTGTAGGCCAGAACAGGGGAGAACTGCGCTGACCCAGGGCAGCGTCCTGCTGCTGGGGTGTTGACCAGTGAAGTGGCCACTTTGTCCAGCTTTGGCAAGCCAAGAGACCCCATGTCCTGAATTCTGAGCACGGAGGCAGGGGCTCTGCCCTCCTGATCACGCTGCACATGACGTGATCTGACCCTTGACATATTCTGTTGCGGGTAGGTGCCGGTTGTGAGGGCGGCCTCATCTTAGGGTTTCCCTCCTTTGGGGTACATCACTGTTAATTGATTTGTTCCTTTTTATGTTTTTTTAATGGGTTTTTCACATATTTTAATTGTGATGTGCTTTGCTTATGCAGTCACGTGTGAAAAACAGTCAGGATATGCCACATAAAAACAGGAAAGATCTTTAATCTTAGGGTCATGAGAATGACACTTGACCTAGCAAAGCTACTTGTCCAGTTGCTTTTCTTCTAATGTACTTGTTTTTTCTTCAGTACTGACAGTGCTTCAAGCCTCTGGATTTCATTGGTGTCTCCAGCTATGAAGTTTTAGACGAGTGATGGATTAAGGTAGGTCTTGAGGGGACTGCAGTGAACTAACAAATGATACAATGCCAGAAGAGCTCAGGACTTGCTCTTTCCATCCATTTCTTCTTTTGTCTTGAAATATGTTCAAGAGTCCCTTAAACTAATCAGTGCAGTTTGGTTCCTTGCTTGATTTTCTTCAGCTAGTGAATATTAATTCCCCTATTGAGTGAAATAATTGGAATAATACAAATAGATCCAAATAACAGTTGCAAATTAAACGATGCTCTAAGTACTTTATAATAAACAGATCTAGAAAAATGCATTCATTTTAACAGCTGAATTCATTGTATAAGCAGAATCAAGAAGCTGAAGACCAGAAGGAATGTTAAAAGTTGCAATTACCTTAAATGTTGGGTCATACCATTTGAGTTCTGCCATTGGAAAACTGTTGAACGTGTATGTGTTTTAAAAATGACACTGAGGCCCCTGCAAGAATGCTCAATGGATCAGCTTGCCAAAATTACACGGTAAAGTCTGTGATCAATATATAACACTGCAGAGCACTGCCACAATGCACAGCTATCGCTTACAGAAGTCTGCAAACCCAGGCTGAACTTTACAATGATGCCTTGCCTTTATGAACACTTTCACTTCTAATTTACAGGAGGGGATCACCCTTGCACAGGGTTGCTCACCGCACTCTGGCAGTGGACCCGGCCAGCTCGCATTTGGCATGAACAAGGAATGGGACTGGGAGAGGAATAACACCTACACCCCGCTCTGCTGCCTCCACACTGCCCTGCCTCACCAAACTCCAAGAATGCCGCTTTGCAGCATCAGGCCATGGGCAGCTTTCCTAAAGTTGCACCACAGGTGAGGAGCAGAAAACCCTTGTTTCCAACTCCTGTGTTATCAGAAAACTTCTAGAGTTTCGCAGCTATTCATTGCAAACCTACAATCTGCCTGATTGAGTGAGAATGCCTTGCAGTGGGATGGGGTTTTAGCCAGCACTAGGTACACTGATAATCCTCCCTAATCAGTCGTCAATCTCTGCTCAACGAAATCACTCCCCGAGGTATTTTTACTGAAGCTATTTTTAAATGACAGTGTGATGTTTTGTTTTCTTTTGCTCGTCTGTCAATAGAATAACTGGCTATGCCGTGTGTCTGCTCTAACAAGAAACTTCCAGTTATTTTTCAGCCCGTTCCAGCTGGGATGGAGGCAGGGCTGGAGAAAGTGCTGGCTGCAGGCAGGGTGAGCTCTCCAGGGAGCAGTGACTCTGCAAACCTCTGCCTGCTGGGGTCCCCCGTGTCCGGCTGTGGGAAAAGCCTTCTAGATTTCTTCTGACTCTGGTATTGATGCTATTTTGGTCTTTTTTTTACAATTTGAACTGTTTTGTTTAGCTGAGCTGCTACTTGCATGAATGTTGGGGGTTGTTTCATTTTGTTTTCCACTTGAATCATCCTAAATTTTCAAGAAATTATATTTTTAGGTTTAGATTCTGAATGGCCCCAGAACTCGAGCATCTAAAAATTGAAAACTAACACTTAAAATGTCCAAACAGCGTCACTGGGCAGACAATACATGTTTCATCTCATCAAACAGTTTCCCCAAACAGAGACGTTAGCTGGTTCTACCCCTTCCTCTAAGCTCCTGGATGTTGCTGCATGGAACATGCAGCATTTACATTTCATTTCTCTCAATAACGCCTTACAGACTGACACTAACCACTTTCTGTCCCTGGGGGGTTTCTTCTAGATAAAGTAAATATGAAATGCCTACCAGAATTTTGCTGATTCTTAAGCCCTCCATCCTTAAGCACTGTTGGATGACACTTGTCCCATACTTTTATACCAAGATTTTCTAGCCTATCAAATTCAGGCACGAATGGCTCACAGTAGATAAAAGCCTACTGAGAAATATGGATTGTCTCTGTGTATGCAGCTATTGAATATAAAACATGCCTAATTAAATCCTGGAAAATTACATTCTCTGGTTTTAAGGCCTCTGTTTGTACATGGGCCCAAGATTTCTGGTTTTATGCCTCAATAATCCCAGGATTCTTTCCAGCACCTTCTCTTATATATAATAGGTACAATACTGCCTCCCTGCAGAGCTAATTCCCTAGACTTCAGCAAGATTACTGTTCCAGTAGATCAAATACATCTCCATTTAATAAACAGCGCTGGACCCAGTCTCAGGAGAGGTGCTAGTCTCTGGACTCAGTCCTAGGAGCAGGATTAGATCTTTACTATCATTTTCTGCCCTGATCCAGCAAGCTCCAGCAGCTGGAGCAAGAGTGAGAACTGCATCCCTGCTTAGCCTGAGCTCTACCAATTCCCACCAGTTATCAAGGCTGGTTTTTTCACTGCAGAATCCAGTAGAACTGGATTGAAACCAACGCGCTTATTTTCCCATTAGGAATCTAATTGATATTCTAAAATCTCTTGAATATTCTAGTTTCTAATCCAAAAGCCTTTGATAGACCACATATAGTTTGGTGGGCTAGGTTTTAAAGGTTTGCTGGACCCTGATAATTTCTGTTGCCTTTGGTTAAAACTCCTGAAGTAATATTAATGTAAGATGTAAAAATATGCCCCTTATTCATCATGGCTTTACGTCACGAGTTTACTGCTCTAATCATTAACTAGCCTGCTGCATTATCTATGAAAATTGCTCTGCAATATTTATGAAATGTGACCTTTGTTAATTCAATGTTACAAAGTGTTGGATTCATTCTGTTTGCAAGTGGAACAGATTTCCAAATCACTCTGCAATTAGTAGTTTGATCTAACCAGCCTATCTCTGCATGGGGTAGCCTTCTACCGAAACAGCAGGATTGCTGTCAGAAGTGAAATGTATTTTCCATACGGCTGAAAGTAGGGCTGTAACACCTGCTTGCACTACATCATCTTTGGCAAAGGTAATTGCTGAATGAATATTCCCAATAAGAGAAAACAGTAACCAGACTTAGAAAGCTTTTTGTTACGACAAATATGTCAATTAAAAAAAAAAAAAAAAAAGAAAAAAAGTACGCGGCCAAAAAATGTTTGCCATGTGTAATATCATAAGGGGAAACCAAAGGGAAACAGGACAATCTCTGCCTGAAATGGGCACTATTAGCCATTCTGCAATAGATGCAGATAAAGCAATTGCAAGTGACAACAGAGAGACTCAAGATCGCAGTGGAGTTGAGTGGACAGCCTGTCCCACTTCACTGTATGTGCTGTGTTGGAGGAATGAAGTTTCATTGGAGTGACAAGTATGCTGGACAAGCATCATGCAGCGATGCCATGTGGCACCATCCAATAGCAGACCAGTAGGAGTGTGCAGCATCCCTAGCATTCATATCAAATTTTTTCATCCCCAGAGCTCTGTGTGGTCATTGTCAGCACTCCATTTTCAATACAGTGCTCACTCTGACTGGGACTGCCTCATATGACACACAATGTTGTGAACAAACTGAGCATTTTCCTGTCCTTGTGTTAGTCTCCTGAGCTTGTCCACCAGCGATGGACAAAATTAGAGTTTGGCTTGGTGATCCAAGCTGAGCTCTGATGAAATCTCTATGTAGAATTGTAAAAAATACCCATTTGGCCCCTTGCAGATCTGTTTTATTTTCCTCTAGCATGACATCCGACTGTACTTTCCTTTGCAGGAAACAAACATCCTCTTGGATAAAGCAGGGACTGGAAAACCACAGACACCACCCGCACGCTCCACTCCCTGTGTGGAACAGAGAGGGAGGCTGGGGCAGAGCTGGGAAGGGATGGGCAGCAGGTCCTCACCCTGGACAAACTGGAGTGTCTGCCCTGCAGACAATGTGAACCTGCCAGACTCGCAGCTGCTCCAGGCTCTCACAGGTCAAGGATGCTTCTCAAGGTGCTCAGGTCCTCACAATGGTCCTACCTTTCAAACTGGTATTTTAGCACAGTTTTCACATATATGAAATGGAAACAATATAGATCTATAGGACGTGAGCAGCTTGATGTGAAGGCAGCAGCACAGGCTGCAAAGAGAAAGCCCTGCTCGTTCCCTGCTGTGCCAGTCAATCCTCCATGGTTCATGATTTGGTCCTAAAATTCAAAGTTCAAATTCAAAGCCAACAGTGCCTGCTGAACCTCCCCTCTCCTTGAGACCTTGGTGATGTGTTGGCGAACAAAGGAGTGCTACGGAAACAAATGCAAGTCACGCTTGTGAATGACATGGGTTTCTTAGCATCTGGCCGAAAACTGGGGCACTCGTTCCCAGAACTCGACAGAATCAGGGAATCCTCCTTCCTCCACATAACTCTGCTGTGCCCCAAGGGAAAGGAAAAAATAGAGATGTCTCAGTAAGGAAAGAGCAAGAGAGAAGCTAGAGACATGTACAAGCTCTTGTGATCAGGGAAGTGGGGAAAAAACAGGCTCTGCCAGCACCAGTACCATGAGCTACTGCATTGTCTGTACACCAGCCTGCTCCATCCTGCCAGTGCCTTTCTTTGGATGACCTTCCCATCTCCCAGAATTGTTTCTCAATGCAGGAATGTTTGGCAGGGGTTAAATCTTGCACTGTGAACCAACTGGCAAGAAGGAGAAGATTTGAGAGCAAACATGTGAAATCAGGGAGAAGGGGAAGGAGCAGCTGCTCTGATGGGATGAGCTCAGTCCCTCCAGGTGTCCCAGGAACAGGAACTCGTGTCCTGCCAGCCACAACAAAGGCAGCAGGACAGGCAGTGACTGCGGCACTCTGAAGTGGGGCAGCAACGGCACAAGGCACAACTGCCCTTCAGCTTCTTGCTGGGGCTCCATCATACACATTTATGGCAGTTGCATGTGCCTGCACTAGTGCAGAGCGGGTGAAGTCCTGGAGGGTCTGGTTATCCCACAGCTCTGAGGCAGGCACCGACCCAGGGAATGAGAGAGGCTGAGGGAGAAGTGGTCTGGGCAGAAACTTGTCCAGAAATCCCCAGGCTCCCGTCGGAGAGCAGTGCTAGAGCCAGGTTCCTCCCTGATGAGTTGAGCAAATTCCTCTCTGCAGCAAGTACATGCAATGCTTTCTCTTTTCAGGATCATGGATTGCCCTGTAAAACAAAAGCTTTTCCTGCTACCGTGTCCTCCCTCAAAGATGGGGCTCTCTCTGCCATGCACTGCTGTCCTCTTCTAGCAAACACATGCAAGAGTAAGTGTGCTCAGAGAGCACCATGTGTCTTTCTAATGCCCATGCAATCCCAATATCCGCGGTGTGAAATCCCCAGTTGGTTTCAGGTCTTCTCTTTGCCTTTTTTCCCCAACCACTTCAGCATTTTTGGGCTTCTGAAGGTTTAGGAGTTTCTACTTTTTTGCATAATTAGGAAATTGAGAGCTGTGGTTTATCTACTCGTTCCCTGTGAAACACAAAGGGCCTGAGAGATTGGGGGTGTGTGGTGTGTGTGTAAGGTGGGAGCGGAGGTAGGCAATGCTGCCTAGAAAGCACCAGCGTGAGTCTGCAGTATCATGAGGAGAGATTTTCCCTGGGTCCTACTGGTGGAAAGAGAAGACCGCAGCCATGCTTGTCTGTGACTTCTGGCAAGTACCCCTCCCACCCAAGGTGATGTGCTGCAGCTTGTTGTCACTGTAGCTCTCAGGCTGTGGTTCAGCAGCCACGGCAGTCCTCCTCCCTTGCCAATGGGCACTGCACTGCTTGCCAGGCACCCTCTCTTCTTCACCAACACCAGCAACACTTCCCATCACCCAAATCCTTTCCTACGTTGCAATGTTTGCCACAGAAGTGTTTGGTTGATGAGGAGGCATTTCAGACAGCTGTGACAAGGAAGAGGTACGGTAGGTGTGAGGGATGGTCCATCCATGAAGATGTGGGCAGCACAGATGGAGAGGTTGCTGCTCCCCATCCAAGTTGTGCTTTCCTATCCAGCCCTGAGCCCTGCTGGGATTCTCCCTGCTTGGCTCGGAGTGCCAGCCGGGGGAAATGGCAGGCCATGATGCAACAGTGAACGTCTGCAACCAGCTTTCCAGCTGCCACAAGAAGGTAAAGTTCCTGTATGAAAATTATTTCAGTTGAATATATCATAAAAAGTAATAATAGATATCTCAAGAGGCAAACAGTAGGTTTTTTTCCCTCCAGAAACCCCCCCCAATAATCACAATTACAGCCTTTGTGTGATATGTAACTGTTTACCAACATGTAACATAACTCCAGGGATCAAAAGTAGGGAAAAGAAACTGGATTAAAGGAAACATGCATTTTTTTAACCTAAAGTGCTCTCAATAAAACTATTATGCTGAGAGGATGACTAATGTAAGCAGTGTGTTTTGAAGCGTGTCATGAACACTTTTTATGCTTTCTGAACACACAAAGAGAAACCCCAGGAGAGAATTAATTTACAAATCTGATTAAGCATAGGGCCTAAGTGGCAAAAAGCAACATACAATAAATGGCAGACTCCACAGGTAAGCAGAGCTTTAAAAAAAATAAAACCTACTCTACAAAGAGCTCAGATGTGTGCATTTTGGGTAGTTTAATGTGTTTGATTAGATGTCAAAGCTACAGACACTAACAGCAAAGCTCATGCTGAGATATTACCTCCTACCTCTTCTTCATTAAACCATCATACTGCCTGTCTAGTGTAAAGCACGTATCTTAATTTGGGAAGCAAAGGCAATCCTGTATACAGAGGAATGAGTTATAAGATAGCGGTTTTCTACCTGATGTCAAGACAGACTTATAATGTGGTCCTTCGCCAGTCACAGTGAAATAAATTGGGGTGAACCAAGAACCTGCCATCTCAGGGGGTTTTCTTCCCCACCAGGCACAACCTGGTGCCCCACCATTGACCCACACAGTAGAGCCAAAATAGCCCAGGACCAACTCTTTCCCTTTGGGTGCAAGATCTGTTCTGTTTCACACAAGGACATGACAAGGTCCTGCCCCAGCTTCCTCTGGCACAGCTCTCAACTACCCAAGTCTCCACAAAAGCTACCTTTTGTATGGGTCATGTTAGCCTTCATTCATTCATATTTATAGAGCAGCTTATGACAGCATTTCAGAAATGAGCAGTACTATTGCTCAGCAATCACGGTTTACCTGCCTTCAGGGTCCTTCTGAGTTCACAGGAGTTCGTATGTTAATTACAATCCCTTATAGCCGTGGATCAGGGGTGCCTTCAAACTACAGATAGACGTGCATTAGAAGTTAAAGTTTTACGTCTCATCAGTGCACCCCTGAATATTATACCTATCTTTTTATATCGGGGAATATACTTCTATCAGTCTTCTCACCCCTTGGGATAACTGCCAATACATGTAATGCTTTTTAATAGCCCTCATCGTTTCATTCAAGAACAGAGATGTGACAGAGTAACTTGGCATAACTTAGACTTCCCCAGGTGAGTGAGTGGTGAAATGCCCTGTCCTAGTGCTACGGTAGCTGTCATCTGATATGGGCCCACTTTCCACCACCCTTAGCAGATCTGAATGGGAGGCAGAAGTCACAATCCATCCCTTTATTACACTGGTCGCAGTGAGGAGAAATACTGTTTTGTAGTGAAAGCCCTCCAAATTACTACAGGTAATCTCATTACTTCTAGTAGTGAGATCTGGGTATTTCTCTGATTCTACCTCCCTCTGCACAGGGAAGATTTATTCATAACAACTTTCCGATACCTGTTTTCTCTGTGTTGACTATAAGGTCTTCATAATAAAAAAACCCTCTCTCACTGTGTGTGGATCATCTAGATTAGTGGGACCTTGGTCTCCTGTAGATACCAAGAAAACAGCAACAATGAAGAAGAGGTGAAGCGCTGTCAGTATCCTGACGAGTTACGAAAAGAAGAATCCATTAATTAATGCCCTGAAACTTCTTTTCTGTGGGCTGGTAAAGCATACCCTCACTTACACAATGCAAACACTGTCAGCGAAGCAGGAAGTCATGTCCTTCGCATCGAGTCTCTGTGCCGTCACTGCAGGGAGTCCAACACCTTGGACATGGCTCAGGCAGAGAATCTGTGTCACACGAAAGGAGAGGAATGGAAACAGCGTGAAACCACCGGCAACAAAGGAAGGACAACAAAAACAGGACAGACGGGATCAGAGACACAGAGCCAAGTACAAGGCAACAAAAAAAAAGATGTGGAAAGCCGGAAGGAAAACAAATAAACCAAGTAAGTTAAATTCTCCATCCCCCAGTTTCTTCCACCTCACTTGCACCTTGTTACTGAAATTTTTTCTCAATGCTAAAATGGGTGCACCAACACAAAGGATGTGGCACCCCACATGAGACACTTGCATGGTAAACACCTGCCTGAGGATGATTTCCCTTTGTAATTTTGGCATTTTGCAGACGCCACATTTAGCCAACACAGTGCTGTGTGGGTCGCATAAGGCTGGGTCCTAACCACTATGTGCTACAGAATCTTGGATTCTAGTCCCCAAACAGAAAGAGCAGCCTAAGTGATGTTTTTTTTTTGCATTCAAGGTTGCTTTCAGCTAGTTTGCACCTTTTGGAGGTCATTCCTTTTCCTCCCCATCCCATCACAGAAGTGTTTTGGGGTTGTTAAGCAAAGATTTGCTGAAATTCAACATCTCAAGCAAAGCACTAAAACCAACACTTAGCTTGAAGGTTTAGCTGGGATATACTACATGGAAGCACCACATACGACTGTTGTTAGCCAGACATACACAACCTCCCACCTGCGATTCCTGAAAAAAGTATTCACTAAATCAATTCCATCCCCACAGTGATGGTTAGAGTCTGCCAACACTTAAATACTCATTAGCCTGATTGATTTCCCATTATCTAATTAATTACTGCAGATTTCACATTTCACGTTACTTGCTTTGCCATTCAGGTGATGGCACTAAATGTGTCTTTGTCCTGTACCTTGCATTTTTCCCAGGACTGGTGCAAAACTCCAACCAGTCACTAGCAAGAGCGGTCCAGGATGTCTCTGGGTGCTCCATCCCCTGCCCAAGGCCAGAGCCAAACCTCCCACAGGCTTCCCATGCTGGAGGTGCCAAAGGCTCCCCCGGTAACCCAGCCCAGTGCCTCACTGTCCTCACTGTCGGAACATTTTGCTGATACTCGATCTCCTTGCTGCAATTTCAGTGCATTGTTTCTTCCTCTTTTGGATGCTGAAAGATGATGATTTCCTGCTTGCATAGCTTTTCTTTTGCATAAGGAAGGGAGCTCGTTACAGTCATTCTGCCCAACTCTTCACTCGATTTCCGTACTTATACCAATAAAAGAGAGGGGGAAATTGTACTTGCTTTGTGTGGAATAAGGGACTATGTAAGACAGCATGAAATCAAGCCCATAATTTTTTATTCGAAACCGTACGTTACAGATACAGTTCCTATGGAGCGCTAATTTAACATTCAGTTTCATTTCTCCATAAGAGTAATTAGCTTGCAATGAGGAAAATCATTTAATTAGGCCCACAACTGATTAAAGCCTGGTGCATAGCCTACTGAAATAAAGGAGAAGATACAAATTGATTTCAACATGTTTTGGGTCAGACCCAATCTTCCAAAGCAAATAGAGAGATAAGACAGCATCTGCTGACTATTCACCTGCCAAGTCTTTGTGCTGATCTCTAATTTTAGGTCCTGCAGGCAATTGTCCGGGTTATTTACCACCTGGGCCATTTTGATCTTCTCTCAAATGTGTGTATTGATGTACGAGCTCTCTTATCGCTACAACTGTACTAGCAGTATAGTTCAGGATCAATACTGTTTCCTCCCTCATTCAGCTGTACAGCATTTTATTTACCTAATTACTAATATCTATTGTTGTGTTATGGTTTGAGAAAACCCATAACAATTTATTGTCGTGCA
>VXBW01001611.1:496199-518451 GCA_013400375.1 Thinocorus orbignyianus
CCCTCCCTGCCGCCCCGCCTCCCGCCGCCCGGCACGCCCCGCCTCCCCTATTGGCCGCCTTCTCCGCTCTCATTTGCATGGCGCGCCGCGCACCAATGGGCGGCCGCTGCCCTGCTTAACATGCAAGAAACCGGCCACTCAGCGGGCGCGGGGGCCGGGCCACCACGTGCTGTTGCTAAGCTTCGGCTTCTAAATTGTTACTATAGTGGCCAGCCAATCGGCGGGCGCGACGGGGATCTGTCAACATTCCCTGCCCCGGCCAGGGGGAAAGGGGGGGTTGTCCCGGTTGCCGATTGGCCCCGCGGCCGCCTTACGTCCCGCCCCCGCGACCAGATGACGGTCCCCATTGGTGGAACGGCCCGCCCGTCGCCTGTGTGTCAAATGTAGGTTGAGAGAGGTGCCTTATAACCGGGGGCTTGGGAGTCCCCCCGCGCGTGAATTCGGCGCGGGGCGCGGACGTTGGGCTGTGGGGGGCGAGGGGCAGCTTGGCTTGGTTCGGTTCGGCTCGGCTCGGTGCAGGCAGCCATGGAATTGAACTCCCTCTTAATCCTCCTGGAAGCGGCCGAGTACTTGGAGAGAAGAGACCGAGGTACAGGGCTCAGGCGGGCGGACGGTCGGGCGGTCGGTCCCCCGCAGGCGCTTCCCCGCCGCTCCCGGCCTTTGTTGTGTGGCGGCCGGGCCGGACCGGGCCGGGCCGGGCTGAGGGGGCTGATCCGGGGCTTGGCCGGAGGCACCGCACTGAGGGGGGAACGGTGCTCCTAACTTCGAGGGTTTTTNTTTTTAATATTATTATTTTTAAAAAAAGAATCGGTAATATTTTGGTCAGGCTGCGGGAGGGGATGGTGCGTGTGCTGCAGGGTCCCCCACGCCGCTGTGTGTGTGTGGCGGTGGGTGATTGTATGGCAGTGCCCCCCCTCCCCCGCCCCAGCGTGACAAGGGTTTGCATGATCCGCCTCGGTTTTTTCTTAGGCACTCCAGTAATCCTCCTCATTTCGGCACTTCTTTTCTTTCTCTTTTCTTTCTTCCTTTNGCTGAGGGGGCTGATCCGGGGCTTGGCCGGAGGCACCGCACTGAGGGGGGAACGGTGCTCCTAACTTCGAGGGTTTTTTTTTTTTTTAATATTATTATTTTTTAAAAAAGAATCGGTAATATTTTGGTCAGGCTGCGGGAGGGGATGGTGCGTGTGCTGCAGGGTCCCCCACGCCGCTGTGTGTGTGTGGCGGTGGGTGATTGTATGGCAGTGCCCCCCCTCCCCCGCCCCAGCGTGACAAGGGTTTGCATGATCCGCCTCGGTTTTTTCTTAGGCACTCCAGTAATCCTCCTCATTTCGGCACTTCTTTTCTTTCTCTTTTCTTTCTTCCTTTTTTTAATTTTTTTTTTTCGGTTCACCAACTTGTTGTATTTTTTTTTATTGCTATTATTATTTTTTGTCTCGCTTCTTTATGAGATGCCACAATAAAATCCCAGCGAATCAACCGGAAAAAAAATTCTGTTCTTTACCCTAGCGTTCCTGCAAAGGAGGAAAAAAAATGCATGGAAAAAAATATATTGCCACTAATGCTGACTTTGTCCCTAGAAGCAGAACATGGCTATGCATCAGTGTTACCCTTCGATAGTGACTATTCCAGAAAGAAAACAAAGGCAGGCACCATGGCCAGAAAATCCCAGAATAACAGGTAATAGACGCACCGCTTTTTCAGAATGAATCGGCAGCTTTTCCAATGTGTCTAGCTCGTGTGCAGCACATACATTTATTAAAAATAATAACTAATCCAGTGTCTTAGCTTCCCCCATCCCGGTAGTCGCCATTTTTTTCCCTGGATGGGCTTGGCTCTGTTTTGATCTCTCATATAAACACTGCCACGCGTACACCATCTCCTTAGTACTCACTGCACTTCCAAACCATCCGCCCTCATCGCTCCTTCTGCCCCCCCACTCACCGACAGTGGCTTTTACTGTGGATCTTAACACCATAATCACCCAGACTTCTCTTTGCATGGCACTAATTTCCCCCCACTGCCACCCTGGCATTTATTTATAAACCACAGGCAGTGATCTGGCCGCCTCCCCCAGCTCAGCTGGAGCAGATGCAGCCTCTGGTTGCAGCGCAGCACCAGGCTCTGGGAGGGGGAGAGTGTGCGGGGCGGCCGGCGGGGAGAGAACCGCTCTTGCACTTGAACTTCTGTAGGTATTAAGTGAGAAGGTGCTGGAGTGAACTTGACCTCTCTGGGGCTTCTGCTGCACCGCCGGGTCGCCCGCCTGCCCACTGCATGCAGATCCATCGAAGTGCATGGCTCGGGGGTTTATTTATCGCGACTATCCTTCTGCCTTTTTGTCGTGGTAGCGGTGGTTTCGTTGTTTTCCCCGCAACCGCTACCTGTGCTGCGATGGCATGAGCGGAGGGGAGGGCTGCTGTGCGCAGGCTCTCCGCAGCTTTGTTTGCTGCTCGGGCAGCGGCTGTGTACGTGCAGGAGGCTGTCTTACAGGGACAGTGCCGGCCCCAGCCTGCCTGGGAGCTCCTCCAGCCCTCTGCGCTGCCTTGCTCTGCTTTGCTCTTCCAGGGCTGCTCCGGAGAGGACCGAGGACCGTGCCAAGCTGGGCCTGCTTCGGCCTGGAGTGGGGATGCTCTTCCCCAGCGCAGGCTCCGCTCTGCACGGTCGTGGCTGGATGGTGGCTCCTGTAGAATAGCCTAAAATGAACTCGACTCACACGTGACGTGTTTTCCAAACGAGCAGCGAGTCTCGGCGGGCCCGCTCTGCTCTTGCTCCTCCAGTGGGCATCCCGCAGGGCAGTGGGCAGCTGGGTCTGCTGGCACTGGGGAGGTGCGGGGCAGAGAGCCAGCAGCCACTCCTGGGGCACCGGAGGTGCAAACTGAAATCAAAAGCTGACGAGCTCCCTCCTTGAGAAAAACACGAGCTGCTGAGCACCCTGCTCGTGCCTACTGCGGCTGAGCAATGTGTCTTGAAGATAACTGTGGGGGAGCAAATCGTTTCCCTGTGCCCCTACTCCAAGCAAGGCGACCGTATCAGAGGGCATTAATTGCAGTACTCCTGCATTTTTATGGTTTAGTTGATTTCTTCATCTCATCTTGGAGCATAGGGAAAACATCAGTTCATTTTAAAAAAGAAAGTCATCAGGAGTGGGAGGCAGGTCTTGTTTACTGAAACACTTTGCTCCTGAAGATTTTTAATTATTTTCTTATAAAATATGCTTGCTGCTGTTACAAAAAAATTAGTTAACCAAGGCAGGTCTCTCAGGATTTGCAGCCGTAAACTGTTCATTGAATTGTACGGATTTCTTCTTTTCTGTCTATTGCGTTCAAGAAATCTGTGTTACTTACAGAGCTATTATTCCATCGTTTCCGTTCTTAGGTCTCTTGTCATCCGCTGCAAAATAGTTATTTGTCTGAACTGTAAGCTGCTTTCGGGAGTTTTTAGGAGAGGATTTGTAATCTATCAAATACAGCAGAATTAAAAGATTTCTGGTTACAGATTTGCTAGCGTTATTAAAGCTTTAACCAGTTATTAAAGCTTGAGGCATACATGTCTTCTTGCAGTTACCTCCCTGCGTTTTTTCTGCCTGTATATTTATATTTACCTGTTCAGTATTTTGCTTGGATTCTCACTATGTAGCAGTGGCAACCTTCAAACCTGCCATGCTGTGGTACATGACGTCAACGTTTACTTACACTTTCTTTTCTTCTAGCTGCAATGGATTAGGGATGTGTGGTTTGTGTTATGGGACAGGGTAATGCTTGTCAAGAAACGGTTTCAAGGGTGGCCACCAGCAGGATGATGCTGTGCCTGGACACTGGGCTTACTTGCTGGTGAGGAAAAGGGATGCGCATTGCTTTAATGCAGCACCCTGCTATTTCAGGGATGGAGATGCAGCAGCAGGGCTCTGTGGGCACCTCTGTGTTGTACCTACTGACTCTGTACCCACACCTAGCAATCGCTGCTCCGATCTGCCTGTGAGTTTAGATTTGAGGGGGATAAATTATCCTTGTATTTGCACGTCCAGTCTAGACCACATGAAGTATGCTAGCATCACTGGTTTGTTATTATTTGGGGCTCGGAACCTATAGCCTATAAGCTCCAGTCTAGAGTCCAAATTTTTGATAATACAGTTAAATCTTCCTAAGCAACTCAAAGATTAACAGAGGGAAACGACTGGCCAAAGTTCAGAGGATCTGGAGTGGTCGTGGGTGATACGAAACACTGGGCAAAGTGTTTGTCCATATTGTTCCACTTCAACCATTTTCCAGACGTGCTGCGTTTGGAGCATCAGATGCAGGCAGGCATGATTGTGTACGTGCCTGAAATTTACACCTTGTTATTGAGTTGTTTTTCTTACATATAAAAATATATACTTTTTGTTGGAGGAGTAGAAAAGGAGCAGAAAACGGCATGTTTCAGAACTGCAGGGGCTTTGTTTTTGTTTTCATTATCTATTTTTGTATCCTGCTGCTTGCGGCATCTGGTCAGATTAAAAAGTAAGATTTTTTTTTTTTCCCCTTGCTTTATGAGCTATACATCTATTAAAGCACTGAAACCATCTTCTTCTTCCTCATTCTTGGAAAATCGGAAAAGAGAGGAGGAGGAGAAAAACTGTCAGATGTGAGGAAGCCTGGTGTGCTGTACCCTTCTTCTTTGTTCTGTGTGTTCTTCCCATGCTGCCTGCGGCTGCGGGGGATGAGGAGGGTACCCCGTATAGTACCGGGGTGCTGAGCAGCTGGCTGCAGGCTGGGCACCAGGCAGGGATGGATTACAGCTGCCCTGATGTTCAGCAAGGGTGCTAATGGACACCTCCTTTCTCTGCTGAGCTGGTGGGTGATGTTCATGTAAGAACATGTATCTTGAGACCTTCGTCCTCTCGTTGAAGGCTGGCGAGGTGGCCTAGACCTGCAGGAGAGGAAGGGGGAGGAAGGCTGCCCACCCTTTGGACACGATGCTCAAGTCTGGGCTAAAAGCTTGTCAGCCTCTCGACTGTGATTAAGTGAGAAGTAATTTTGACAGATTTGGGCTTACACGGAAAAATACCGACAGAATTGTATTTAATTAACCAAAATCTATAAGCTTTCTGTCCACCACAGGAATTTAACATACTTTGCTTTGCCCACCGATAGCTTTGGATCAAAACTGGAAATGAACATTAGCAGTTTGTTGCTAAACAATATTCTCGGCATTACTGGTAACAATCAGATGCAATTTTTAGCCATTTCTTTTTCACTTCTACATTAAAATTACTGGATTTTTATGTGTGTTCTTCTCACTCAGTTTCCTGTGGTGTGCCCATGTTACACGAACCAAACTGCTTTGTTTTCTCTGTTTTTCCGATTTGCCGTTTGTACTGTGTGACTTGTTCCCCTCCAGTGGTTTTGACCAAAATCCTCTGGCAAATGAAGCTGGATTCTTGTTTTGCAAAGAGAAGATGAGGTTGGACAAAGGCACAAGACTGACTTTGGCAGGGGTTGAGGTGGTAAACCTAGGTCGCATCTTCTTGTTACACTAATACTTATCAGGTGCTTGACCACAGTATAACAAATGTCTCCTCTTCACAGAGCAGTTGCTGTAGTTCCTCAAGTAGTGCCGTACAGTCTAATAATTCTTGTTCACATGTAGTTGGAATTAAAGAAAAGGCATAAACCAAACAGCTGGATTTAGTGCAGTTGTGCCTTGGAAATGTTAATAACAGATATTCAGAAGTCCTCCCGAGCTTGCTGTTTGATCCAAGGAAATGGAGGGGTAACATGTGTGTGATGTGCTGAGGAGGCATACAGTGCAAATCTGAAATTTGGTGACGTTTGCTTGCGAGGCAGGGCACGCTGATAGAAAACCACACCAGCCTGCAGATAGCTGGGCTGTCCTGTGTCCTGGCTGTAATAACATGCACCGGGTGAGGGGTGGCTTGAGCTGTGTGTGGAGGTTGGGTGCATGTCCGCCTGTGCACAGGGGAGCTTGGGCAGCTGCTTTGACATGAAAGGGTCAGAAATAAGGTAAAAGGAAAACTAATCTTAGCATTAGATGCCAGTCTACTGAGGTCGCGGTTACATTCACTTGCAGAGCAAGGAATTGGATGTCGGTGGTGCAGTGTGTTTGGCCTGTTAGTTTAGGAGCTGGTTTATTGAAGGAAGGGAGAGCAAAATAAATGCAGGTTTATAAATATATCACCTTTATCTGTTAATTAATATTTTTGCTCATGTGTTATATAAATAGACTTGTACTTTGTGCTGTATTCTGGCAAAGGGTTATATCTAGAAAAAGATGAAAGCTGCATTTGGTGTTTCAAATAAAAACAGAGCCTGACGTCCGAATTCCTCTGTTAATGTTGGCTCATAGTGAGGGTCAACCTGTGGCCTGCAGAGCAAGCCCCTTGCTCTGTGCAGATGTTGTTCTGTGCCCACACAAAGCACCTTAGGGATCACCGCCCAATTTTTATTTTCTTTTCCTTAATTTTTTTTTTTTTTTTTTTTTTTTTTTTTTTTTTTTTTTTTTTTTTTTTTTTTTTTTGGTGGGAAGCCGAGGATAAAGCATTGCAAACCAGACTGTCCAGACATGACTCCTCTGCTTTTTTGCCTGGCTTTCTGAATTTGGTAGATCTCTCTGGGTTTGCTTTTCTACAGCTGGTGGCAGAGGGGCAGCAGCATCACCGTGCTTATTTTTAAAACATGCATTTTAGTCTTGATATAATAGATCTTAGCAACTGGTCAGTCACCCCCGAGGAACCGCAGTAGGTCTGTCATGCCCAGGAGTTGCAGTGTTCATGCAATTGAGGAAAACAAATTGCCACCTTATGAGAAGTGTGGTTGGGCCTTGCCACTGCAAACATGTGGCAGCACAAACTTGAATGAGGTATTGGAGCCAGAGCTCTGCACCGAGGCTGCGCCAGGATGCCTGGTTCCCAGATCCCAGCTGAATCGAAAGTGCTGGTTACATTTTGCTAAGAGGAGAATGCAAGAGTCATCTCTAGTGGATTGATTCCCTACAGGCTATTTCTTCAGCAGGCTGTAAGTGATGTGTCCAGTTTAAAACAAATGGAAAAAACCCAGTGACCCAGGAGCAGTGTATACTGGGCAGGACATATATTTATGCACAAGTTTATTGCTGCAGCATTCCTCATCTCAGGTGATTTGGGTGGTGGGCTGTAATATTTTCAGGCACATCCCATGGCACGTTAGGTGTGTGGACAGGAAATTCCCTGGAAGTGAATCAGGATCTTCACTGCCTTAAGCAGTGTCGCAGTCACATCTAGACAGGACTAGATCTATGAACTGTGTGCTCTTGCACACGGGCACGCTTGGGAACAGGAGTCAGATGCAGACACTTAGTGTGTAGCACCTTGTAAAACTTCTTGCAGTGTTTGTTCTTGCTCTTTTGCCCTGGACAAAAGGTGAGGTGCAGGCAACATGGTTCTCATGTGACCCTCCAAGTGCTGTGTGACCTTAGGTGCAGTTGTGTCTTTTACACATGGGTTGTACAACACCCTGTTAGCTCTGCCTGCACCAGAAAACCTGGAACCGGCAAGGCTCTTGCCACTGTTTAAAGCACAGAGTCCTAGAATGGTTAGAGTTGGAAGGGACATTAGAGATCATAGAGTTCCAAACACCCTGCCTTGGGCAGGGACACCTCCCACTAGACCAGGTTGTTCAAAGCCCTATCCAGCCTGGCCTTGAACACTGCCAGGGATGGGGCTTCCACAACTTCTCTGAAAAACCTGTTCCAGTGTCTCATGATTTCGTTACTTAGCCCACTCTGCTCCCTGTAGCACTTCAAAATGCATTGGCAATCAATGGCATATGAGTGACTTGCAGCCTGGACCTGGCCTTGGGGAAGAAGTTTCAGCAACATTGCTGATACGTCCCTGCTTTTGTCAGGAGCTGATGCTGATTTCCTTCCAACAAGATACAGGTGGGACAAATGGGTGGAGGAGTAAGAGAAGATGATTTAGTAATTAAAGAGGCAGCATATCATGTGTATGGTGAAATCTTAGCTTGGTACATGTGGGCAGTTCCTGCTGGCTTACCTGTAAACAGGTAGAAAGTTATTCGAGGGGGGGCTTGTCTTTTCTGAGATAGTCTTATGCTGTTGGAAGCAGCACAGCATCTTGCAAACTATCAACTGCATTTACTTGGCTCCTTCCCCTTCTTTCAGGTCTTCTTTTGACAATTTATTCTCAAAGAAAATTGAACTGCTACTTCATAGCTTGTGAACTGCTTGGCATTTGCTGAAGGGATATTAGGGATGTCTCAGATCAACAATGTAGTCTAAGCAGCAGCGTTGCTGATCTCTTCCTGCTGAATCTGTGATACTGCTGATGTTGGAGTTTTTTATTGTGGTCTTTTTCACTTTATTTTTATCTGAACCTTTTAGTAACACCTTTCCTTCATCATTGCTACCCCCAACTCCACCACTTTTTGCCTTGAGATACAAAACGTGATATACTGAACTTCAGCTAAATACAAGAAAGTCTTCCTTATTGTGCAGCCACTTTTGAAGGGTTTCATCAGACCATTTGTCTGAAAAACAGTCATACATTTGTCTCTTCTATATAGATATAAGATATCCGTATGTTTTCTTAGTCCAGGCCCACAGCTTACCTTCTAACTGAAGTAATAAAAGACTGTTTTAAAACAGAGGTAGTGCTTGGGCTGCTAGTTTGTGTGTAGACCCGTTCTTATGTTTTTTTTCCTTGCTTTAGGTTACATGAAAAGCAGGAGGAGATGGTTATTCTTGCAATATACTGACTTGTAGACAGTAAAGGAGAGAATAAACAATATTTAGAGTATCATCTCTTCTGAAAACAAACCCAACAAAAAATAAACCATCATGCTTGTAATAGGTTTTTTAGCATATTCTGTAGATAGAGCAAATGTCAGGTAAATGTTAAGGCTCTCAGTTTTGGTTCCTGGATAGGGCCTGATAGTTGAGGCATTAGTCAGCCTTCCTGCACCTCCTGAGGTGTGTGGCTGGTGCCTGTGTTTGCACACATTGGTTAGGCTTCTGTATCCCAAAGAGCTCTATAAAGAGGCATGCGTTTGCTGCCATTCTGTTTCGTAGCTGGCATAACCAGGGCAGGCAGTTGCGCCCCTCCAAAGCTGATCTGGCAGGACCAGATGAACATCAGGGCCACCGTTCATGAGCCAGAGGTGCCTTGTAGGTGTGCTGCACGTAGAAAGACTTCCAGGTACTCACTGCATCCTCTCTTAACCCAGCAAAATACTCTGTGCAGGCTGAATTTCTTGGCCAGTGGTTCTCCTGGCCGGTGCAGTGGCCACCACGCACGCTCACCGGTACTGGGTGTGAGCTCAGCTACAGCAGGCAGGTTGGAATTGGCTCATTAGAGTGATCGTGTATACATCGTGTGTGTGATTGCCAAAAATTTCAGGGAGATCATGCCATAGAGCTGAATGTAGGCCAGCCTGTATTTCCTCTCTCTGAGAGCTTCCTACGAAGAGTGTCTTTGTGCCTTTCACAGGCCCATTGGGGGTGTTTGGGGAGAATGGTTCCTCCTGAACTTAAATTTTCTGTGTGTTTTCATAAACGTTGGTGGATTTTGCATAGTGTTTGTCACTTTTCACAGAGAAAAGGTTTGAGCTATCTCTGTGTGTGTAGGAGTAGAAAATAAAAACAATATTCCCTTAGTATGGTCAAATGGGGAAGGCAATAAATCCCAGTAACCCCAGCCCACCTGGACCTGTTACTGTGGCATAGAATATGTGTAAAACAGGTTTCAGTGTTGCTGCATTGGTCAGGAGCATGGCATAGGAGAAACATACGTTACCTGATCGTGACTTACTTGATGCAACAAGTTAAAAAGAATTAAATTCATGGGCTTTTCAGAAACATTTACCAGGTCATGGTTGACATAGCTGATGTGTTGGTAACAATGCTGGGATGCTTTCCAGGGAAAATGGATTAACATCACTGCTGAACTTTGTACGCATCTGAGTTTTCTTCTACCTGCAGAGGGGCAGTTTGCTTGATTCCTTGCAGGATCAGGATCTGTGTCAGGCTGAAATAGATTGCTTGTGGATTCCTTCATTGGTTAGCTCTTTGCGTGAGCTTTGCTTTCTTGTTTCCCCTCTCTGTGGCCAGAGAGATTTCGTCATCAGTAACACCTAGGTATGCCGCAGCAGCCAGCTGCCTGCGCCTGTGCGGGGAGAGGCAGAGCAGCTCGCCACTGGGCAGGTCCTGCATCTGTGCGGGAAGAATTTTGCACCCTGGGATGTCTCTGCTCACTCGATGGACGGTGTGTCTCGGTCAGTTCATCGTGCCCAGATGCAGGCAGGGGTTACAGCACGTTACAGGAGAGCTGCGTTGATGTAATCTGCTAGCCCTAAAAGCTGCCGCTGCCTTTGTATTTTTTGATCCTTAAATACTAGCAGCGTTTTCAGTTTGGCAAAACTGAAAGTCTGGGAAGTTGCTGGTTTTGAAGTGGTAACAATAACTTCATTTTAGGAAAATTTCTACTCTAAGCTATATAAACAAATAGAATCAGTACTTCCAGCTGAGTCGATTAATAAAAAGAATCTGCAAGAATCAGTTAATAAAAAGAGTCTCCAAGAATCTCCTTCTAAATGCAAAAAACCTGAAGCATTGGATGGGGAGGGGGAAAAATATTCTCAAATCATAGTAGATTGGAAGAAAATAAGATACTGATGTGATTAGTTCAGGGACCAACATTTTATTACTTTTTTTTTCCTGTTTGTAGACTCAGAAGAATTGAGAGGGTTCCTCTCTTTTTGCCTTTTTGTCAAGAGCAGCAGCAGTGGTTAGCTGCTGATTTTTCTGTCTGCTTCTCCGTGGGCTTGAAAGCTGGCTTTTTGGGTGCTTTTTACTCTTACCTGCTGCCATTTAGGTCTTCTAACAGTTTCTGCCCCCTCATAATTTTTCTTCACAGATAAAAATCTTGTGGGCTGTTTTTATTACTAACCTGCTCAGTTTTTATGTCCAATTCTGCCTCTGAATCTATTGAATGCTAATAAATGCAAATTTATTATAATTCCCCCCAAACCCACGGTTTACTCATGGAAATTAAGTTGATACCCTGGAGTATCTAAGGGATGTAAAAGTGAACCAATTTAACAGTGAAGCTGTTTCATAATCCATATAAATACATGTTTTAGAGGCCTCTTTTGCAACTTATGCAGATGTTGGCTTTTAAATATTTTAAGTTTTGGTATCTATCATTTTCTCTAATATTTCTTTTCTCTTTTTTTAATAGGTCATCACACAACGAGCTAGAAAAACATAGGTAAGTTTTGAGAAAAAAGCAAATTAGAAAATGTATGGCTGACATTAGAATTACCATGCTTATTGAAGAATATTTTGCTGAAATTGTTTCAATTTTGCATTGAATAGTTTATTGTTGGGCTTTTTTTATCAACTAAAACCTAATAGCTAAAAAATATTATTTGGCTTTTTTTCTATTGTTTGGTATGCTATTTTTGAAACACCACTGATAATTTGCTTTAGACTGATTAATGCTGTAACTGGTTAACCATATTGTCACTAACGAAGAATCTGGTTACAGCAACTGTTTGCTAGAGGTGTTAAATGCTATAAGTACAATCAGAGTATTTTGTGATTGAGGTGGATGATTTTCGGGGAACAGTATGTCACACAGGGTTATTCTATGTTTTTTTTAAAGTATGCCTAAAGTGCAGTTAATTTTCATCTTGCATGTAAGTATCTACAGATACGTTCTTCCCCTCCGTCTGCTTCCTTGCTGGTATGTGTCCTGTCCAAAGAGCTGTGTGTGGGCTAGAAATCAGCAACTCCTGAGCGGCAGCCCTGGTTCTGTGTATCCAGTGCTGGGAAAAGTTGTATTTACTTACCAAGGACATTCGTTAGATCCTGAAGACCCAATTTTTAAAGAACCCATGTTTGCAGAGTTTTGGAGGCAGCCTTTACCGCCTATTGTATCTTGTCAGAGTTTGTTTGCAGATGGGTTTTTTAGCTGTAGGAAGTCTCCCAGGGTCCACCTCTCTGAAAGGTGTGCAGAGAGAGCTGCTGCGTGCCAGAGGTGTCCATCTTCACAACAGCTTTCGGTTCCCCAGCTGGGCAGCGCCTTGGCACCCTTGCTGCGGGATCGCTGCCTTTCACTTACCATTCAGGCAGCAGGGCAAACTCTCTTTTGGGTACCTTTTCATTCTTTTTCGTGTAGCTTGTGGTTTTTCGAGTTTCATGCATCCAAAGAAAGCAAGGGGTGTATGTGTGAAAATGATTAAACTTCTGCATGCCTTTAAACACATGAAACGTGGTTAATGGCACAACAAGATTGGACTCAGGGATATTTTTTGTTGTGTATGTGTTGTTCTGTGCCCGCAGTTATGTAGCAGCTAGACCATCACTTCCCTTGCATGCCTACATGCTTTCCTGTAGTTTAATTGTAATATGAGTAAACTATAGCCCTGCCTAATAGCCACGTGGTCATCCCAGAGATGAGGGGAACTGGGAAAGGCTCAAGCTCACGAATGCAGGTCTGGGCTGCAGAATTAAGTGCATTGGCTAAGGCAATGAAATCAGCTGGCAGAAGTTCTGCTGATAGTCTTCAGGAAAATAACTTCATGCAAAATTCTGTCCTTTGGTCATGCTTATTTAAAGGAAAAAGAAAAATACATTTGGTCCCAACTGTACTTTTTTCTCACTCTTTTTTTTTTTTTTTCCCCATCTTCTTTCCAGATACTCTGTTCCATTTCTTCCTTTTCCCCTGTTCCATCATTACTGACTTGTCACCATCTAAACTACGTTTTTGTTTTTTTTTTTTTTTACTTTTTTCTACTAGTCATTTTTATAATGAAGTTATAAGCATGGAGTTGCCTCTTCTTCCCCCTGCTCTGCCTTAACATGTTTAAGCAGAACACTAAGTGAGGCACAGCAGCATTTGCAGCAGATGCAGGGGCAGAAGAAGGATCTATTAATTGTTCAATCTCTGTTCTCACTTTCAGTTCTGTGTTGTATCTTTGTAGTAGCTGGACCATATAGTATTCGCCTTGCTAGCTTTTCTTTCTCTGCCATCTCAAGGTCAAAATAGGTAAACTGCAAGGTATGTCTTGTGATTATACAACTAATATTTGTAACCACTGCTGCTTGCTGTACCTCCTACAGTTACACTATACTCGAAGCCAGATTTTATAATTCCTGGTGGGAACCTGCAAATTAGTGCAAGATCCTTGTTAACGGGTTCACAAAAGCAGATCAGGTACGCACAACTGTAGTTACTGAACGCATTGATGCGAAGGACTCTTGTAATTTAAATATTTTTTTTTAACAACCTCCTCCTCTAGGGTTGTGGGTCTATGATCTGATAGTACTGATTGTACTGTTTTTCACTCTGTTTTACTAAAATTGCATTAAAATCGGCTGAGAATCGTGTGAAGTTTAATGCAAGATTTGCAGCTGCAGTGAGTCCACGTAGCAGCTGGTCCTTGCAGCAAAGCCCATCCTCTTCCCTCCGTGCTGCCCTGCCCTGCTGGCTGCAAAGCTCTGGATGTTGATTTTGGAGGTGAATCCTTTCCAGGACCAGCGCCTTTGACTCACCACTGCCATGATGCTTCTGGCTGAGACACACTTGGTTATCTCAGAGGAGCCTGTCAAGGAGGAAGAGGGGAGATGGCTGCTCATATCCTCCTCCTTGCCCAGTCCCTCACGTGGTGTCTGTGGGCTGGACTGAGCACTGGAGAGCAGGGAAATGGCTTCCTCATTTGTCCTGGATGAGGGTGGCCGGAGCTGCCAGTAACCAGAAAGCCACAGTAGCCATGTACTGATACATGATGCTGTTCAGGTTATCTGTTGGTGTTGCACATAACAGGTTTTATCTCCGGTTTTGGCGTGAGTGGGAATGGTAGTGGTTGATCTCCATGTGTGTGCAGATTCAGACATTTGGCACCACTGCTTTAATTTGCATTTTCTACTGCTGGGTCTCTTTTCTGTATGCTTGAGGGGATGCTCAAAGGAAGACAAATGCAAGTGGAGATATAATTCCATCAAGAAACTCTTGTTACATGATAGAATTCAGACTACAACTATAGTAAAGTGTTAGTAATTCATACCTAAAATTCCTTTTCCTCTGTTTTAAGTCTCCCTAGAATGACCTGCTCAGAACTTCCGTGTGTGTTCACGACAGTGGAACTGTAAGGACTCATCCCTCTAATGGCAGTCCTGCTCTGGTCCTTTGTGATCAAGGTTTGCATCTCAGAGCCATGAAACGTTTTGGGGGTTAAGAACCCCCATGCATAAAAAGGAGGAAGGCAGGAAATCTATCCTAAGGACAGATGAGATTCTACAATATATTTTAATAAGTACAGGCAGGTCAATCAGAATGGCACACAGATATAACTAGTTCCTAATGGCAAATATATACATGCGTATTCATGTATATTTTATATATACTTATATTTTTTCTGTTGTTGTTTCTAGCCAGAGCGTTTTATCAGTGGGCTTTCACAGAGCAATATAAAAACCAAGTACATTGGTTATCATGACTTTTTACAAGGCAGTTTTTAAATCAACCTAACCTGACAGCTGTACAGAGGAATTCAACTTTAGTAGTGTTAAAAAACCCCCAAGAATCCACGAGCCACTCAAGCTTCTTAAAAAGATATAGCATGATCTCATTTATTTGCATCAATTTATACTGGTTCTACGTTACAAGATAATACTTGAGGTATGTCCCCCTGGAGATTGTAGTGAGGTCTTCACGCTGCTCTGTGAAGGCAGTGAGTCATCTGCCCTCTGCTATTCATGTGTGGACTTGTCCCCGCAGCTTGCACAGGGCTGCGGGAGGAAGTGACACCTCCCTGACATGGTCCATCTTTTCTTGTTGGAAGCAGATGGAGCCCTGGTGAGGGATACTGGGACCAACCCATCAGGGCTTCTTTGGTGAGAAAGTAATTTCACTCCTGCCTGGCTGTGAGGAGCTCTGCTGCAGGAGGAGTTCCAGATCTTGTAATATCTGTGGCCGAGTCTTTGAAAGTATCTTGTGAAACTGAATGATTTTAAAGAACAGCTTTTAAGAATTAGTGAGGAAATTAATAAAAGTGTGCCTTGAAACCAGCAAGCTACGTGCTGCTGTCCCCAAGCTGGTACTGTGAGCTAACAAGTGCCTTGGCTGGATGACCATGGTAAGGTTTGATACGGGTGGATAGTTATCTCCTGCTTCTGTCAAGCCATTTGTATTATTCTCTGGTGTGGTATGTTTTAGTCAAGAAGGAGGGAAGGGGTAGATTAGCAGGGGTAAAAGTTGTCCCACCTGCATTCCACAAAATGGTAAACTCCTGGCAAGCAGTGGTAGTATAATTAGAAGAGGGAGCTGAAGGATGCATTTGAGCAGGATGGACCAGCGATCTGGTGCACAGCAACGCTCAGCAGTGCAGCATCTGACTTGTAAGTGCTCTCCTGCTTGGAGGAATTGGCAGATCCTGTCCCAGTTCCCTGAGCAGAATGCAATGTCCCTAGTTTGACAAAAGTTGGCAAGCTGAGCTGGGTGGAGCTAAAAACCAGGCATTGCTGTTGGGAGAGCTATGCTCTAGGGGCATTTCTCTGCTTTCCTATGGAAGTTGCTCTGAGAAGAAGTGCACAAGTGTTCAGCTCAGGTGCTGGGTGGGACTGGGAGCAGTTGTCTCTTGTTCTGGGCTCACTAGTTTGTATTGCAGTGAGCTGAGGCTGCTGTGGAGATGGCTTGGATCAGCTCAGCGGGACAACCCTGAATTTTTAGAAGTACAGGACTAGGTTGGGGAATACATGAGACATAATGACTTGCAAAACCTTTTAGTAGAAGAAAATGAATTTGCTTCTTCCCAACTGATACATGTATTGTTTATGGTGCTGGTCAGGCAGAAACTGAAAGTGTTCCCATGCGTGCAGAAGGCAATGCAGTCCTGAGTTTTGGGTAGTGCTTTGTATATTCTTTAAGCCCAGAATCTTGCCAGACAACAAGGTTGTTATAGTGCATCATCATGTATATGAAGTAGATGTCTGTATATAAATGCAGATTTTGATGAAAAATAAATAAGGTTTTGATGGGAGCATTATGATGTACAGTATTAGCTGATCAATAGAGTCGGTGCCTCTGAAGTTAAGTTCTAATAGATTGTTGGTTTTCTCGTGAAAGAAGTGCAGATGAGCTTGCCAGGAGCACAGTTACATTCCTTGGTACATTAATTTCACCCACCAGGGTTACTTGGAGTTTAAAGTGTGTGTAAACTGGGAGAGTGTGTAGATGGATGACTTGAATTGTATCTGTGGTTCTTCATGTTACTAAGTTGCGGGGTTAATGAAAAGCATGTAATCGCCAGTTGCTGATAAACTGGGAAGTTTTGAAACAGAACTGAAAGGTCATTGAAATAGCAGCATACCAAAACAATGCTTAATGTTTATTTTTAATATGGGCTGCCTTTTCAAAATCGCAAATTACCACTGCAATTAGTACTATTATGCAACGTAAAGATATAGCTGCATTGATCCATCACGCTGAATGGCTATGGTGCAGCCACAAGCCAAGGAAATCCCCTAGCTGGCTGCTGGAGGTAAAGTAGTTCCAGGGAAGGATCACCCAGTTGGTGTCTGGCTGCTGTGGTTCCATAGGGAGTTTCACCCAGCCCAGTTGCATGCTGCTGCTGGGTCCTGCTTCCTGCCGGCACAGGAGGGAGGGGAACAGCTTCTCCAGCCGGTTGATTTTCCTGACCCAGCTCGCTGTGACAGACACACCCAAAGGCCAGCACAGGCTAGAGGACGGGATTGCTTCTTTGAGTGACTGTATTAATTTGCAGTAGGGAATAGTACAGCTCACTTGTCAGTTTAGTATTTCTCCTGCCCATCCATCCAGTGTTGGCTGCTGTTGCCTGGGGAGTGCTGGGCTGGATGGGTCTGACTGACCTGGTACAGATCTCAATGTTACAATGGGTCTGTAAAACTGCTGCCATTTCTAGGACATGTCAAGATTACACATAAATCATCTAGATAAGCGACTGCTACATTTGTGGTGGGAACCACCATGTCTTACTAGCAGAACATAACCTCCGTATTATATCTGTTTCTTCTGGTTTTCTTGTCAAGTAAGGAACTTTTTACACCATCCAGTTGGTTTATGCAATTGAAGTGAATTGCAATCAGCATACCTTTGTGCTGCTGAAACAGGGTAATGTCTGAAGAGCCTGACTTGCCCTTGTGAGAAGGCAACTACCATGGTTTAGCCATCAGTTCTCCCTCAGCTGCTACTGCCTGTCTGAGGATGTCAGCTCTAGTGGTTGGGTGAAGTGGGTTGCCTCAGCCAGTGCAGAGTTTAGTCTCAGTTCAACCCCCCTTTTACCTGTCATTTAACTGCAGGTTTTCGTCAGAGGGCCAAAATATATAGTGGCATTTGTGTCTCAAATTGCTGTAATAAGGTTTTTTGTGGAACTTGTTTAGCAAAGTCTGTAAAGAAGTGGACCCACAGAACTGTAAATTTAATTCTGTGCTTTTGTTGAAAAGTGTCTGATGAATCCATGGAATGAAAGAAATGAGAAAGTTTAAAGCTTCACACTGAAGTGCTGTTCTTTCCTCACCTTTTCCCTGCCTGTAGGCAGTCAGCAAATGTCTGGACCTAGGACTTGTCCTGGACTACATGCTGCAGTGGATATATATATATCTCCTATAAATGCACATGAACTGAACTGCTGTCTTTTCAGTGCACACAGAGCTGACCTGACTATGTACTCCCAACAGAAGTGTCTTCCCACCTGGACTGCTGGTTTGGAAAGGAGGGGTATATTAAGCAGAGGAAGCCTGGAAGTTAAATCTGCTTGGGAAGTTATATTTCAGGTGTCAGAGGTGTCAGCCTCGTGCTTTGGACAAAGCTTTTATTCAGCAATGAAAAATGGACTAAAATACAGTCTTAACTAAATTGTAATGTCTTTTTTCCCGCTGAAGGCTGCTTTGAACTGCAGAGCCGAAGTACAGTCTTGGGTCTGAGCTCCCGAAAGCCATGTGCTTCCTGGCCGGCCAAACAGCCGGCAGAAAGCAGATGGGCGAGAAACCATGTGCATGCATTTTTTCCACTTGAATTTGTTCATCCCTCTCTCCAAACATAAGTCCATTGTGTGCTGGCCTCTAATGGACTATGTGAAAGGTGGTTTATGTTCTCAGCATCTGCTAATTGGCCTGGCCAATTCTTATCTGCCATGGTAGAAAGAGTGGACTGGTTTTGTACAAAATGGAGATAGATGTGCCAGACTTCCAGGTACTTTCAGGACTGTACACACAACAGCTAGGTGCTGACGCCCTACAAACAGGGGAAGATTTGCCTGGTAGTGACTGCCATCCTGATTGGAGGAGAAAAAGACTTGTTGAATTAGGTATTAAAAAACAAAAAGTTTTCCTTTTAAGCTTGCTTAGCTTCATCTGAGCAAGTGAGTTGGAACTTGGATTTGTAATTTTTTTTTCAAAAAATGTATTTAGGCAGCCAATGGGCTTTAGGAAGCTGGTCTCTGAAATGGGTCTGACATAAGGCATTGGGAATCCTTGGCTGAATCCCAGCCAGTCCACAGGGGAAAACTGGGTGTACAGAAGTGGTATCTGCCATGGTTTGAAGAGGTGGGAAATTCACCCAAAAGCGAGCAGAGCGGCTCTGACTGTTAAAGGCAAGGTTGGCTCTGCACTCAGGATTCACTGCAATCCTGCAGGAGACTGATTTATTTTCTCCCTAGTATGTCATGAGCACAAAATTTTGAGGACCCATTATTCCTGGTTGGAGTAGACACTAAAGGAGCAACCTAGGCTGGAGGAGGTGACTATACTCCATGGGTTGTTTGTCCTGTTCCCTACTGTCCCTGCTTTCATGCTATATTGGCATCTCTAGCTGTGTTTCCAATGCTCTTTTCCGTGGGCTGCTTACTGCATTTGAGTATTGGATATACTGTGACCTGGTCCCAAATTCAGAATGTCTCTTTCTGGATGGAACAATGTGTACACATGGCACCCCATTCAGGGGATTTTAGTAGGAGCTGTGCCTGCCTGCCTGCAAGCTGAACACCACATCATATCCAGGCATCTACAGAGGATGCAGTTAAGGTTCCTGAAACTGTACTAAGCATGAACATTTAGCTTTCAGGTCACAAATGCAAAAAAGCATATTACTCTTCCTTCATGGCAGTTTAATTTGAGCCTTTTTGGAAAGAAAAAAACAAACCCAAAGTAAACAAAAAACACTCAAATAAAAACTCCATGCATGTAATCCAGTTAAAGCTGTCTTTTCTTGTCTTAAAGAACTGGGCAATTCACAAGAATGGATAAGTTATTCTTTCCCCCCAGCCCCTCCCTATTTTTGGAAGGAGAGGATTGTTTCAGGACTTCTAGTCCTCAACATAGGGCAGTGTTTTGAGATGGAAACTGGAATGCACATACTGAGCTATGTACACATCGTGTTAGAATAGAGCAGAGTGACAGGACTTGTCAAAGAATGTCAAGTGACTAATATTATTGTTTAATTCTAGCTCATGTTACACAATTTTTTCTCTATACAAATCAGTGTAACTAATTGTGTAGTGCCTGGAGATTGCTGTAGCTGATACAGAAGAGGTGTGCACTTGTATGTATGTACATGAAGTCCTCTGTTGCGATGCTTCTAACTTGAAAACTAATAACTCTAGTTACAGGATACATGCCCTACATTAAGAAACCCTATATTAGGTTCTGCCTTATAGCAAGAAAGCAGAAGATTGGGGAACAATCAAGGACTACATCTGAATGTGGTAAAACATCTCTAAGAGGGTGGAGAACTATTGTGAGTCCTCTCCTTCCAACTGCTACCTTGGAATTAATGCCTAACAAATGTACCTGCTTTTTTCATTGATGTTTCCATTTTACGTTACTAAATGAAGATACAAGGTGCTAAATAAGGGGCCGGCCTGGCATGTAATTGCTGCCAGAATGTAGCAGCTCCCATTGAAGTTGGGAGTACTGTCAGTGTGTGCAAATAGTGGCTGTGCAGACACTTTGTGTCTTACATACCACATTAGCTGGTATTTACAAAACATAAAGGTACCAAACCCTGTAATTCCCCCAAATAAGCTGACTTAATCCCGATCAGTAAGTGCTGCTGTGTTGACTGCTGAAATGAACAGCATGGGTGGAGCAAATAATTTCTGCTAGGGAAATTTGGGAGCTTGTTGTGTGTGTTTGGCTAGAAGCAGTTAGTGGGTTTAGGTGCTAGCAGGTATTTGAAACAACAGGCTGTCAGGTGTCTTGGTTCCCACTGCCTGACTTTACATACTCACATGGCAAGTGGGTCCAAACTTGTGTCTCTTCCTCCCATTGCCAGATAACCTCAGTACACTGCGCTTAAGAAATCTGTGCTGAGTTCTGTGGCGAAGAAAAAAGGAGAAGAAGGAGGAAAGGGGAGAGAGTTCTAAAAAGCTGTTCCATACCTTATCATCCCAAAATGGATCATTTTCAGATTCTGCTCGACTGATCCCTCATTGGCTCAGAGACAACCAGCTTTGTACTGGTCAATGGAAAGGGAAATAGGACGGAAATTAAATTATAAACAAGGCACCATCTATGCTGTGGCAAGCTAAATCTCCACTTTGAGGCAGGACTGTCAGATGTCTGCAACTCCCCACTGTCTCATGATGCCAGATTTTGTCACTCTTTAGGGGGGAAATATTATATAAGTGTTGCTCAGCTGCTAATTCATATGAAAGTAACTACTGTAGCCTTGGAAGAGACCATCTTTAATTACAGTCAGTGCATTTAATCCTTCGCCTAAATTTGTTTATATATACACCTCACTCCGTCTTTTCTGTTCAGCTCTAATTACAAGGTTTCAATGATGGAGTTGGAGACATACAGAAAGACATTTGGGGACTTGTATTCTTAATTACTTCAGGGTGATTTCTTTTCTTCTTTTCCTTTGGTGGAACTTGGGGTCTGAACCTGCCTTTGGCTGGCTGGAACAGGCATCTTGCTGTCATTCCAGGGCACCCCAACTGTCTTGTTGGAGGTCTCAAATGTCTACAGTGATAAAAGACAGCAACATCCACTAGTTCCTTTCCCCCAAAAGCCAATTAACTTAATTTGTGTATGCTCAAGCTGCCACCTTTAGCTACTCCCTCTAAGATGACCACGAAGCTTTGGTAGGTACAGGTGGTGAGGAAGTATTAGCAAAAACAAAAAAGGAAGTAAGACATAGCACTGAACATCCCTTTCTGATGCTTAATTTCCCAGTCAGAGCTTAAAACTTCCTACCTCTGAGAACGAGAAAACGATTGTTTAGATGGTGAACTGGAGATACAGTTGTCTTAACTCTGATTAGGTTTTAAAACTGTGGTGTGAATTGCTGATGCTTTTTTTCGTGCTTCGTGCACAGGGAGCATGGAGTCCCTACAGCATTTGCTGGGCTAGTTAAATTGGACACTTGGTATATACTTGGCATTTGAGTATAGAGGTACAATAGACAGTAAAACCATGGTCACAGGTATCCACCGTTGCAGATATTAATGCCTCATACTCTTCATTTAACTTGATGCAGGAAGAGGCTGCTTAATTCCAGCTGTCTGCCGTCCCAGGGCATCGTGCTCAGTGTGTGACAGCAATGCATGTTTTTAATTTAGCTAAAATAATTTAGCTTGACTTGCCTCTCCTTTAATTTGGCATCATACAGCGGTGTAAAAAACAAATAAATCTTGAATACATTTCTCCCCTCACTTGACATACACATAAAATACCTAGGACTATAGGGAGGTTTAAAATTAGGCAGGAAAAAGCTCACTAGGCCTCATACTGTGCTTTTCACTTAGTGCTGTGCTACAGCTCAACTTATCTAGGCTTCTGTAAGCATTGTAGTCTTCCCCCACCCCCCCTTTTTTTTTTNCTTCCTGTTGGCAGCTGTCCTGAGACACGATGTTCTTGCTTAGCATTTTGATGTGGGGAAACAGTCTGATAATTAAAGCCGGTTTCAAGCCATGAGCTGATTTGTAAGCAGTGACTTGCTCTGGGGTGTTGTCAGTCGATAAACTTGTAGCTGGTGTGCACGGAGCCACGCTGCACCTTGTGCCTGAAGCGACACATGAGAGGGGCATATACGCTCCCTGGAGCTACTTGTGGAGGAGACTGACTGCATCCTCCTCAATCACCTTGCTGAATGGATAATTTGTGGAAAATTATAGTTCCCATCCTGTTGCCCTCTCTGCGTAAATGCAGTGCAAACCTGTTGCTGTTATCCTGCTTTTCCCTGGTGGACAACAGGATGACCATGAGCCAGCAATGTGCCCTTG
>VXBW01001611.1:518495-668691 GCA_013400375.1 Thinocorus orbignyianus
AGGACAGGAGGAAATGGGCACAAAGTTGAACATAAGAAGCTCCATCTAAACATGAGGAGGAACTTCTTCACTTGGAGGATGGCAGAGCACTGAAATAGGCTGCCCAGGGAAGTGGTGGAGTTTCCGTCTCTGGAGACATTCAAAATCTGCCTGGACACATTCCTGTCCAGCCTGCTCTTTGGCAGGGGGGTTAGACTAGATGATCTCCAGAGGTCCCTTCCAACCCTGTATCATTCTGTGATTTTCTTTGTTTAAATAAATGCAGCTCTCTTTGACCTACGCGCTACAGTGCTCAACAAATTACTTACAAGAGTACCGTGAGAGCTGGTGACTGAAAACACACCTACTGCAGAACTGCAGACCCATGTCAGGGGTTTAGATTTGCTGTGCAAATTTCCTTTGCTGTGTTCCACCACTGGTGAGGACTAAAGTGTTATCGCACTCATGTAAATGGTGGTGAGTCCTAATCCACCCTCAGTGTTTCAGTGGGGAGCATGTGTAAGTACATGTGTACATCTGTAACTTCAAGTGGGAATTAAAGCTGCTTGATGCAGGAATGGCATGATCTTGCTGTGGCACTTTCCTTATCTAATTGGGTCTGACACTGTTCTGAGGTAACAGACAAACTTAAAATCTTAAGTCTCTCTGCAGCGTAATCTAAGAAACTTGAGTGCCAGTTAGACAGATGGGTTTGAGAGGCCTAATTTAGGAGGACTGCTAAGTTGCAATGTGTGCGTTTTAATGTGTGAAACAAATGGGCAGAAGGCTGGATGAATGAAGTATTAAATAAGTTTATTAAAAGCATGGCTGATTATTTTTTTGTGGACTCTGTTTTCAAGCACGTACAATGGTATTTCCAGCAGTTGTGTATTTCCCCAGAAGGCACTGTTGTTGTTCTGCCTGTGCTAGGTACTGTGTGATGCTGAGCTCGTGGTACTGGGTGATAGCTCTTTTGCTATTGCTTTAAAGTGTTTGAGAGGTAAATGTTAAAATTTTGACAATCAGTAGATAAAAAGGCTAAAAATAGAAGACACCTGAAACAGAAATTCCTTTTGTATAGGTGTAGGAATTGTTCATATTTGTCTGACATTGACTTTGAAGGTTTAAAATATAGAAAGCTGTTCTTTATAGATGAGCACAAATTGAAGGCTGAAGTGCTAAAATATAGGTTGGAATCTCCTTTTCCCCAGAGGAAAAGAATTCTATACAAGGGTAAAAATGTTCCGCAGGGCATTTCACCTGTTTCTGTAATGTTTGATTTCTGTTGCCTCAGATTCTTGAAAGGTCAGAGATCTCATAGCCTCAGGTCAAAGGATGGAGAATCCTGTACATGTAAATCTGAGGTGGTCACCATCCAGGAAAGACAAATGGTATCCAGCTGCCATTACATTTGCTTGGGTTTTTTTGAGTATCGCTGTCTAGCTTCTGTATTCCTCTTGGTATTTCCTATGAAAGACATCTCAGATTTCTGCATGTTACTGTTACTTATCTCTGCAACCTGGGACAATGAAGGGCTGTTAAACCTTTCATGGCTGCCCTTCAAATAAGAGCAGCTTAAGTGAGTGGGATGGTTGAAGCCTGAGGATAGCTGTGGGGACAAGCCTGGTTGCAGGGAGGAGCCTGGAAAAAAACCAAGGAGGGGAAATGAGAGTGACCAGATGTCAGTCCTTCAGCCCTTAATACTGTGGAGCCTGGGACTACGATCCCCCAGCAGTTAAAACAGATACCAGTCAGAGCTGCTGGTGTCCCACCTGCCCTGGAGTCCTTGCTGACCTGCCTGTGTATTGCCTTGCACAAGTGCTCCTCTGAGCGCCTGCCGCAAGCCCGTGAAAGAAAAGGACTGCTTGGAAATTGACCACTGTATTCTGTTTTTGTTGTCTTGCTGGGCTGATGTGCAGGCAGTTGGCATGAGTGTGTGGTGGGGTGGCATGAGCTAGGGGGATGCCTGTGTCACACCTTGCACGCCTCTGACAGCTTGTGCTCACTCTGTGGCAGGAGGAGAACTTGAGTGGGAGATGGCTGAGGAACAGCACAGCAAGAAGCACTAGCTGTGCCACAGGGCTTGTATTTCTCCTGCTGGCTAAAGTAAAACTTGACTCTGGGACAAGAGTGTCACCAGTGTGTCTGCTTCTGCTGTCAGATATGCTCCTGAAGGGACAGCACATGGATGGTTTGGCCAGCCACCAGCTGCTGAGGCTCCAGTCAGGTGTCTCACACTGTTGTTGTCCAGGTTGCTTGTTGGGGTCATTCCAGCCTAAAGTGAGCCTCAAGAGTTGCTGTCATTTTGCTATCTTAGCTGCTGCCCCTGGCTTACAGCTGTTCATGGCCACCACAGCTCACCCTCTGGTGGGAACTGGGGCACAAAAAGCATCAAAGTTGTAGGCATTTTGAGAGGTGAAGAAATGTTGATGTAGCTGAGTGCTTGACAGGCAGCTGTCATTGTGCTCAGCTGAGAGCTGCTAGAGGGATGGGGAGAGGTGGGAGAGGGGAAGAGGACAACACAGGCAGCAGGATCTGCCAGGCATCCCCTGTCTTGGGAGTCAGTAGTGTCCCTCTTGCAGGCCAGTCAGTATTCACCATCCCAGCTGCCTTTCTGCAGGCTGCTGCCAAGAGCCTTAGCTGGCCAAATATGCATACGTTTGTGGCACTGCAGATACTTCCCATAACTTATGTTGGATGAAGGATGTAGGACTAAGTTCTGGTTTCGTGCATATGTTCTAAACTGTGAACAAGCTGCAACATTTGGAAGGTTAAAAGGCAAAGTTGAAGTGTGGAATCTTGGCTCGGCAAGGGGGCTGAAGTGGCACTAAGTGAAAGTAAATAAAATGCACTGTGAATGCTGCAGTGTGCAGTCATACATAGTGAAATAGAAAACTTAAATATAGAAAACTTTATTTTTCAGGGTGATAAAATGCACGAAACCTAGAAATTGTAAGCTGTATAATGGGCAGCAGAGGTTTTCTGCCCTATTCCTTAGCATTAAGAACAGCACCAGACATTTCTGAGCAGTAGTCATGTGAAAATTTGCAGATAACTAAGTCTGTAGCAGCACTGGCTTTTTGAAGGCAAGATAGACTTGCAGCCGTTGCCTTCATTGGCAGTTGGTATCTTGTGTTTGGGTACTTGAGAGGTACCACAAAGCTACCGGCTACCTGGCTGCTACAGCTGGCTGGCTGGTTTCAATTTGGCAAAACAGATGCCCCAAAATATTCAGCACAATGAAAATGCATATAGAGGATGAAACTCACAGTTAATACTAAAGTAAATAAAGCAGGCAGTTGCACTGATTGTGGGGCTGTTGCATTTAATTCACTGACAATCACTGCAATTAGACACTCACAACTTTTTCTGCCTGTTTGTTGCTGCAGTGCCTTCCCAGGTTTTGCTGCTGAACTTAGCTGCAGAGGCCTCTGCGAGTTCTTGGACATGGGCAAAATGTGCCATGTAGAACAGTCCTTGGAGGAATCTTCACCTGTAGCACAAACTTTATACTGGGGGGGAGGCATCTATTGCAGACCACTGGTGTTTGGCTTATATTTTCTTGGTTAATAAAGAGCCAAGAGGTTTGCTGTAAGGGTGCTACTGAATTTTCTGGTTTTGACTCTGAAGCACTCAGCTGTGAGCAAGCGTTTCACACATCTCATAGCAATCGGCACACTGGGTGCCTTGCTATGGTACAGTGCTTTAATACTAAGAGGTTTTCTTTCTTTTTCACTAAAGCAAATTTGTTGTGTAGTTGAAATAGATTGTGCAGCTCAAGCATGAGCTAGAGCCTCTTCTAGAAAAAAATGCATTTGAGATATTCTTTGTGGAGCAGAAACTATTGAAAGTGGTTCTGACTGAAAAATATAGAAGAGAGGATTTTATACTTCAGTGGAGGGTTGTTATCTTCCTTTGTATTTAATATTTTATTGAAGATACGCTAAATGCTATCTAGACCGTTAATAAATAGGTTTCTTCAGAACCATTTTTTATATGATTGCATGTCTGTGTTTTCTTAAGGTAGAACTTTATGTATAATCTCTTTAAATGCCTTTGTAAACAAACGTGTTTTGATTAGTAATCACCTTTGATAGCTTATAAAAAGTATCGTAGAGCTGTAAATACAGCATTCTTCACACTTTTTAAGAAAAGTGTGAGCTTAAGGAGGAGTGATGCAAGTATGCCTGAGTACCAGCTTCTACTAAGCAGAATGGAGTGTATAATTATGTGTTTTCCTACGTTATATGTATGGCCATGATATCCAGGAATGTACAAAATACAAACACATTCGGTTTTCAGTATCACTGAAGCCATTTGCAGCAAAATTCTGTCATTGCTCAAGAGTGTGACTGTGCACAAAATAAAAAGAGCTGAAGCCCTTAAGATATCTTGACGTGCTGTGTCAAGCTCTAGTAAGAAAGGTTTGCTGTTGGAGTCAGAACGCAGGTGGAGTTCCTCTTTGATTTCACCATGGTGGCAGGTGAATCCTGGTGTTGCAATGGGGAAGTTTCTACGGTTGGTCTGCATTTCTTAAAAACTTGGAAAGAGTGATATTTATGAATAACGGTGCTGTCTGTGTTCATCCTTACCAGTGCATGTCAGAGAATCCTAAGCTTCTGTGTTTGCTGATCCTCTGTATCTAAAACCTGAGCGCTCCCTGTATGCAGGTATTTGCATTTCATAAAGAAAACTGTGAAGAGTCTTCCTGTAAAAACATGAGCATCTTACAATTGCAGTTAGCTCACTTCTGTATTTTATGCTGGATTTCATGTCTGGCAGGGAGATAAAATCACATTTCTTTAGCGAGAAAACACAACCATTAGTTCACCGCAGGGGTCTCTGACTGCAGTGCTGTGGGCTTAACCCACACCACTTTGGTTCACATGTACCTGGAGAACATTTGGCTCCAGGAGTGAATTTTTGGTGCAGAGATTCTTCTCTGACTTTATCCTATGTGTGTTACTAAGCCAGATTACATAGTCATTATGCAACAATGAAAAATTTAGTAACTGCTCTATATTTAAACCTTTGTATATTAACTTCATTGCACAGCACCAGGACCAGGATCGGTTTGAAAGCGGGGAAAAAAATGTGAAACATGAGAGGAGGAATCTGAAATGCTTCTGTACCTCTGTCCAGTTTGTAATAATATGACTTCTTCTACAGTCATTTCAAATTGGTTTATATTCTCTGAAGTGAAGGGGTTGTTTGTGTTAAATTTGTACCAAATTTACCTTGCAATAGGGTATGAGGCTGTCTTTTTCAGACTGAAATGGTTAATGTACAGAAATGATGAATTTTGGGGTTTTGCATCTATTCCATATATATCTGTTGTTCTCACTAGTGTAGCTTGTAATGATAGCATTTTCAATGTCACTTGAGTGTTTGATCTATAGTGTCCTTTTCTTTTCAGAACATCACCAGTCAAGTATATTTAGCAATTGATTCAAGAGTATGTCAACCTCCTGTGCACACAGCTAGTTTAGTAGACCAAATTTGGGACATCTGAAATACAGACACATGTTCAGCCATGCAAGTATTTTTAGCATTAAAGCATCTTGCAGAAAGCACAGTTAAGGCCTTCTTGTGAGGCAAGTATTATTTCATGCCCACATACACCTCAGTGATGCAGTGTGGTGTGAGAGGCTGTGGGGGCTGAAGCAACAGCACCCTGTCTAACCCAGCCAGCTTCTGATGGAGCCAGCATGAAGGGAAACAGAGCATGCAGTATGGAAATACAGACATTTAGTGACTTTTTGTCCATCTCCTAGCCTTCCAGATCCTTGCAGCTGAAGGTGGTGCAGCTCTTAGGATGCCTCCCAGTACGGCCAAGACAACTCCATGTCTTGACTGGGCAATGTGCTAGTAGGGGAGTGAGTGGGTGTCAACCAGAGCTGTTCTGGGACTTCCCACAGGATGGCAAACTTTGCTGACAGATTTATTCCTCCCCTTTTTCAGCTAGCTTGAGAATAGGTATATGAGAGTCATTCTTCTAATTTGGGGAGGCTGTGGATTGAGACCTTGAGGATGTGCCAGGTGAACGCTGTCATGAATTTGACTTCTCTGTAATGAGTTTTGTGCACTTGCCCACAGTTGTTGAGAAGGGGATGAACATGGCCCTTTTGACTCATTCTGCAAGTGATCTCTGGCAGTCGGTGGCTCAGTGTCAACAGCAGGAGCTGTGGTGTGCATCTTCGGGTGCAGCCCCAAGCTACATACCGTAAATGCATGGAAGGCTGTTGGCAGCTTTGTCTCCATGGGTTTCCTAGCCAGGGTGGTGAGATGGATGAGCATGTGGTCACCCTGTAGCCTCTCGTGTCTGGTGCTATTTAATTTTGCTGAGGCCTGGCTAAGGCATGGCACACTGAGGACTAAGCAGCTTGTTTTGGACGTGCACTTGCCAAAGGAGGGCTTTGCCTTTTCAGCCAGCTTTGTGCAGATCAGTGCTTTAAACAGTGGATGCTGTTCCCTCCCAGAAATAAGCTCTGTAGATTTATACTGACATGATTTAGAAAACACACCTTCGCTCCTATCAAAAAGCTGCAACTGCTGCCTGAGCTGAATGTGCTGTCTGACTAGCTGCAGGCCATTTCTGTCTGCTGTGCTGGACCTAAAAAACACTGTGGAGAGCTCCTGTGGAAAGACTGCAGGTGGGTCAGGTCGCTCCACAAACCTGCCAGCACTGAATGGATCAGACTGGCACAGGTTTAAGTGTCACAGCTGGGTGGGGGTTTTGCTGTTCAGGTGAACAGGAGCAATATTGTGAGTCGAATGCTGATTTAAATGCTTAAAAGAAATGTTGGTTGCAGGGACCTCTGAATGGCAATTGCTTTGTCTGGGCCCATCTTGAAAAAACACCAAGGATGGCACTTCTGCAACTTTTCTGCCAACCTGTTTTGATTGAGTACCACTGCCCTAGCCCCTGTCAAAAATTAGTTTCCTAATGTTCATCCTGAACCTCCCAATTCACAATCGTTACCTCTTGTTACATTATTTGGCCCTACTGAGAAGTATTTTGTTCCCTTTGCAACCACCCATCAAGTAGTTGTAGGAATTTCTTGGAACTGTTGCAGTTTCCTTGGAATGAAGGTTATCCAGTGTGAACAATAGGCTTTTTTGGGGGTTTGTGTTGTGGTTTTTTTTCCTTTTAATCTGCATCTTATTATTCCATTTCTTGGTGTGCTAAAATAGGTTTTTATCTGGGATTTCATACATGTGGAGAACCTTATTGACTGTTATCTGATAGACTCATTTAACCTTTTGAAATTGGTTAGAGTCAAAGATCTTAATTTACTTACATGTGGTAGCCTTTTTTGGAGAAGTGGTGAACTGTAGCTTCTGTGGCCAGCATTGCTCCTCCGTTTTCCTAGCTGTGCACTGGAGCTAACTGGAATCTCTGAAGACTGCAGTCAGTGAGTGGTGTACCAAATGAACTTCTGCTGGATGTCCTTGTATGACAGGGAAGTTCATACCAACACTGTGTTGTTGCTTTGTCCCTCCAAGTTGTGGGGCTGCGGGCTTCATTTTGGTACTGGTTCTGAAATACCTGCCAGTACTGCCCATCACAGCTTTCGGGAATTCAAAACCAGTTCAGGGGAATTCCAGCTGGTACCTGTTACATTAGTTGTCAGCAAATTACATTCTCCCACACGTGAATGTCATGAACCACCCAGCTGCTCCTGGACGGGGCTACTGCTGCGAAACGCTGAGCGGGACTGTGGGCCTAGTAATTAATTTCTATTAAGCATTACAAGAACTATAATAAAGATTTATAGGACCGTGTTGTGAGCTCACTTATGGCGAAACAGTGAAGTCTTGAACATGTGAAACTGCTTTATATTCTGGCAGAAAGGAAAATGTGCTAAATGAGAGACAGGTCACCCACTGCATCTCTCCATGCGTGGGCCTGTACCCAGAATGGAGAGCTGCAGGTTTGTGGATTCAGATTTTGGATGGCCTTTTTTTAGATCCTTACCTTCCCTGATAAATTCAGTAGCAGTAACTAGGGGAATATTTCTGTGCATCCACACGAGGTGAGAAAAGTGCCCACTTCTGCAGGCAGCGGTGTCCTGGCCCGACACCACGCTTTGCGTGGGTGAAGGTGTAGCAGTTGGGTTTTGAAGCTGGAGCAGAGCGTAATTACCCTACTTCAACCACATTTCATGCACAGAGGTTGTTACCCCGTTGCTCTGAGACCAGGCTGGGGTTTTTTTGCTTATTTTCTAAGGTGGAATTTAAGGCATGAGCTGCAAAACACAAAGCAGCTCCGGCTGCGATTACCTCTGCGAGTGCCTTTCCCTCCTCCGGCGGTCACAGTCAGCCGAGGAAAGCGAGAGCTGTCAGGTCCCTGCAGAAAGAGAGAGAAACTAGTGCTGGCAGAGTCTGTACGCGACAACTTATCTGCTGTGAAGTTTGAGTCCCCTGTTCCTGCTGGTGGGATCTGTTAACATAACATGCCTGAAATGTTTTCTTACATTCTTATAGTTTTTTCTAAGATGTGCAGAATGAAGAATGTGGGGATATTTACTCCAGCACCGCTGGAATTGTGGTGGGCTGGTTTTCTTTCGTTCTTTTTTTTTTGCATTCGCCATCTATGCCATCGGTGATGCTGTTGTGTTATATGAATTAGCCACATAAACATCCCTGTATTAATATAAAGATCCATGTGCTTATGCTTGAAAATCTTTAATGGTTTCGTAGGTGCCGAGTAAAAAAATGAAAGAAAAAGTCCCTTTCAAAAAAAAAAATTTAAGTTAGAACAGGTGTTTTAGCAAGTGTGTTTATTACATTTAATACTATCAACTGTTAGTGCTGAGAATACTTTAAAGCAATTTAAATAATATTTAGCTCTTTTTAATTCTTGTAGGTCAGTTAAAATATTATTCTTAGCTTCAGTCATGTGTTCTTTGTGGTACTTCTCTGAAGTCCTGCTGTACCTGGCTGGCACGTAACATAAAAGAATCAGCACTTTAAAAAGACACACAGCTGTGCCCACTGGATCTTGGTAACGTTTCTGTTAATTCCCCAGCTGATGGTAAGGAAGTGCACTAAATCCTTATTTTTCTCCCTGCGGTAAGCAGACTTTCTTCGGAGAGTAATAGAGGCAGATAAGTTGAGCGTGTAGTCTGGTTTCATTAACGTTTTCCAGGATTAATATTAAGTAGATCTCAGATGAACAGTTCTGTATATTCCTTATCAGACTCTTAATTACTTGCTCGTTCCGTTGCATTGTATTTAACTCTCTGTGTACTATTTGGATACTATTCTTGTCCTTTTCCTAGCCACATCCTCCTTTATCTTCAGTCCCCACTTTCTTGTCAGCTGTCTAAATACAGTTGCATCCAAGTTCTGCTGAGTGACGCAAATGATTGCGTGTGTGTTTAGAAGCCATTTAAAAACCAAAAAGATTAACTGAATTTAGTCCTTGACCAGCCATATAGTTGTTAGATATTACAGACACAGAAATAAAAAATAATCCTAGTAGTAATTTTTGTATAAATGCCGGTAGTCCCTTATTCTGGTTTTTTACTTTTGGGATCTATTTAAGTTGGATTCCAGTTTAAATTTGCAGTCACAGAGGTGCTCTGCAATTTCCTGGGGTTATTTTTGTGAATATTTACTCCAATCTTTGTTGTTTAAATGAAAGTGTATAGATGGTTATATATTGTATATGCATGCCTTGTATTTAAAAACAAACCCCAGGCCTAAACTAACAGTCTATCATCATTTTTTTTTCTTGAAAATTGTATTTACACCGATGCTCTTTTATTCCTGAGTAGCTTGAAGAAAGAATTAACAAATTTATAGAAATGCTCTTTGCATTCCTAGCTAATATATTGCTGATTGATAAGGCAGCCAGTACTAAACATTTGAGTGTGCAGTCATTACAGGACTGTATTTTAATTAGATTTTATTTTGCTTTGGGGGTTTTTTTCCTCATTTAGTCTCAGGTTGTTTTCACCTTACACTAATCATTCCAATTACACATGTGTAATTTGTGATTTGGTGCATATTAAATCCTCTTCAGCTGCATTTCCAATGCTGATGCTGATTTCTGGTTCTGAACGGATTGTTTGAAAGAAAATTCATTCTTGCCCAGGAGCGTTAGGTTTCCCGCAAAGTTTGTTTCCTTCATGCAGCATCGAGCAGATTTGGAAAAGGTGATTATTCATCCATCTCACACTTGTGATCCGCTCACCTGCTGCTGCTGCTGCTTTGGGGGGTGCCAGCATGCCCCAGGTCAGGGCTTTGCTCGCTGGGCAGCAGGCTGGCGGGAAGGGAGACAGCAGAGATGTTCCACCCCTAAGCGCTTCCATGTCTATCTCATTGCAAAACTGAAAGGTGACTTTGCATGGATTCCTGTTCCAGAATTGTGCATTAAAGCCAGAAGTTTTCTTTTGGATTTAACTGTAGAAATGCCCTTGCACACTGTTCTTTGGTTTGCCATTGCCGTGTTTTGGATAGGCGAAGCAACTGTTTCGTGGAGTGTTGTGTTGCCAGCTTCTTCCTTAAAGACAGGCAAAGTATCTGTGGAAATACCACTTTGTTTATCCTCTTTTTTCCGATGTACTCAATGTCACTAGTACAAATAGCTTGTTGACAGTGGCAGTAGTGATGCTTGCAAAGGAGTAGCAGAGAAAGCAGCACCCAGTATGGCTGCAAGTATTTTTTCTTGTGTGTTTATAGTAAAGGTCGTCCTGGCTGTATGGTGAGAGGAGGAATGTCTCCTGCATGGGGGGACTGTGGGTCAGTAGGTGGGAGGAGAAGGGGCATCAGGACCTTCTCGATAACCCATGGATGGAAGCATCTCGGAGCTGTGTAGAGCTGCATGGATGCCCTTGCCTTGCATAGCAGAAGCGTATCTATCGCATCAGGCAGGGCTTACAGGGGAGAGAGAGAGGAATCGGGGTCTGCAGCCTCCCTGCTCCCTCCCACAGCTCTATCTCTGCCAGCAAAAATCACTGGGTTGGAGTGAAGTCCCAGTTTTTCATCCTTACCCAGCCATGAATTCGGTGTGGGACCTTGTCTGGATTTTTCAGCTCCCTGAGCATTCTCCCCCTTCGTTAATTTGGGACTAACCAGACTGAGCAAACTGCTCTGAAACATAGGTATGAAGCTACTGTCTGAATGTGCCAAGCAGCGTTACTGCATTTCAAGTGACCTTTTGGTCTGAAACTTTGCCAAAGGGAGGGGAAAGGAAGCACCGTTGAATGGAGTTCTGCACAGAGATCCTGCAAACAGATGGTGTTTGCATATAGGATATGCTGTTCGGGTGCACTTTTACTACAACGCTTTTCATTTTTAATAATTTCAGGCGGGCTAAACTCCGGCTATATTTGGAACAGTTAAAACAGCTTGTGCCTCTCGGGCCGGACAGCACCAGACACACCACTTTAAGTCTGTTGAAAAGAGCTAAGATGCATATCAAGGTAAAAACATCCATCCGTATTTTTATTTCTTTTAAAGCAGAATCTTCCAGAATGTGTATCCATAGAGAGGAAACTAATTTTCACGCAAAATCCGTATCCATATGTCTGATCGTCTGGATATATTGGCCTTCATTAGTTGCAAGGATTTCAGTCACAGTGTCAAGGTTTTGTGTTTTAGAATTTACCCTGCAGCCTCGGATATATAAAGCAGTGATTTTGTTGATTTCTGCTTAGTTACTAGTGGGTTACATTATATTTAAAAGGAAAAAAAAAAAAGAAAAAAAACCCATATGTTAATACGTATGTATCAAAGCTGATCTCTGATTAATATATTTAGTTGTTAAGGACTGGGCAAAGTACTGCATTGATTTCAACATAAAAAGCCAGATCCACTCATCATCAGAAACACTAATGGAGTCAAAGGGTTTATAGCTACTAGTAAGTCTTATCTCCATCCCGTGTCTTGATGACTGGATCCTGAAGCGTTTGACAATCATTTAAAAGAAACAAAAAGTGAAATGCAGCCTCCTGTAAGTTGTCGCTCCTCCACATGTTTCTCGGGTGTAACAAGTTTAAAACCAAAACCAACCCCAAATCTCAGCTGTGATGCAGCAGCAGCGCAGGTTATACATGTGCACGGGCAAGTCGAAGGGTGTTATTTCTCAGGCCTCCTCTCTCCAGAGACACCTTCACTCCCATTTTTACAGTCATCATTTTCAGGGGCACAGGGTTATATGCAGAAATAAGACAAACAGGTATTCAGCTGCAAAAGTTGAAGAATAGGTTCCTGCTGCTGTGTCCAGGACAGCAATTTTTTCAGGAGGTCAGGAAAAGTGTCAGGAGAGGCTGAGCACTGCCAGTAATCTTGGAATATTTGGAGAGCAGCCTGCTGTTCTGCAGTATTCAGATTCACTGCAGTTGCAGAAATGGTTATAATTCATATGAAGAATTAAAGATTAATTTAAGCAAAACATTCTTGTGAACGAGTTTACTGAGCTACTTCTTCAGCTCTTGTAAGCACATTTACTCCAGCTGGGCAACCCCTGTTTTTACCATTTGAGATTTTGGCCTCTTGTTTATAATTCGGGCTAACATGCGTGAAAGGCACTGCATGTGCTTTTTGTCTTGGGCTGCCCCCATCTCCTGGGCTTGTGCATACAAATTGAAAAAGTGTTTTTACAAGTGGCAAGTGTGAGAGATTAGCCGTGTAGTTACCGTTTCAGCTGCTGACAAGAAAACCTGGGAGCAGACTCTTTCCGAGTCCATCCTGCACCGAGTACCAAGTGCTCATTTTCTGAAAACTAAAACTGAAGTTTAGCTTGCTTTTTAAGATTTTAACTGAACCTGCCCTAACTGGGTTGCCACTTAATTGCTCCTCTTTGTCAAGTCAGCTGCCTCCCCACTGCACTGGCAGGGCACACTGGTGCCCGGGTGCCATTTCTTATACAGTCATGAGTTTTGAACTTTTCACACACACGCACACACGCCCCCGTATATTGAAACTTGCCCTGAAAGATTGGACAGTTTTGAGTCTCCTGGATATGAATCACTGAGTTCATTCCTAAAATAGTTGTTGCAGTTTGGGATTGCCGCCAGGAAAATACAGGAAAAGGAAATCTGATCAATTGGGCACATTTGGTTTGTTGTGTACGTGGATGTACCAACCCCTTTTCTTATTATAACATTGTGTATCCACGAACGATGCGTATCTGCACGGCGTGTTGCCGGGGAGGGGGCTGAACAGGAGGCTGCAGCAGTTACATTTCATTCAGCCAGGAAACTGCCCAGTTCAATAGAGTCAATTATTTTTTTCAAATCTAAATACTGTTGCTTTCAGGCTGGCATTGGAACAGCAAAATCTCTGAAATCCTTTTTGCTTGTGGTTTGCTGAGCACTGTCCCATCCCGCTTTGCTCAGAAAACCAAGCATAGGTTCATCCAGACGATGGGGAGGGATCAGCAGCAGCTGAACTCACTTCCTGCACATCTCCAAAATCTCAGTGGTCGTGTAAACACAGCTCACGGAGAAATTGGATCTTAAAAGTTATTTTACTGCTACATATTGTAATGTGCTTTATCAGATATTTTTTTTTTTTTAAATAATATAAGGTGTTTTGATTCGTGTGTCCTCCTTGCTTGTGATTCCACCAGACTCATTACACTTCCTAATCATAGGGTCATTTTTTTAAAATGGCTGTCAGTTGAAAGTTGAAATCTTAAAAGATACTATTTTTGTTACTGCATTTGGACCAACAGTACAGCACGTTTTACTAGGCGTGAAATATTCTTTTATCCAAGCAGAGGGGAGATTTTAGGTAGATGTGCAGAAGGATCCTTCCAGAGCTGTTTTCTGAGAAGTTTTGGTTTGCTACCACCGACTTTGTATGAGGTTATCACAGAATTCCTGTATTTTCTCTGTAGAAGTTCAAGGAAAAAAATGCAAGAATAAAGATAATTGTTAGTATACTTCTCTTACTATATACAATTAAAACTGCTTATTGTTAATGAAGCTTTTTAAATGGTAAAAATTTCCATGGCCTGCGGTAGGAGGGAGAGCATTCAGGAGGCTCGCAATGGTTCCTTTATGGTGATAAGTCTCTTATTTCAGCTAAAGAGGCGTTATGTTCTGACTGAAACCTGAGCTGTGCTCTAGTTATCAAAGAGGATGCCAATATTGCCTGACAAAATGATGTAAATATTCCCCACAACCGAGGCAACAATAATTGGGTGTTAGCTGAGGAACATCTGCTCATGCAGAAGCCCCGGCCCCATGTCTGTGTATCTTACTGTGCAACAGATTCAGCTCTGGCCCAGCCTGCTTAAATTGTACTGAACTCTATGCAATGATAACAAAAAATTTAAAGCTTTAAATTTAATTTTTAATTTAAAATTAATTAAGATATTCAAATTGCTTTAAAATTATTGTTTACGAGAAGATCTTAAGCTGCTAATGTTTTAACATGAGTAAAATTTTAGGCTTACTGTCTTTCTCTCCCTTGAAGAAATTGGAAGAACAGGACCGAAAAGCTCTAAATATTAAAGAACAGTTGCAGCGGGAGCACCGCTACCTCAAGCGCCGGCTGGAGCAGCTATCCGTGCAGGGCATGGAGCGCATCCGCACTGACAGCATGGGATCAACAATATCCACTGACTCTGAACAAGGTAATTCAACCAGGGCTTCCCAAAGGGACTCGCAGGAGCAGGAAGGAAAAGGGAAGCAGGGAAGCAAGAAAACATTATTTAGAACTAAAATCAAGCTTTCAACAAAGCCCACATGAAATTGCTCCGTTATGCAACTTGCAGAATAAAACACTGCATCTTTTTTGCATTCTTTTAAAAAGGTCTTTTTTTCTAATCAATTTTTAAGCTATTTATACTGCATGTATTTTTTTAAGCTATTTATACTGCATGTCTTTTTGCCAGTTTTTTAAACAATTACCATTTAATGTTCCGAAGCTTTAGTGTAATTATTGGCAAGGCTGGCATAATATTTGCTTCTTGGACAAAAAAATTCTTACTGGTCTTAATTCACGTGTGTGAAAAAAATCAATTCCACATCATTTCTTGTGACATTCCAGAATACTTTCTGTGTCGTGATCACCAGGTGGTCCCTATGTTTGGTTCTCATTTAAGACAGAGCTCTTCAAGCTGCCTGTCACCAGCCCTTGTTTTCTCATTTGAAGTTTTCCCGTGCCTGAACCCTCGCTCAGGCTGACTTTTTCAGGGCCCAGGAGGGATGCGTTGCTGGTCACGGTGCCATCGCTGGGGGACAGATGGCGACACCATGGTCGCTACCAGCTGACACCTGTATGGGTTGGAATTCCCACGAATGGTGCAGCAGTATCGTGGCCTCTGAGGCTTGGGCTTGGTGGTTTTTTTTAAGATCAGTGTCTATGCACAGGTTGGAACGGCTCTGGGACAGCATTTGGTAGTGATGTCATGCAGTATATTTATGTGGATGAGGACAGAAGGGATTTTAATTCTCAGGTGGGCAAGATGATCCTTTCCTCCGGCATTACTGCCTCAGGTTTTTTATTTTTAAGTACAGAACGTGCAGTGTGATTCAGGTTTCACCTGCAGGTCGGTTGATGCAGGCAATGCTGGCCCATGATTCCTTGCTACAGCTGCTGCCTTTCTGAAAATGTGCCTTCTTATGTTTCCTTTAGAAGTAGACATTGAAGGAATGGAGTTTACTCCAGGTGAAATGGACAGTATTGGAAGTGCCAGTGATGCTGAAGACCACTACAGTTTGCAAAGCGGTTCGAGTGACGGAGGTTACACACATTCCCGCAGACTGAATGCCAGGCTCTCATAGTGCCTGAGTGACCCGTTCAACTCAGGACCATCTGACTGAAGCACTTATATATGAATATTCCAGAGGTGTCAACTGCCACTCTTCCGGGAAACCCCAACCCCAGTACTCTGACACGGAGGTTTCTTACCCACGGTTCCCTGCACTCTAACCACAATATTAGATATTGTAAATCATGGGTTTGCTGCAGAGAACTGTGGTTAGGTACAGTTGTGACTTAAAGCTAGCTCCATGTAGCCATACTGCAAATTAAAGACAATAAATTATGTCATTCCATTCAAGAAGTATTAAATTCAACCTGTTGGAAGCATGGCGTAAGGGAGTTTGACAGTCATTTTGATTTTGCAGAAACCATTTGCAAACATGGAAGAAGGAATGGAATCTGCAGTGTGTTAGTGATTCGGAGATGTGAAAACCTAAAACTACTTTTTGTGGCATTTTTTTCATGGGAAAAAAACCCCAAAGCATTTTGAACGCTGCACAGCGGGCTCCATAGAACCAATTCTTTCAGCAGTCGTTGTTTGGGTGACGCGGGCAGATAAATCTTCAAGTCTCAGATGATCTTTAGAAAAGGTCATATTTACAAGTCACTACTGTACTTCAAAACGGGGGAAAAGCCAGCTCTAATAATGACTTCATGTGGGATGATCTCAACTTTCTTTTGCTTTTTTTGTATTCAGTATCCAACCAGCAGCAAATCGTTCTCTCCATCTTAACGGGAGCAGTAGGAAACGCCACTGCAATTTTAACCTGTTACCGTGGAATGGATGACATTTGAAGCATTTCAGTGGCTTTTTGGGTTGTTTTTTTCATTTCTTTGTCTGAAGAATACAGAACTCAAGCGATCCAGTTTGTGATAGTTAATCTTTCCTTGCAAGGAAATGAAGTCTCTGTTTGCTTGTATTTTTTTTTTCTTTTCTTCTATTTACACATGTCAATACATTTTTATGGAAGGCATGGCTTAAAATTACAGTATTCAGCTAGGAGATAATTAATCTTTTTTTTTCTTTTGCACACTATAATTGCATTTTCTGTTCTTAAAAAAGTGCAAAAAATTTAAAATGTATGCTGTAAAACAGCAAAGTTTATTTAGTACTCATCAAGCTGTTCAGAACATATTTACCCAAATTGTAGCAATACTATGAAGATGTATTTTAATACAACTTCTGCTTAGTGAAGTCATTAGAGCTTGGCTTGCCGGGTAAGAAAAAAAATGGACCAGTCTTTGCATTACCTGTTTAAAGAAGGTCTTTTAAAAAAATAAAAAGAAGAAAAAAAAAAAAGAAAAAAGAAAAAAAAAAGAAAAAAGCTATAAACACTTTTAGGGAAGTGATTTTAGCAAGTGTAGTCTATATTTCCTGTAAGAGATTTTGTATTATATTTTCCTAAATGTTCTCATTTACTTGTATGGGGAGGGGAATGGTACAGACCCAGACCAGAGTCTCAGGGACTCTTCACCTTTGTCATATTGTGCCTTGGTGACCATTGATGTATGCCTCTCCTTTCATTGTTTAAAGGACAACTAAGCTTTGTTTCAAGACCCTCTGTTGGAATGGTCAGTTGTCCACCTTCTTGCCGATGAAGCAGAGAGGTGTATTTATATCTTCACCCTCTCACAACTGATTCAGTGTGGCTTTAAGTAAAATCACGAAATTAGGTTTTGGTGCGAGGGTGAATTGTCTTTGCATAAGCCCTCCCTTGGGTTCGTCAGCACCCGCATCTCTGTTTTGTTTGCTTATACAGTCAGGGTCTCCGTGAGACCAGCGCTGGGCGGCTGGGGAAACACAAACGTACTGTGTGAGGCTGTGGGATGTCCAAGTGTGGTGCCATTTTTAGCATTCAGATACAAGACCTCATGACAGACTGACCATAACGATCAAAAACAAAGATTCAGTTGTTCTTTCAACATCCGACATACGTGTCCTCCCTTTGGCTCTTACAACACGGAGTGGAAATATGAATACATTTTGTGGCAGCTTACAGATCCTTGTTTGCACTCTCGCTTACTGCTCGGAACTTGCCAACAAGGAAAACGTCTATGTTTGATTTACATAACCTAATGGACGGCCACCCCTACTTTGGCTCTGGGGAGGGGCCTAAGGTTATAAACTCTGGCAGCTGAATAAGAAAACAATTAACATTTTCTGTGATGCAGGTTTTGGTATTATGTTCTATACACCTTGCATATTACTAAAATCCTCATTGTTGGGGAAAGCACACAGCAATATACTCATTGTGTGTAGCTGACAAGCAGCAGAAATTACTAGCTCCTTTGGTGCATATGTAACTAATTTCCAAATCATGGAAAAAAAAAGAAAAAAAAAGAGTTTACTTTAACACACGACTGTTAACAGGGAAAAAAAAAAAGGCTAGTATATTGTTGCTGTTCATTTATTATATAATGAACACACTCATGAATTGTCAAGTGTTTCCTTTCATGACAAGCAGCTCTTGCACAGAACCTCCTAATGAAAAGAGATTTGAAACTTACAGAAGGAAAAAACCCGAGATTTTAAATTGAACATTATTGTACCTTAGGTCGACCTGAAATTTTCCTTTTAAAGATGAATGTGCTAACTTAATGAGTTCTTCCACGCTGGGTATCCATGGCTTTGTAGATCTTATATTTTCAATAAAAATTACTCGAATAATCTTGAGTGGAAATAAAAAGGGTTTATTTGTTTTTTACTTTTTCAGTTATTACAGCTGGGGGCTATGAGGCCGGGAAAGAAAAACGACACCGTAGCAGCTATGTCGTTCTCCCCAAGTACGGCCCGGCTGAAGGCGGTGTTCTCAGGTGCAGCCGCCTTCCCTGCAGCTGGGATGAAGCAGCCCAAGCCCGAGGCATCGGCACAAACTCTTTTCAAGTGCTGGGTTTGGCAGTGGGTTTGGGCACCTGCCCCCCGCGCCCTGCCCCTGCGGTGCCCATCGGGCTCCGACGCTCCTCCAGGGATGTGACTCCCTGCGGCCGGGCAGCCAGCACAGCCCTGCCTGTGGCCGCAGCGCCTCGGGATGCCAATAGCTTTTATTTCCTTTATTCTTTTCACGCTGGCTGCTGGTCTGTGCTGGGTGTGTGTGCCTGCTGCCTGCCATCCCTCTGCATCCCCACAACTGCCTGGAATCACGTCCTGCTGGCTGTGGGGTTGGACCCTGCCAGTTCCCCCCGCCCCGGCAGCCCTGCCCGGTTGTGTTGCGACCTGTCGCCTTGTGGCAGGTGAGGAGGCCCCGCTGCTAAGTTCATCCGTCTCCTCTGCAATTGCCCCATGGGAAAAGAAGGAGTGGGGACAAGATTACAGGGTTGCTCGGTCTTTTCCTATGCAGAGGAGGCTCCGGAGAGATGAAGTCCTTGAGAAGTTCTTTTTCTGGAGAGGTGGAGGTCTGGCCCGTTTCCTGGTGGGAGAAGCAAGGAAGGGTTTCCCCTTGTAGGATGCAGGTGTGGAGAGGATGCCCCCCTCCCTTGTGCTTGGGTTAGCTCTCCCGCCAGCTCCACAAGGGCACTCTGCCATCGCTGCAGACAGGCATAAAACCAGCCTAAAATAGCTCTCACAGCAGCATTGCCACTGCAATTTGGAGGATGAATCTCCTTCACTCCCATCCTGTCTCTGCCCAATTTGTACACCTCGGGCCCACCAAGGGTGGCTTATTTACCTTCCAAAAAGTGGGGTTTAGCCAGCAGAAACTCTGCAGCCCACAGTCTGCGTCCTGCATTGGCTGGTGCGAAACCCACATTCTGTCCAGAGTGAGTTTTATCAGATTAAAGCAGGAATAAAAAGGTCCCCCAGAATCCATGAGAATGACAGAGTTTTTCATCTGGTGTTTATAGATGAGTTTCTAATCTGGAGTGTAAGATTCAGAGTGGAAATAAAAGAATTAAAATCTAGCTGGCATCTAACTTTTCCTGACCTTAAATGGTGTTATTTTTCTTGACACGGATGAGCGTGGGTTCAGCTGTACCACATGCTGCCTGCCATCGTTTTGTATTTTAAAAAAAAAGTTACTTCTGTTGGTTTACAAATAAATTAGTGCGATAAACAGCAGGATTCTGATCACCTGGCTGTACACTCTGCATAACCTGCTCTGGTGGGTGAGCTTAAACGCCAGAAGAGGAGTGGGAAACGGGCAGAGCTGGAGTTGTGGCAGCCTGAGCTCCGGCTGCAGACCTGCTCCCGTTCCCAGCTGCTTTTCTTGGAGGCATTTACAGCAGCCCGTGTGAGCTCCTGGGACAGGTGCTCATCTCACCTTCTCACCAGCTTTGCAGCAGACTGGTGGTTACCAGTGATATTTTTCATCCTTGCAGATAAGCCCTGTGGAAAAAGAAATACCTTTTTAAAAAGAGCCTCACCATCACAGCTTCTAATCAAGGAATATTAATTTTATATGCTTTTATTTTGTTGGTATTTGTGTTGGTAAGGAATGTCTGCAATACAGGTGACTCTCTCAGAAATCTGTTACTTACTTCTTTCACTAATAGAGGCCATGGATTTTGTGTGTAGTAAGAGCCAGTAACAGTGTTGATGTTTAATCCACTAACTCGCACTTTTCAAAGTTGGTGGAAGGAGAATTGAATCCCTTCAGATACTCTTTTAGGGAGAGCTGTGCTCCCTGCAAACACTGATGGGGCAGACACACTCTGAAATTCATTTACCCAGCAATGAAACAAGCCGGTTGGCTCTGTGGCGGACCCAACACACTGCTGGGAATTGGTAGCTGCAAAAGAAACACCCAAGCAGGTTGCCTAACCACCTGGGACTGGAAGGCAGGGGAGACGGAAACCAGGAAAGATCAGGAGCCACGCGGTCACCTCGGCTGTTCTCTCTACCCGAAGTATCATCAGTTGCCGCCAGCGAAGGGTTCCCGGAGAGGCACGTCCAGCCTGAGACTTGCCCATTGGCACAGCGGGGTGAGGACGCTCCAGAATTCCTGCCTTCCCTCCCCTTGGCAGGAGAGGTGTAAGCTGCCGTTGCATGGGATTTATGCCATTGAAAGGTTCTGTGCAACATGGATTTTTAAGTGCCGGAATTCTGGTGGGAGCGAGGCGCTGCCAGGGGGCCTCCCGGCTGTTTGCCCCTCAGATTGTTACCTCCAGGTGCCAGGGAGTGGGTTCTGTGCCAGAGCCGTCGGGTCCCAGAGCCAAAGGAACGGTCCATGGTCTGTGAGATGTGTTATACTGTACAGATCCGCTTGCTCGCACGTACGGGTGCTTGCTACATTCTGCAGCACAGAATATTGTGTTGTATCATTATCTCCTCATAATATAAATACAATTTTTCATACCTTTTTGTTGTGGGCTTCTTTTTTTTGTTTTTGTTTTCCATCATTTGTTTACTTGGTGTATAGTGGTTCTTCTCTTTGCAAATCTTCTCATAGAATCATGGAATGGTTTGAGTTCTAATGTCTATTTCACAAGGAACTCACTGAGTGCTGGCAATTCCAGTTAATTAATTAATGGTACAAAGGTTGGGGTGCTGTTTAAACTGAAGTTCTTTTACATATGCTGGCCCAGTGTAACCCCAAGAGTCACTGTTTCTCTCTCCCCATGGGGGCTCTATAAAAGTTCCACTATTAGACAGCTGTAAAACAAAGTGCAAACTGAAATGCCTTCGTGCCTGATTTAAGCAATTACACTTGAAATCATCCCAGCTCTGTACAAGATAGAAAAAAAGCCAAAACAAAACAACAAACCAAACCAGGACCTGTACAGCTTCTTTCCTGACATTTGTGATGTCTTACAGTTTATTTATAAGGAAAGTGAGTTTCCTCATTGTGCTACCGATGGATGTTTCAAATTTAATATTAAAAGTGCAGAAGCTTGCCTTGCCTATCAGGATGAAAATGCGCTATCAAAGCCTATTTAAACAGAAAAGAGCCTTAAATTATGATTAAATTCATGATGATACACTCATCAGCTTCCTCTCAAAGAAATAGTTTGAAATGGTTTCAGAGGCAAAGTTCTCAGTTATTGGTCCTTTAGAAACTGTGAATTACCCCGTGTTTTTATAGCCTGTAGCATGACAGGAAAGGTATGATGATGGTGTGGCGGACTCTTGCCAGAGAGCTGGGCCGGGAAGGGCAGAGACTGCTGCTGGTAGGAGGCTGATTCCTCTTTCCCACTACGATCTCTGTTCCCCAGGCTGTGGACACAGCTCCGTAAAAGCGCCCTCGACCGCTTGCTCTTCTGTGCCAGGGCTGTGGAAGGGAACCACGGCCCCACTGGAGATGAGCCGGTGAGAGTTTGCTGGGAGAGGGGGTGCAGAGTGCGGAGGTGGGAGGGATCAGGCGGGTCCCTCACAGTCCCTGCCCAGGCCCCTGCTGAGTCCCAGGCTACCTTCCCACACAGGGGTTCCGTTTCTTACAAGCAGAGCCCATCTGCAGACAGCCCAGCCCATCAGCCCTGCTCCCAGTTTAAAACAGGGTCAGAAACAATTTTCTAAAAAAATCGTCACCTTGTGCATCATCTGTGTAAATACACCAGGAGTGCTGGCCCAAGCATGCAGGAGCTTCTTTGATATTTATGGCATTGAATCCCAAGAAGCTGAGCAAACTAATCACTTTGACCTGCTCTTCTGGGAATACAAGGTCTCAGAATGAAATCTACTCTTCCTCTAGAGAGACCATACATGTGCTTGGGAGAGAAAGCCAGCTGGTGACAAATTTCTGTCTGCTGACTTTGTTGCAATAAAAGTTCACATGGCACTTCAAAAGCTGTACTTAATTCAGAATATAAATTTGCTTAAGGTAATGAATTAGCTTTTAGGACAGGGTGTTTCCAAAGAGTGGTTGGTAGTCCAGCAATGTGCAGTGGGGACCTCTGAGATCCTGCTGCTGCTCTGAGCAGATGTGCAGTATGATGCAAAACAAAAAAAGCTTCTACACTGTTACAGTTCATCGGCTAAAAACTTATTTCCATGACTTGTTATTTCTTTTCACACAACAAAACAAAACAAAACAAAACCCTAAAGCAGTAATAAACAAAACACTTTATAAGAGTTTTTCATCTGACAGATGTATCCCAGTGGGAAGGTTGATACTGACCAGCTGCAATGCCTGTATGACGGCAACTGCACTCCTTGACTATTTTTTATAACCTTGGCCAATGGGTAACCAACAGCTTCTCTCTGAGGTATCAGGCACAACAATGTCTTGTTTTGCAGTGGAACAAATACGACATGGCACCGGTGGGATAGTGCAGAGCTTGCAGACATCCTTCCAGAAATGTCTATGTCTTCCTCTGCTGGAATCCACCATAAAATGGCTTGTAAAGGCAACACGCGATCTAGGCAACCTCTCTGGTTCTCAGACACAGATGCAAAACAACTGCTCCTAGAATGGAAAAAAGGGGTAAGGTAAGTCTTTAATTATGTTTTGACTGAACACAACCAAGAAAAAAAAAAATGAATCAAAGAAAAACAATCTTGACCCATAAGGGGCTGCAAAAGCAAACACTGAAGCACACGGGTCTGTGGCTGGGTGGGGAAAAAGGGGCTGCAAGACATTTCGAAGGTATGTTTGTAACATGTTTGTAGGGGAAGGCTGTTGTTTAATCTCTGCCCTAAAAGCCGATCGATGATCTAACAAAAGAAAATTTGTTTCACATTAGAGGCTTGTTCTTTCAAAATGAGAAGTCTAAAGTGCACAATGTTCTGACCTAAAATATTTCAATTCTAGCCTGAATTCCTATGCCAGCGGGGATTATGAGATCATGCTGTCTGTCAACTCCTCTTTCGTCCATCTGTTCCCCTCCTCCCTTCCTTGATAACTTTTGAACCTTCAGGCTAATTTTCACCAAATTTGACAAAACAAAGAGATAGGATGGAGGCTGCAATGATAATATGCGGTGAAGACTTTCATGAAAATTCCATGTCTGGGTAGAAAGAGAAATAAACTATTTCCTGCACTGAACGTGCCTGAAGGCTGGCCCAATCGAGCTCTTCACTGCTTTCAGAGGTGGCTACTGGCCAGCATGTGTGTAGCTCCAAACCAGCTACAGAACGAGCATATAGTCCTGCTTTCCCAGCTGAAGAGACGGGGATGCTTCTTCTGTGAAAAGCCACAGGGAAGGTGGGACATCGTATACATGCGAGCCTGGAAAGAGGGAGAGGAGCCGGTCACACAGGGAACTGAAGGCACCAGTTGCAGCAATTGACAGACAACCTGACAGACAGAAGATAGACAGTCGTTTATCAGATGCATCATCTTCTGTCTAGGATGGGGTCTTCCGTCACAGAGCTGAATTGCTCTCAGGACAGCAGAATTTTAGAACATTTTCTAGGCATTGTTGACATTTGTTTTCTTAAAAAAAAAAGCCCACAACAATGCTGTAAAGCACGACCCTCCAAAACACTACTGTAGGACAAGCTGATTTTAATGCAAGTAACTGACTGAACCGAAACGCCGTCATCTTAGGAGATGATCTACTGAATGCTTCTGTTCCTTCCCCATCGGAAAGGCGCAACGCACTCTATCTGCAAGACGATTTGAGAACTTTAGCTAGCCTAAACTGCAGCTGCATATCAGGCTGTCATCTAATGGGGAGGAATTCAACACTACAGCCTTTTCTTACCCATCAGAACTCATTGCCGGGTTAGGGTTTAATTTAAAGGTGTCATGCACAGCCCACGTTATTCCAGAAATCAACAAACTGCACTTTGCAGGCAATATAGGTGCTGATTTTGATCTCAGAAACCTCATGCAAGCCAGTCTTAGCTGTGCTGAGCTGTGAGGTTGCTCGTTTCCCTCTGTTGATTCATTTCAACAATTGCATTAAATGAGATTAGAGAAGCTGAACATTCAGGACATGGTGGGAGGGCTCAGCCACCCACATACAGACTGGGTCAATGCCTCATCAGGGTGAAATGTAGAGATAACATTTCTGGATGCAAGAAGCAATTTCCTTCTAGAATAACTGGCCTTAGAAACCACAAAAAAAAAAAAAANCCATTCTGAATTTAGTCTTCAACAGTGCAGAGGATCTAATTCAGGAGCTATTAGTGGGTGAGCTGCTCCATAGTAGCAACCACAATATAATTAAGCTTAACACTGCAAGAAGAGAGCAAGACAAATAAAGCAAATGGATACTCAGTTTTTTTAAGAACACGACCGATGCAAAAATAGGGAAAAACGCCAGAAAACCCCAAATGAGCAGTTCAAAAGCAAGAAATATACGAACAACCAGAAGGCTTAAACAAATACTGTACTAGAAGCCCAGGTAAAATGTCTGACGGGCATAGAAATCTGTGGCCCAAACCTCCCTCCTGCACAATGCAATGAGAAAGTTACAGAGGCTGTTGCCAGGCAAGTAGGGAAGCCCAGAAAAATGTGGCAGGAGAAATGTAAACAGGAAACAAAGACAGCTAAACTTGAGGAGTGGCTGATCAAGGATGCTCAAACTGTTCGTGACAAGTTTACGTGATGCTCGACTCAGAACCAGCCCTTGCAACGCCGAAGAGATCCTGCAATCGTTGCTGAGAGCTTCCTGGTGGCTCCGCGGGCAGAAGCAGCCAAAATACCCCAAAAGCATACAAGAAGGGCATTGGAAACAAGTGTTTTGTGGAAAACTTTGGTGCACCCCCACTCTGAGGTCTGTGCCACCTCTGCACCTCAAACCAGGCGCAGCCATGTTATAAAAGGTGACGAGGAGGAGAACCAAAATCATCAAGGGAATGCAGACTTGCTTTACAGAGGCCAAAGCTATGGAATTCTCCAGCCTGGAAAAGACAAAGCTGAAGGAAACGTACTGGTGGTGTCCTAACTGCTGGGAAGGCTGCAGATGAGGTGGCATTCACCAAACCCTGCAACGCCAGAACTGAGGGACATTTGGTGGAATTAGGAGGTGGGTTAAAAGTCAATTAAGAAAGTGCTTTTTAAACGAACAGGTAGTGACGTTCTGCAATTTCTTCCTTATGAAGCTCTGGGGCTATCAGCAGGTTCAAAAAGGGGTTACATAAATTAGCGGGCATAAAAATTCGAGACAAAATATTAGAAGGACTAGGTAGGGATAATTTAGCACAGCAACTCCGGGCAGCAAGGCGGGTGGCTGCCAGCAGCTCCGTCTCTCCGTCTGATGGAGGCCGGCGGACAGACAGGCCCGAGGCCTGCTTCTGGCCACAGCTTCAAACCGCCGGCAGGTCTCCCTCTTCCCACACGCCGGGCGCAAGGGCACCGGGGCAGAGCTGCGGGCAGACCCGGCCCGGGCTGAGGAGAGGGGCCAGGGTCCGCACCCCTGCCCTGACGCGCGGCCGCACCGCGCAGGGCCCCAGGACCCCAAGCCCCCTGAGGGCAGGGCCGGGGCAGGAGAAAAGGTGGCGGAAGAGGCGCGGCCGCGCAGGCGCAGTCGGCGTTAGCCGTTGGGGCGGCTGCGCGAGACTTCAGCGCGTGGCGGGCGTTTTGAGCCGTTGGCGCTCCAACCGCCTCTACCTCCTCCTCGCCCCCACCTTCCTCCCTCCGCGCGCGGAGAGGGTGCGGCCCACGCGCTGCCTCAGCCTTCCCGCCTTTTCTTCCCCTCCCCTCAGCGGCAGCGGCGGAGCCGGGGTGAGTATGGGGCGGAGTGGGGATTGGGGGGCAAGCAGCCACAGCTTCTCCTCGTCCTGCCCGGGGTGGGCTCTCGGCCGGCAGCTCCTCCGGGCGGTGCAGGCAGCAGCTGGGAGCTGGCCGGCGGATGTCTGGGCTCGTCAGGGCCCTTGAGGGCCCCGTTCTGTGGCAGCCGGGCGGCTCCGAGCAGGGGGCGGGGATGGTGGGTAGCTGCCTCAGGGGTCCAGAGGTACTCTCTGTGGCGGCAGTGTCAGCCTGCCTTAGTGATCTGTGCACCCGTACGTAAAGCGACGTGCTCTCCTTTTTATTTACTTGTTTTGACCGCATGGAAGGTAAAGGGCTGTTGGAAGGCTACCCTGGGACTTGAAACTTGCATAACAAATTCTATTTTTTGTATAAAGCGTAACTTTTAAGCTAAACTGAACACGGATGGAGTTTCAGGAGTCATTCGCTTGTTCAGCACTCGTGGCTGGCTGGCAAAGTGGGGTTTTCTGGTGGAATGTGTGTTGTAGAAACAAAGTATTAAATTATACCGAATTAAACCCCAGAATATTACCAGAGTATTGCAGATAAGGCTTGTCTTTCTTGATAACTTACTCTATTCTTTGTTTGCTGTGCTCACTTTAGGATCCTGAAGCTTGATGATATGTTTGCTGGGAAACAGCAAAACAGCGAACTCCTTTTTCTGGTAACTTTTAAGTTGTGGCTGTTCTCACAAGAGTATTTAAACTGAACATAATTTAATTTTTTTTATAATTGGCTAAAAAAATGTATTAAGTTGAGGTATTTTTATGCTAAAGGATTTCTTCTGTTTCCAGAGGAAACTTTAAAATGAAAGTTTGAAAGTCAACATTCTGCTTGCTGCTGAAGTAAAAAAGATCTTTATAAGCAAGATGTTAAAGTGCAATATAACATCACTGTTGTTTTGTTTATAGAACAAGCTGAAAGCTCTTATTTCGGATGAGTTAAAATGACTGTGGGTGGGGTTTTTTTATTTAATATGAGGAGAGCTACAGAAGTAAACTACTTTTGCAGGCCAGTGAATGAATGATTATTTACACCTGCTGCTTTTAAATTACTGGCAGTATTCTATTTTAATAGTAAATTTAGGTGAATTAAGGAAAAACATAAGTGTTTGCAAAGATCAGGGATTTAGTTGGAGTAAAAAAGGTGTGTCCTGATTTGATGAACAAGGTATATTAAGACATCCCTGAAATAAAAATTAATTCATAGTTTTTGAATAGCCCTTCTAATCCACAATAGCATTCAGTTTTCTGGTGTGATCTGACACTTCCTTTTCCCTGTGCAGACTCATTTTATTAAAATACTGAATATTCATTTAAAATGACAAAAAAAATTACAACTGGAATGTTACTCCAGATTTTTTTCATGTGTTTGGATCTTCTCTGCTTGAAAAAATTATTTTAATCATGAGTTGTGGAAAAGATTTTGTGGAAACTCTTAAGAAAATTGGATACCCAAAAGCTGATGAGCTTAATGGAGAAGATTTTGACTGGCTGTTTGAGTCTTCAGAAGAGAAATCATTTCTGGAGTGGTTTTGTGGAAATGTAAATGAGCAGAATGTGTTGTCTGAAAAAGAACTGCAAGATTTTGATAGTCTTCTTGAGTCTGGTAAGCCCATTTTGGAAGGAAGTGCACTGGATGAAGTCCTTAAAACTCTGAACCCCGTGGATTCAAAGAACAGTAGCCAAGAGGAGGAGGAACTGAAGAAGTTAGAGGAAGAGCTTCAAACTCTTCAAAAGTTAAAAAAACTTCAAATTCACCGGCATAATAAGCTTCAAATGATGGTTTCTGCAAACAACCGTATGTTACAAACATCACAAAACAAAGAGGAAGAAGCATATAAAGATTTCAGAGAAGGACTGCGGGTGTTCACTGCAGCAAATCATAAGCTTAATAATGAACTGCTATCTCTTCTGGATGCAGCTAAGAAACTGGCCTCTTTCTTCACAGCTTCAGATTCAGAACGAGGGTCAGGTCCGCATCCAGTGTTTTTTTCCCAGCTTTCTTTGGACAAATATTTGTCTCGGGTAGAACAAAGTACTGCAGCACTTACCTCATACCTAAATGAACATTTTTCTCAAGGTATGTCTGAATGCTCTGAAAAATCACATGAAGGCAGCCTTCATATTGCAAATCCAAGCGAAAAAGTAGCTTGTGATGAGGATAATGAAGCTTGTGAAGAGAGTCAAGAGATCGCCAGGCTCCAGACAGCTTATATTTGTGCTCAATATCAGCTAATTCAGGTACAAGCTAAAGAGGCGGGTATGAATTCAGCTGCAAAGTGTGTGGAGAGCATGCTGCAGTCCTCAAACAAGGTAGGCCACAAAAGTTGATAGAAGGTATTGGAGATTTAAATGGGCAGATGTGTTCAGTTGGATCTAGTTAAAGGTATTGTTGGGTTACTGTTACTTCAACTATATTTGCGTTATGAAGTTTAAGTCTTGCTTACAAAAGTCTTGTGAAATAGCTCCAGTTTCTATAGTCAGAAATTCTTCAGTATGGATTCTTCAGTATGGCAGAGTGCCTTTAATTCTACTTTCCAGAATTACTACCTTAAAAAACTGTAGAATTTAATAGTACCTTTTCAGTTTAGTTTAAATTTTGAAATTTCAAAGTATAACTGGCTCTCAGTTGTTTATGCAACAAACAAAATCTTAAATTTGGTTGGATTTTTCTGATATTGAGCAGCTAATATGATAAATTTATTCCTGTTTATGGAATCCATAGCATAAACTTCAAAAGTTTCAGTTCACTGACTCTCTTGAAACTCACGTACTTGTAATATTGTGACACATTTTAAATGCCAAATAAATGGATTCTATAGTTAAAGCCCCAGAAATCTCTCAACGAGTGACTGGCAGATGTGACTACTGGAATTTAAAAACATGAAGAAATCACAGCAGAAGGAAAAATATTAGCTTATGCCAGACATGGACTAGCTTGAGGCATTGTGTCAGTTTATATATTTTCATTTACAGATGTCTAGCATACAGAGCTTGATTGATGAGAGTAATTTGAAAAAAGATTGATTCTGATAGCAATGCTGATTGTCATCTGACTGAATATAAAAAATTATGTTTGTGCGTGAAATTTCAGTTAGATGTGCTTGAAATCTGGGTACTAAGTGAAATTACAGCTCTATTTTTTTGCACAGCGAACTGTTTTCGGGCCCTGCAATGGAGTGAAATTACTATTTATTGAAATACATTTATGTGCTATCTACTTCTAAAATCTGAATTTGCTTTATGTTGTAAAGTTCTGTAAAACTGCTTGTAGAGTTTTTATTTGATTTTGTAGATCCAAGAGTTGCAGTGATTTTTAATGTAACATAAGTACATGAATCCTGTGTGAACTGAAGAAATGTGTTGGGGAAAAGGTTTGGGAGGGAACCATGAAGAAATTGACAAGTATTTTTCTTTATGCAGGATATTGGAAAAACAGAAAACCTCGATGCCAAAATATCTAGTTTAAATGATGAAATTTCAACAATTAAACAAGAGATAACTCGGATAAACAATGAAGAGCTGCTTCCCCTCCTTAAAGAGAAGGCAAGACTTTTCAGCGCACCAGTGGTGGAAGGATACTTGAATCATCAGATTGCTCAGCAGGACTATTATGCTTCAAGGCAAGATGAAATATGCAGCCATTTGATAAGACAGAAGGCATCCCTTGAACTTATTGAGCTAGCCTATGAAATGGAATTGAAAAAGCATAAGGAGATCTCCTCTCTACTTGAGAATTTGGTAGAATTTCTGAAACAAAGCAGTAATGAGTTGCAACAGAGACTACAGATGATAACTGAGGAAACTCAACATGCAAAGCCGAGGAACACCATTAGTTCAACAGACAGTTTCTCTTGCAGGTAAGTGTTATGGTCATTACTGAGCTTTGGCTTAATTTGAAATAATATTGGAGACACAAAGGCTTACGTAAGCTTAGTCTATTCTGTTGTTCTTAGTTACTTGTTATAGCCAATTGGTATTTTGAATTCTCCGGAACTGAAGCCTTGAAGATGGGAGATTTGCTTCTTGCTTATCCTTTACATTCTTTCCTGGCTTACTTGAGGAAAAACTGTTCAGTTATCAGTCATCTTAGTGTTGCTGAAGCATTCCTAGGCAACATCTAGAATGTAATGAATATTTAAAGCCAACCCTGTGTTGTGTGTTACCCTGACTTAGGGTGGCTTGAAAGTTCTAGAAGTATAGATGTATTGTATAATGATATGCGTGTTGATGTTGGACTTCTCCTCCTTCTTTAAAATGATATTTAAAGAATTTTTTAATACTTGTCCAGTGATGATTGAGCAGGGTGTTGCACAGTGAATAGCTGCAAAAATGAGGCAGCATTAATTTTGCTTCCATTGTGCGTTTGCACTGGCAACTTGTAATATTTTTGTTCAGATTTATTATTAAGTCTCTAATCACTGAATCAGAACGTTGTCTGGTTACTTTTTCACTTATTTTTATAGGCATGTGTATTCATGATTGTGAAGGGAAGTTGAAAAAGTTAAAAACTCTAGAGGCCTTGTAAGTAAAAGACAGTTCAAAGAAACTGTTACTTTGGAAATGCAGCTCCTGGTCTTATTAAAGACAATTTGATTCTCTTTTTGGGCTCAACTCCTGAAGATTTTAGTATGCAGGGGTGGTAGTAGCAACCAAGCAAAGTTATCTGTGATCATATTTGAATCTTTTGGATGCAGTCCAAAGGTGCAGCTCGGTAAAGCAGGTATTGCTGTCTTTTGTATGACTCAATTAATTGCAGAATTTCCTAGCAGTCTCTTAATAGATAGAAAATGGGAAATACTTAAGGTGACTTAAAAATGTTACAAAGATTTCTCTTCTCATTGGCCATCAAAGTTTGCTGTTTTTCAGCACTTGAAAAAATGGATCTTTCTTTGCTGTCTTTGAAGTGTCAGGAAACAGTTGGCAAAAGCACATTGTCAACTTCTATTTGCATTCATTGTATACTTATTAATTGTTACTTTGATATTTCATTGCTGTTAATTTAATATTTTGGAGTTCAATTAATCACATGCTAGCTATATATAGTTAGAATTATTAAATCAGAGGGAGATAGAGCAGTGTAGCAAGAATACTGTCCTTTACTAGTCCTCTGACTTTTCAACATGAACATTTTCCTTTGATTAATAGCGACAGGAGTGCTTAGGAAGCTTAAAAATGCTTGTATGTCTAACTGCATTTGTTACAGGCTATATCAGCTTCTGGAAGGAGAAAAACCCCAGAAATTGTTTAAAACATATGAAAGGCTGGAGCAGATGGCTCAGAAGTTAAAGCAGGACTGTGCTACAGTACAAGATCAACTAGCAACGTCTTCTCAAGAGCAGTCTCTCCTTTTCTCCAAGCTAGAAAGTGATGTACGTGCCCTGCAGGATGCTCTGTATCACGGAGGAAATCAGCTACAACTCAGTAATCGGGTAAGCCCTTACCTAGTTATTAAAATCATTACATTAATGTGTGTTATGTTCTTTTAGTGAGAAAAATGTAGTATTGAGGCTGTAGACATGCAAACTGGCTCCTACATGTCAGGAACAAATTTATTAGCATAATGGCAATGGGCTCATTATTTGCATTGTTCCTAGCAAATGTTGGATTTTGTAAATGTTGGCAGGTAATAACTTCTCGTTTCTGAGCAAATCGATGCATCTAACTGTTAATTTCTTTCTAAGACATATACAGTCATGTATTACTAGTAAGTTTACTCTGTGGGGGAAATATCTTGTCTAGATATGGTATCACTGGAAAACTTCTTTAAATTTCTCTTCATGTCAGGTGGGCTTTTTCCCCTCCTGTAATACCTGAGTAGTATGGCTTGGTCCCTTAAAAAGCCTTTGGTATAGGGACAAAATAAGAGTATCAGAATTTTGAAGGACTGTTATAGAACAGTCCTGCTACAGAGCTCCCATGTGTTGCATTTAGAGCCTCTTTTAAATGGGAATAGGGGTTGTTAAATGCAACTTAGGGTTTTTAAATAATTGTAGGTACCTCAAAAGTGAATTGAGGGAAGTCTTCCTCAATTAAATACCTAAAAATAAATAAATAAATATATTTTTAACACTTCCATCTGTCAAGTGAATTTGCAACATAAAGAAAAGTTTTTATTAAAAATTGAAACCGGGTAATTGGAGCAATATGTATTTAAGGAATATGTGTTAATAAATCAATCTTGATTTTGATCAACCTTGCTATTGATTCAAGTTACCTCTTTCAACATAGTGACATCTCTTTCTATTGCTGCTGTTTATCAAGAAGAGTAATTCCTTTAATAAGGAAGTAACGTGCAAGTAGATGACTAGCCTACTCACACTGAGCTATTGTAACAATGACAGTTGGGAAAATTGTAGCTGGCAATTACTGATTTAATTATAAAATTAAACTGGCTTTTTTGTTGTGGAGCGCGTTTTTTGTTCCCCTTTAATATTTGGCTAGCTATGAAGACTTGTGATTGATTGGAAATGTTATTTAACTGTCTATTAGTTGAGAGTCAGATTCTTGTGGTCTTTACTAGTGTGGTTTAGTAAAAGAGTAAATGAAGTTACATTTTCATAACCTGATGTGAGCACTGTCACAAGGAGCTCAAAAGTCATATAAATTGGAGTCCCTTATCACCTGTGTTTCATTTTTCTGTGATGACTTTTCACTTTCAAGTGAAAGTAGCTTCTGAAAGCAGGAAAACATTTTATTTCTAGTTCCACTAGTGTAGTAACAATATAGAAGTGATATTTTTAACTTTTTTTTTCCCCCTGTATTTTTTATTAGGAACTTTGTGAGCTACTTCAACAACTGGAAGCTGATATAAATAAACTAAATCAACTACTTACGGATCTGATTGCTGATGTGAAGTCAAAGAGACACTTCCTGAAATCCAATAAGCTGCATCAGATGGAAAGAAACTTGTATGTCCATTTTTTCAACGATGAAGACCACTTGAGAGAGATGGTGGAGAAGCTTGAACAGCAGTCTGAGGCTAAAGCCGGTGTTCTGGGAGATCAGAATATTACCACCAGTGAAGTTCTTAATGTTTAAATTTCAATGTACTCTTAAGAAAGGAAAGCATGTTAGTGTAAACTGGCTACAAGTTTATGGAATGATAAGTATTAGCTTATCAAGACTAACATTTATCTATTGTTGCAATCTGTCTCTAGCTGCCACGATTAAGAAGTTTGGATTGTATGCTGCGTGATGGCTTTTTGTGTCTCCCCAACAAGTTCAAAACTCAGTTCTGTCAAAATTTTTTGATATGAAGTAATACGCTAGTTATTTGAATGAGTTACATTCAGGCTGCTTTCCTGCTAGCCTGTCTGTTGATTTCCGCTGTTGACAACATAGCACAAAAAGGAACGTTTCATACCCTTGAGATAAGTTTTCTTGCATGCTAGGAGCCTTTGATGTGAAAAATTTATCCAGAGAAGGCATTTTGGATTTTGGAACATGAATGTAATGTGGTCCTTCTGAAGAAGAGAGTTCTCCAAGGCAGATATTCTGTGATTGTTTCCCTTAGAGCTCTCCTAAGAAGATCTGATTTTGTTAGAAATGTGTTGGAATATGTACCAGAATCTCTTCCAAGTATCAAGATCATCTGTTTTAAGACCATTCTTATATCTCTTAATTTAACTTATGCCCTGTCTTCTCCATTGAAACTAGGCCACGCGCATACTGAGCTCTTGAAAGAAAAGTAATTTTATATTTACCTTTTGTACTTCTGAGTTTACTTTGTAATTTATAATGATACGCATTTCAATTTGGAGTCCTGATGCTTTTGTACTTCTGATTTCATGTGCATTGTATATCAGATTTTTGTATGGCTTTCTAATATACCAGTGGAACTAAGCAGACTTTTATAGTATGAGATCTTTCAGTCTTTAATGTTTTGATGGGATCAGCTGTGCTCACTTTTAAGTGTTGTACATATTGATGAAAGTTAGTAAATTAGCTTTAACTACAGTAACAGTAGTGTTAAAACTATTTTGATGGCTTTTAACTTTTATGTGAGTTTAACTTATTTCTAAATGTTTTTTAAAAAATTTAACTTACTGCTTTGTCTTTATACCTGGATTTCATGCTGCTTAGCTCTATACATTGCATTCATTATTAAATACCAAACACTGTAAATTCAGTTCAATGTTGTCAGTATTTATCGTGAATCTGTGTGTTGGTTTTAGATGTGTTTTCATGCATAGTGTCTTGTTAATATTTAGTCTGCTGGGTTCTCAATTTGATACGCACTGGAGGCTTTAAGACTGCTCCTTCCCACCTTGAGAAGTCAGGGAGTGTTTTTACCCTGTGCAGGAAAGTAGTGTTGCTTTTAACTATAAAAGTTAGGAGGAGTTGTGTATGGGGAAAGATTATACTTCTGTCTCCTGGACTATCATGGAAAAGAAAGCCATTCTGTGCCTCTGTCTTTTGCATGCTTACTATAAAATTTGAGCTAGGTAGATACATCAAATACTAATGCAACTTGATGGATGTTCCTCTTTAAGTCTGGATACAAACGTTTGTACTTGTAAGTATTCAAACTTGCAGTCTGCCTGTGGTTTTGAGCTAAGAAAAATACTTCCATGCAAGCAGAGGAAATATTACTTACTTGATGGTTAAACTTGGCTTGGAAGTCTACTCATGCACTGGATTTAGTGGGAAAAGACCAGAGTAACAGGACTCCAGTTACTAACATGTATAGGAATAATTGACTTAACAGCAGTTTTTGATAGAGCAGTTGACTTGTACAACGTGAATCCTTTAAATATCTTGAAAATGTTGGGTATTTATTTTGTGTTTATGGTAAGTTTTATGCATTCTTCTGGTTTAACTATATAAAGGTACCAAAGTCATGAGTATAGATGCTGTTGTTTCTAATTGTTCCATATGTCCTGTATCTAGGGGGTCTCCAAGTATCTTCTGTCTGTTACAGAATATGGCTACAGGTCAATTGAAAAAGCAACTGATTTTCAAACAGATAAAACTTAAAACTTGGAGGGACTGTAGATATTGCTGACCTATTTCGTAAATAGTTACTATATTTTGTCAACTTCAATGTTACTAACATTTCATAGTAACTGGGTGCTTCAGTTGTGCAAAGCTTGAGGAACTGAACTGTTTTATCGTCAATATTTTCTGAAACAATACATCATTAAAGTTTGTCTGTCATGATAGTAATACTTGTTTCTTTCACCTTGTGTTGGCTATATTTTGTTAATTAACTTAAAGGCTTTTTCCTTGGTAAAATTGGAGCACTAATAACAGTAAATATATAAATACACTAGCGTAAAAATGATGAGGAGAGGGAATATATTTCAGGCATAAATGATAATTCTTATTTCATTTGTCAGATATTTTTTTTTTACTAGAAGTTAGTTTTACTTAATAGGACTGCTACATTTATTTTTTTTACTAGTCTATTAAAACAATTTCAAATAAGTTTCACTTAGTGGTTTTTGGAAACTACTACGATTTGCTAATTTTTATTTACAGTACTTAGGTGCTGATAAGCATGTCAGGGAGGAGGTGTCATTTTCTGTCAAGGAGGATGAATGACTGAACTTGTTCACTCTATCTAATTTCAACAGAATGTAAGTGCAGATTGTTCTGTGGCCCTGATATAATGCAAAATATGTGTGTTCTGTGTTTAGGTTTAATCTTAAAAATGGAACAGTACACATACATAGAGTGTGAGACTTCTAAAGTGCCTTTATCTGATATTGCTCAGAGGATTATGACAGCTTTGCAGTCTATTCCTATAGGAGAAGTTCAGACTAGCAGAAAGAATAACCAGAGTAAGTAAATCTTAGCCTATTTTTTTCTTCAGTTGAAAAACTGAAACACAAACAAACAAAACAATATCAAACGTCTAGTCCTGATTTAAAAAGAAAAAACAGGTGGGAGTTTAGATTTCCAGGTTTAAAAATAGGAGTTAAGCTGTAACTGACGTTTACTGGGACTTTTCTAATTAAATAACATCATGTGAGTGCAAGGATCTAGATTATTACCAGTATCCTCAATTTCATTATTTTTTTTTCTTAGTGTTCCTATGTGGTGTAGACATAGGTAAGAATTTCAAGCTTGTTTGTTACCTAATACTGTAAATCAAAATATAGACATTAAAAATTTAGTCCAGAAGCAAGTTAAAGATGACTAGAGGTAATGCGAACTTGCCGGAAGGCCCGTGAACTCTCCAGACTCATGTCTGTCCTCAAATCACATGTTCGTTAGCAACTCACCCTTGTGAAATTCTAGGGGGAGGAGTGAACAGAAGTCCCGGTGGCAGAATGCTGGAAGTACCATAGCAGATCTTTGATGCTGTTGAGCAAATACTACTCAAAATGTTGTGAATGCTAGGGGGATTTTGCAAGACGGAATTGTTATTCTTAATTCTGTGCATTTCATAGTCTGGTATTCCAGCTCTGGAAAGAAGTGAATAGAAAGTTAAAGTTCTGCTCAATTTCAGTTGTCCATTTTCTTTTGAGAACTATATCTTGGAATATTATCTGGTCAATAGGGTTTGAATCTAGTATTTGTTCTTGTACTAATGGTGTTTGTTGCGGCCTGTTTCATGTAAATAACAGTTCAGACCCTTCTTTCAGTAGTGAAGTATTGGGTCAGTGGAGCCTGATGGTATAGAAGTGAAAAGGGTAGTATTTTATTACCGTAGATCAGTGTGCTTTCATTTTAAAATGGCACATTTGGACCAAAGAAAATCGAATCTCTTCTGCCTCAGTTTAATTGCCATTCTACTTTTCTTGCTACTTTGTCATTTTTTCTCTTCCTTAATTTTCCTGTGTAATGTCTTTTGTCTTGATGGGAACTCTGTAGTGTGTGATACAGGTATTGTGTTATGTTGTCCTCTCCTGTTCGCTTTCAGTCAAGCTGTAAAATACGCAGATTCACTTTCCTAAAAAACACTATTAAGGTGTCTGGTCTCTTTAGCCAAATGAGTGTGCTTTTGTCTTTGTAATGCTACTGAATTCTTATTCACTGGAGGGAAAGAACAGTGTAAGCATTTAGTAGTGGCAGGTCACATGACTAGCCTTTCTTGCTCTCATTTTTCCATGTAGTAATTATAATTGTTGCTACTGTACAGGCTTCAGAATGAATTTATTTGATTTGCTTTTAGGAAACTGCCTGTCTATATAGCTTTAGCCGATCAGCTCAGATCTAGGCAGAAGTTTGCTTCCCTTAAAAAAACCCACAGCCTGGTGTGGTAGTTACTCTGTTTTAAACTGTATTTTATTAATAGATCTTTAAAGATTTAATTCTACTTACTGGAAAAAATGTTATTCTTTAGAAGGTAAACGCTGGATTCAAATGGGACAGATTAACTTGTGGGTGAAATTCTGGATATCTTGATAATAGAACTTGTAATGCTTCAAGGAGCCTTAAGAAGGAATTAGAAGACAAGAGTGGGTTTCTACTGCCATCTGGTGATACTTTTTCATAAACCAGAAATTTGAGGTTGAGTAGATCTTTAGATACCTGTCGTACTGAATGTTGTGTGCTGAAGGAGAGAAATGTAATCCTTGTAAAGTCTAGCTGTGAAACATTAAAAGTACTGAATGTAAAATCACTCACTATCATTCTTAAATTATAACTTTACTGTTGTAGGAAGTGCCAAAAAACCCCAAACCTAAAATGTTTTTGAAACTACAAATATAGTTATGTTGTATTTGCTATTCTAGCAGCTCGGATTAGAAGTCTGAGATTGAGATAAGTAACCAATTATACACATAGACAAATATGAACCTGCATGTCTTTATGAAGTAATAAGCTTAGTTTCTTCTGGAAACTAAGCTAGTTAGTCTTTGAAAATGCTGGGGGTTTGTTTTTTTTTTTTTAATATTTTAAGTACAGGGTCCTGGTTTGCCTAGACATTTTTATTTTTTTTAAGCAGTTTCAGTAGACAGAAATAGATCAGCTTATGCTTTGATTGTCAATAGTCATCAATACAGTGATTCAGAAAGTGTCTTGCTGCTGGTAGTACAAATTTTGTAGCTGAAAATGGCAGTGGAGTGTTGTACTTGGTAGGGGCTGGGAGTTATAAAAGGACAAAACACATTTTGCCCATGAGGTGTCTTTTGGCCAGGCAGTAGAAGAATGTAGAGATAAAGGATTCCTAACTAATTGCAAACTCGGAAGACACCCACGCTTCCGTGGAGTTCTCTTTTTCCCTGCTCCACTACCTACTGAGTCTGTGATTGCTGCTAGCCTGTTGCCCTTTGTTCTTTTATTCCAGTCTCCTCTTCCTTCTCTTCTTGGGGCTACTGGGCAGCGTTGAGGGCAGAAAAGAGGACGCATGTCTTAACCGTTTTGTTTAGTGTGGTGCAGAATCCTGAGGTGTGTTTACAAAACCTTCCTTCAACTACAGCATCTGTCCGCTTTCAAAGCAGTAGGCTAAATATCACTGGTAGTTCAGTGGTGGGCCCAGGTTAACACCTGTGCTGTGAAAATTACTGTGGAATATTACTGCCTAATTCCATGAAAACAGTTAAACTGTGAGGTACGTAGAGTTTGGGTTTTGGTGTGTTTTTTTTTCTTTTTTTTTTTTTTTCTCCTTTTCTCCCATGCCCTCAGCTTTACTTTGATCAAGATGGGATGTTTTCTTGAAAGAAGGAAGTATGCATATTTATAGTATTAAAGTAATAACTTTTCTGAATACTGTGGAAAATGTTTGTCTGCTTTGTAGCAAATTTGAATTTATTTTTCCTTAATTGGGACAGAGTATGCTTTTGCATATGCATATTTAGGAGCCTGCAGGGACCTTTTAAGTGTGAATTATATTAATTTGAAGAAAATGGTTGTCATGGAAAACTTTATTACAATTATTTTAGGGTTGATAAAAGTACCAGTAATGTAACACTGTTATCTAAGTTATGCACTGCTCTCAGATTCATTTGTATTGTAAAATATTTCCCATTCTTTCTTTTTTTTAAAGGTATAGAGACGACAAAGGACAATAAACTAGGTGATAAGGATGCCCATGTGAAAAATGAAAAGGCAAGCGTATTGTAAGATCGAAGACCACTAAAAGCAGGGGTGGTTGGGAGGGAAACAGGTCTGGGAATAAAAAAAAAAGAAAAATAATGGGATTTTAGACATTACTGCAGTTCTTCGTGGTGGCTGTGCTGCTTTCCAGGGCTGTTAGAAGCACTGTTCAGTCTTCCCAACTTGCTAATGGCACAGCATTTTTTTTATTTTTTTTTTTTTCTGTTCTGTGGGTGTTGCGTCTATGATTAATCTCCTGATTTGTGAATTTGCAGCACTGAAAGTCAGTGTGAGCCTCGCCACCTGTTCCTTTTCTCTTTTACTTGTTTTGCATTTTTGGTCCATCCTTAGGCTGGTACTTGTCATTACATATTATAAAGTGAACTTATTTGTGTGAAAAACTACTTTGTGTTGGGAAGTTTCTTTTTTGGTTTTATCATCTCTCTGAATTTGGTTTAATGTGCCAGTACAAGAATGGGAATGGGTAACTGGGGCAGCCCCAACTCAGATGTGATTCTTAAGATCCATTGAGTTGATCAAAGAGTTGGGAAGACTGCCAGTATACTCCTGTCCCAGCTACAAATTTCACAGCCGTTCTTACTCTGACTCTGGTGCATGTTCCACACTTGAGCAAGTCTATTCAAGTTGCAGGAAATGGTTTGGTTTTTCTGTGGGGTGGGATAGTTTCCTGGGAATTATGTTGGCTCAGACATGCAGCTGTGGATGCAAATGGGTGATAGTGGAACCCCTTTAACTTGCTGCATCCAGTGAAACTTTTCTACATCCACATAAATTATCCTATATCCTGGGAGTTGTTTTCTCTACTTCCAGCCATGTCATTATTTCTAGTAGAAGATGACTTCTTCCTGGAAGCTGCTGCTTCTCACTGTGGTTAATTGTAGTTCCAGCTGCATTATTCTGACTTGATAATTAAATTGCTTCATTCGTATTTTTGAACCTTTAAAAGAGAATTGCTTATTCCTGATTCTATAATTACTTGAGTGTCCTAATTAAAATTCTACTGTGTTAAACAATAAAACTACTTGCAACTTGACTGCAGAATCCTCTTGAGTGGATTAGTTGTCTTTCTATGGCTCTTAAACATTTGGTCCTTCTGTGATATTATTTTTCCACTTACGGTAACTTTTTATAGTGTTCACTTTTTGATTAGCATTATGCAAGTTCAATTAATCTGTTGTCTTTTAGAACAGCCACTTTTAATTTTGGTTGTAGCAAAAGCTTAATTCGCTTCTGTTGTCTGTTTGCTTAGACCCTGTTAAATGTGCTTTTGCTGTAGAGTTGATCCTGTCAAGTATGATCTCAAGCAGTCTAAGCCTTTTTCATCCTTTGACTCCATAGTTCTGAGGTTTGGAAATACGGGAACTGAGTTGAGGAATATTGCAAAACCAGAAAATAAGTAATTATTGACTTTGTCATTCTGGCTTGCTTAGTTAATACAGATTGAATAGAGATGGACGATTTCCTTTGATCAGTGAAAACTATCATCTTAGGGAATGGATGGGAACTCAGCATGGCAATAACTTGTGGTTCTTTTGAAGTGAGAAGGCCTTAGTTTTTGGAATGGTAATGACAGCAGAGGTACTGAAGGAGACTGGCTGTTCTACAAGGGCAGAAAATAGAGCAGTTATGAGAGGATTCAGTTACTTTTCCATGGAGTGAGTGAATATTATATGTATGTGTGATGCTGAGACTAAAATACTAGGAGACTTTGTGGAACAGCTGAAGAATTCAGAAGAGAAATTGTTTTGGGTTTGGTTGGGTGTTTTTTTTGTTTGTTTGTTTGCTTGGTTTTTTTGTTGGGATTGTTTTTGGGTTTTTTTAATTTGATTCTGTGTGAGATCAGGTTCAAAATCTTCCTGCTGGAAGATGCTCTGACAGGGACTAACCTTTTTGAGATGTTAAAAGATGTCACTACAGTAATGCTTCATTTCACAAAAAGAAATTAAATAGAAATAAAGGTGCTTTTAAAATAAAATACATGGAATTTTCCCCCAGAAACCAAAATGTTTGTAAAAAGCTGTTAATGAACAAGATATAAGAGGTATATTGAGGAAGGAACACAACTGTATATTTATAAGTAGTTAAATACACATTTACCTCGGGGAATCTTGGGAAGGTTGTCAGTTGCCCTTCTGGAGTCTTTGTTTATGAAATCAAGCTAGAGGATGTATCTCAATGGAATAGATTGTAGAAGAAGCAGCAAAATAAACAGTAAGAAAAATACTAGGACTGGTAGCATTCCAAGGAAATTTCTGAAGGAAAGGATGAAGGAATAGAACCATAATATTACTGTACAACTTCTTGCTTAATGCTATTTATTAGCATCCTGCTGTAAGGGGATCCAGGGACTGTCTGGAGTAGGAAAGCTGTTCTGCGCATAGTGGATTAGACAGAATATAATACTTATTCACGTACCTGATAATACTTCTTCAGTGTGACTTTCATACATATTTTTGTTATGTCTTACAATCTTGTAAGTTGTTTGAAGAAGTTGGTGGAGATCCAATTGACTTGGTGTACTTGAATTTCTAAAGCACTCCTTATGCTCTCTTGCCAAAAGTTCTTTTTTCATAAACTAAGCTGTTATGAAAAACAGCTCTGAATATTGAAGCTAAAGATAAAAATGAAAGGTTTCTCTTCAGACAAATGTCACTAATGACCTAGTTGCTACGGATGACGACAGACCACTGGACTAGATGCATATTACAGTTATCCGTGACATTTAGTGCTTGACTAAACACTGAAACTAGCTAGTGTTAGATTAAGAAAAAAAGTTATGGTTTTGGGTGTAAGCCATATAAATCAATAATATAATCTTTACTGCTAAATACATGAAATTTGTTTTATGTAATTTGATTCCCCCCAAACAGACTCTTTGTTTTTTTCATAGAATATCACTTCCTTCGAAGCTTATCTAAAATAGCTCATGTAGATTTATTTTTACTTCTCCTAATAAGTTGAATAATTGTTTCACTAAAAAAATTCCAATTTTTCTAGGAGACTTGTGATTCTGGAATTGCCTTATTAAAAACATCTGCTAGCCCTGAAAAAAGTACCAGTGAAATTCCTTGCTGTCAAGATACTAAAACAGTGAGCTATTACCAGGATTTAGACTTGCCAACATGGGAATATAGAGAAAGAAATCTTTCTGTAGAAGCAAAAAAACTGAAAGATGGTGAAAAGAGTATAGCTACTCCCCTTAGAAGAAAGCAAGATGTGCCTACGTGTTGTTCAGAGAAAACAAGCAGACTGCCTGTGAAGACCTGCACTTCACGCAAAAGAAGATACAACTGTACTTCTGGACAAACAGAGTCTTCTGACAATTGTCCATGTGATATCAGGAATTTGGGATGTGAGGAAAAAAGAGAATTGCTTGCAACTGTAGAACAGGCAGTGGCTTTTGTAACTACTATGATATTTCAAGATGGTTCTTCACAGCTCAACTCAGAGCAGGTTAGTGAATGAGGTGTTTAGTCAGTTTTGCGGAACCGTTGGAACTGTGCCCAACTGGTAAATGCAACACATTCACTGGGAACCTACAACATGGACCCATTCTTGGTGTTATTGCTTACCAAAATATAAATGTAAAATGAGGTAAAACTTTAATACTTCTGACTACATTTTATTTTTAGTTACTGAGTAAAGCCTTAAAAAAAATAAATAAATTCTATGGCTAAACAGGTGTTTCTACATTTAAAGTGAGACTGTTGAAATAGAATATTTTTCCTGCTTTTTAGCATGTCTGTCACTGCATTTCTGTTTCAAGGCATGCTCCTTGAAACTTGTGTTTCTCTACTGTGTCAAGTATGTGTGCAATAACTCTAGTGATATAATGGGTTTCATATTGTAAAATATTGTGGTATATTTTCTTTATGGTATTGTATAAAATCTGTCAGAGCAAACATTATTGTAATATTACTTAACAGGTCTTAACCTCATCAGTAAAAGGAGTTGTTGTGTTATTGAAGAGTCAGACTGATCACCCTTGCCCTCCCAGTTATTCTTCAACTGACTCTACTTGGAATGCTGTTAATGAAAATGATAAATTAATTTATTTAAAACTGGAATCGTCATCTCTTTGGGAACAAGAACAGCAGGCTCACAAGAAATTTGCTTGGTGAGATTATGTAGGAAAAAATACTGTTTTATGTATGCCTTTAACACAGTGATGTTGGGTATGTGGCACTGGCTTAATCTCATTACATGTCAAGCTCATTGAATTTCATATTAGCTGTATTAGCTCTGTGTCAAGCCTGGGCTAATATGAATCAAATAAAAATAAAGTGTTCCTTTGGGGTCAGCACATCACTGACTCCAGCCCTGTAAAATTAGGTTGGGATTCTGGCAGGAACTGTTTACATTCACCTAGAAGTCCTTCATGAACAGCTTGCAGCTGTATGGTACCAAAAATGATTCATCCAGGTTTATCTCTCTTATATCTTATTTTCTGTTTCCTGAACTGCATTCCTTATGTAGTACATTTTTGATGGACGTTATTATGGTAAACATCCTTTTTGAGCTCTGCTACTGCTTTTATTTTTTTTGAGAACAATAGGCTTTTTTTAAAATTGCTTTTGAGATCCCAAGTAAACTTTTCCAAATATTCCTATTGTTACAACAAAATTACAAGATAATTTTTGAGGTGAATGCTTTATGTATCTGTTTAATAGATGGACTAAATTTTTAAAATATGGAGGATGTTTTAAACTTCCAGTTAGTATAACCAAAATCCATTTTTATTCCTTATTATTAACTTTGAAGTAGTATCTCATAAAGGGAGGAATAAGAACTGAATCTGGTTCTTAGGTATAATAGTTGCATGTTAAAACTTCATTAGAATATTTTATGGCTTTCAGTACTAATTGTTTTATTATGAAGTGCTAAATTTGGGTTATTAAATTACAAAGCATTCATTTTCAAGATGCTGAACTTTGTTGTTAGCTGCATCTCTGCCACTGCTCCACTGTGACTTGAAACAAATCACTTATCTCTACTTCTCCAATTGTAATATTGGAGTTATATGACAACTATTTGAATAACTTGTTCATTTGAATACAGGTTGTTCTGAATTGAGAATAACGTATCAATAAAGTATGTGTGTACAAACAGTAAAAATTCAATAATAGAGTAAGTGTATTAGCATTTAGATGAAACCTATGGGTAATTATTTCTTGTAAGAATGGTGCAGTTAAATAATGGATCTACACCATGTAGAATAATACCTTATGTTCTACGCAATTTCTTGTATGTCCAAAACTTGGTACTGTAGTTCATACCCTAAAAGATAAATAAAATTGAAAGCTCTATTAAAAAACCACTATTTTTCTATATTGCCCAAAATAGAGCTTATGAAAAAAAATTGCTCAAATAGTTAGGGAAATCCATATACTAATATCTGTAACTGGTAAAATATATGTAAAATGGCATGGATGTGGGAACTATAGACATTTTCAAAAGGAATGGAAAAATGTTAGAGATGAAGCATACTAGATCTAAGTAGCATACTGACACTAGGCAATTAATGGCAATTTAGATTGTCTGGTAACTTCAAAATCATGATGCAAAACTACATTAATCCAGAAGCCTCTGTGATCTTGTTTGAGTATATTGAAGTATCACAGACATACCAATTGCTATTGCAGATAAAGATCACATTTAATTTTGAGTGTCAAGGATTTGTTTTCTTTGTGAATGCATAAGGCATATCTGCCAGGAGACTTAATCTGTTATAGAATCAAGCTTCAGGTATTGCTGAATTTGAGTATTTAATATTCAAATACAGTAATCTCTTACAGAAATAAAGAAATGTCTTATGTTAACTGTTTAGTATTAGGTGCTAGTTAAATGTATAAAGAAAGTAAATAGATTCACTAAATCTAGTAGCAATATAGTATGTGTTAATGAATTACTTCTGTGCAGGCGAGTATTGTTTCAAATCCTACGTTGCAAAGTTCCGATTATTTGCTTCAATGCAAAAGACTTCCTGAGGACTGTACTTCAAATTTATGGTAATGAAATTAGCTGGAAGCAAGGTAACTATCTGTTCTAATCTGTGATCTAATCCTATATCCTATCTCTGTGGTTTTGATGTTTCTGTTAAAATCACTAGGTGTAAAAGTAACTAGATTGGTGCTTAAGTAACATATTGGAAAACAGAGTTTTAGTGCTGTGGAAAAGAACACCCTTCTTGAGGAAGGTTGTGACCAGAGGCTTGACATATCAGGATGATGTATTTCTTCTCAGAGTAGGAACCGTATCAATGAATAATTTAACAGCTTCCAGTGGAAACAAAAGCTCTCAACACAATCCTGACTGTAGTTGAAAAGGTCAAACTGCTTCGTGTTTCATGTTCCCTAGAAAAACTTTCTCTGCTCAAGAGGAAAGGCTAAAATTAATTCCGAGGTACTCATAGTTGTCAGAATTAGGAATCACTTGAAAGGGTCCTTGTTTTTTTCATAGGGTCGAATAAGACTCTTGTATGGTTTTAAAAGCAACCTCAAAGAGAAGATACAAGATATAAATGGTTTTTATTTCTTATCATAGAATGGTTAGAGCTAGAAGGGACCTTCAAGATCATTAAGTTCCAACCTCCCTGCCATGGGCAGGGGCACTTCCCACCGGACCAGGTTGCTCCAAGCCCCATCCAGCCTGGCCTTGAACACTTCCAGGGATGGGGCAGCCATAACTTTTCTGGGCAACCTGTTTCAGTGCTTCACCACCCTCACAGTAAAGAACTTCTTCCTAATATCTAATCTAAGTCTCTTCTCTTCCAATTTAAAACTGTTACCCCTTGTCCTGTCACTATGCTTGCTGACAAAGGCTCCCTTCAGATACTGAAAGGCTGCTATAAGGTCTTCCCAAAGCCACCTCTTCTTCAGGCTGAACAGCCCCAGCCCTCTCAGCCTGTCTTCATAGCAGAGGTGCTCCATCCCTCTAATCATCTTCATGGCCCTGCACTGGACCCGTTCCAACAGTTCTATGTCCTTTCTATGTTGAGGACTCCAGACCTGGACGCAGTATGCCAGGTGGGGTCTCATGAGCTGGTCACGCTTCTTTTGGTACAGACCCAGGATGCAGTTGACTTTCTGGGCTGCCAGCATACACTGCTGACTCTTGTTGAGCTTCTCATCCACGAGTACTCCTAAGTTTTTCTCCTCGGGGATTTCTTGATTCTGCGTATTGGATTACTACCAAGTGAATTACAAAAATAAGTATAACTTTTCAGTCCTCTATGGACAATCTTCAGTTTGTGTTCAGCATCTGAAAAGTTTCATTAATAAATCACAGTAAACTGATGATGACTTAGAATCTGGTGTGAAGATCTACACAGAGGACACATGGCCCTGGGAATAGAAAGAGAGTGAAGAAACATAATGGTGCTGACACTAGTGACAGTTTTGTAACCTGTACGCAACACAGGAAGTACTAGGTCCTGTCTGATGAGTGGGATTTGAATCTGAAATTTCTAGTATCCACAAGAGTTCTTGTCTGTATGTTGGGTTTTGTTTTTTTTTTTGAACTAGAAGTTGGTGCTTCCTCACTCATTATTTTTGCAATGGTGAAAAAAACCAAACCGAAACAACACCATCACAACCCACCTGCTTTTTCTATGGTAAAAAAATCCTATCACTGTAAATCAAGCAAAAAGTTTCTCTATATGTCATATTGGCTGCAATCACTTGGCACGATTGCACTCGTTCTCAAACTAGTGTACTAGCCAGCGGAATGCATACAGTTATGTTAGTCCTGACTAGTAAAATACACCATGCTTTGCCATTGGGATTCTGTAATGTTTCCTAGCAGGGGGAGGACAGGACATAAGTACCTTTTCACAATCTTGAGGAAAGTATGCTTGTATCAGCAGAGATTCTTCACTTCATACCCATATTGACTCTGGTTTTCCTTCACTCCTTTCAGCTTTGTTCTCAGTTCCATGTGTTGCCTCGTCACCTTGAAGATATCGTGATCTTTCCAAGACTGAATTGGTAGCTGTAACTCATTACTGCTACCCTCACCTTTGGTGACAATTTTAGTTGGGAGGCAGGAATGGATACTTGGCTTTGGTTCTTCATTCTTTTTCATCCAGAGACTGCCATGCTTGTTGTAAATAGAGATAATAAAAAAGGACCTCTGAGGTATCAGAGACTCTTTGGTAACAGGATTCTCATCTTCCATATATCCTTGGTAAGATGTAGTTGCTGTTATTAGAAAAATCAGTGCTTATTTCATGCAGTCTTCATATGAGTTGTGAATGTCCAGCGTCTCACCAGGCAGAGCTTTCCCTGCAGCCTCTGGGCATTTTCCAACAGCCATCAGCTGCTGAGTGTTACAGCCTGTCGGTGAGGCTGTGTTGCTTAGTCTGCCTCGTCACAACAAATCATTTAAATTCATGGCAAATCTGTCTGTCACAATTGTCAAAGTTTCATTTAATATTTCTAAGGATTACCTCCTGTTGACAGAGCAGTGGAAATCTTGTAGGCATGTCCAAAGTTTAGTTTTGGAGTGGATGTGGAGTTTGACGTACTTTCTTAAGCTGCACGATTCCAAGTCTAAGACTGTCATTCCTATCTTTCAAAGTCTCTTCATCTTATTACCACCAGGGTATCCTTGAGACAAGTTCTGAGGCTGCTCCCTCACATCTTTTGAGGTGAATAGCTGTTTGCATTCAGAGAAGAGGATAGTGACCTACATAAAATCCTGGTATGAGACCACGCAGATGAAGTATCGTTCAGTTATCTGGCCGCTCTAGCAGAGCCCAAACTGATTCACGGGCAAGAGATGATCTTCCCTAATGTCTGCTGAGCAGCCATGTAAAGTTCTTTTCAACAACAGTTATCAGTGGAGGTAAATCAAGCCTTATTCTCTCCGGAGTAGTCCTGCACCTGGTACTTGCATTAGGGACATTCAAGTTTGCTTTCAGGTAACTAAGATTGTGAAGTTGTATAGCATGAAGTTTTGTGTAACTGTACCTATTAGTTGTCATTTGAATGTATTTAGGGGCTGCAGACCTAGCTTTGAATATACCTCAAAGCATTCTAATTGATAGTTTCTTGCTCCCCTCTACGTATGTTGAGATTGTATTTAAAAGGGAAATGAAACATCCCTAGACTTGCTTCATCCTGTGTATCTGTGTGAACAGGAGAAAAAGTGCAGTGTGAGCACATATGATCCGATAGGATGAAAGATTCTGATTTTTGAGAACACATTGTGTATCCATATGTGAATTCATACATGCACTAAAGATCTCAGAAGTGTGATTGCTAGCAAGTAAATCTTCTCTCCCTTGACACTCAGTAGCAATTTTGTGGATATCAGTCAAGCTAACAGCAGCAATAAATTATCTCCCCATATCAGAGGGAGACATGAGAAAAACTTTATTTTGAAATTTTTCAGTGATAAGAGAGGCTTTTACAGTCAATCTTAAGAACAAAATATTTATTTATGTTTAAAAACTTGCCGGGGAAAAAAACCCCAAAGCAAAACATAAGATTAGCCCACAAAAAAATAAAACCCTCTTCAAAAATATTCAATATTTAACTTAATCCTGTGTAGTCAGGCTGTTAGCCATTTGTTACAGCTGCAAATTCAGTGTGTAACATTGTCATAGTGTAAATGTTTGTCTATTGATGATACATGTCTACAGGAAAGATGGGCAAAACTTTAAAGGGATATCTCGTGGGAGGTAAATTAAATATCTTAATTGTCAGAAATAACTTTTTTTTTGTAGTTGCTGATAGCGTCGTGTTAGATCCAAGGATTGCAGCATGGCTGATAAACCCCAGTGACCCCGTTCCATCTTTTGAATGTTTAATAGAGAAGTATTTTGAAAAGCCTTTTTCTATGGGAACTGTAAATACAGATACAGGCACTTTAAGAAATATATCAGTAAGTAGTCTGTTTCAAATTGCTTATGGTTGGGTTAAAGGGGGAAAAAATGACAAAAGAATTTACACAAATTACAGATTGATACTTATCTAATGGAAGAAAATTATTATATTAATGCTATTGGTTGGAAATCTAATTTTAAAGAAAAGACAGAATGGAAGGATTTGCTGCATTCCGCCAAGATGGGATTATATTCTCCAGGAACAGCTGTAAAATTCTGCTTCAAAACTGTAAAGTTCAGTAACAATATTAAGTAAAATATAATCTGATCTTTTTTTCTTTCTTCCTTCCTGCAAATTGATTTCTAGCTTTCCTTGTCTAATGCTTTGTTCTATAAGTCCTGCAAACTTGTAGGCTGCATTTAGTTTAAAATTAACAATTTTCCTGAATTTCCCAGCTACATTGTAGGCTGAGGAACAGTAGGGAGTCAAATGTGAACTTTCAAGTATGTGTATGAAAAATCTGTGAATTCTTATTGCCAATAGGAGAGAATGCTTAATGAACTTTTTGAGAAGTATTTCCAGTACTGTAGAAATGTCTTAATCTCTGTTGAAACTTACTTACTGGATGTTATAAAATTCCGGTGCTTGTATTTTGGGCCATGATGATCTATTCTGGCCACATTAGCTTTCAGAGATTACTTGGCTAGTAAAAATAGATGTGCAGCAATTTAACTGTTGGGGTGGTGGGTTTTGATTTTTTTTATTTTTTTTTAAACCTTTCACTTTTCAGAGGCCTTGTTTGTTCAAACACAAGTATTGTAACGTGATTATGGGGCTTCTGGAATACAAATCCACGCATGTCAAGTGGGCTTAGAGCATGGACGGAGGTTAGTTGTATCAACATACACCCATCAGTATGGACATTTCTGAGAAAACAGCCTGTTTACTTTAAAATGCTAGCTGTAAACTGCAGTTACACACAAATTACTGTATGCATTGCAAATTAGTGTAGGGATTGGACAGGCAAACAGGCAGAAGCTACAAACTTGTTGGTTGTTTCTATATGAAATGTCCCCTCCTGTGAGTCAGCATCCTTAATCTTGTCTCTTTCCTTAGGTTGACTCAGTCTTTTGTTCTTCATGTATCACACCTGTTCTTATAATTCCTCAACTTTGTCACGCCGATTCCCAGCCCTGAGTTAAATATTGATGTGTTATTTCCTTCCTGCCCTATCCCAGGTCTAGTTTGTTTCCTTGTCTCAACCATCTTCAGTGCCTTTATGCTGACTTCTTCACCCAAGTCCCACTTAGTGCCTCCCGGTAACATCCTGCGGTTATTCCATTCCTTACGCAATTATTTTGTTCTCTGAACTCTCCCACTTTTTTTGGCTTCTCTGTTTGCTCAGTGAGTCCTAGTTCTTCCCATGAATCTTAGCTCTTTGCCGGATTTACCTCTTCAGCATTCTTTCTCTGACTTTATTGGTAGGTTCCTAACTGTTGTTTGTACTCCCAGGGGGATCCAGACCCAGTGATATATCATGGCTTGTGCCCCACTACTTCAGTTAAGCTCTGCATTGTGCTAGTCTTGTCCACCTAGCATAGTACTTGGAATGACTGCTGTTTTATTCAATAGCCCACTACTGACACATTCTAGCATAGACTGTATATTACTTGCTTGTTCTGTATATTTGGTGCCAAAAGGCTTAGTAAAAGAAGTCATAGTCTGTATACCTTGAAACATTTGCTGGAGGAGGTGCTAAACATCATGCTGCTCTTGTCATCGCTGCATTTGCTGTTGAGGAGTCTTGGTGTCAGTTGAAGCCTGTCAGGGGATTACTTCCACATTCTGAATGGGATCAAGTTGCCTGTTGCTGAAAGGATAGTATTTCACAGACAGCTTTCTTTGTTCCAGAACCAGTGGGTATGAGCAAGATTTATTGGAGACAGGTTGATGGCTTTTCACTGGAGTTTGAGCCTGCTTAAATTAATCTGCCAGGGGTAGAGAGAAGTCCTTATTGAGAAGACTAGACTGTTAGAAATGATGGGCACCAATGGAACTAGATACTTCGGCTTTGAAGAGAGCCCTCTGCATCTTGCCTTCAAGGGCCCGCTGTTTCTGTCTTGTGCTGTTTGAGTCTGATGTAGGCAGAGGAGAGAAGCCTGTACAGTAGGTGGCCGTATTAAAAGTTAGTTGGACCAATACAATGAAGTTCCTGTGATGATTCTTCCCCAGCTGTGTATCAGAATGCTTGCCTCTGTAGCAATAGCGTGTTGTAATTTGTCCTAATAGAAACTAATTGTCAGTCAGCCCCGGATTCTATCATATTTTTGCAGCAACAAGTAATTTGGATTCATTCTGCATTCTGTTTGGATCAAATAATGGATGAAACATTGCTTGTCAGCCTGCATCTGCTTTAATGCTTTGGTTCCAAACTTCTGTTTTCCTTCAGATAATGGGTTTGTTTTGCAAACAGGCCAAAATTGTGAGTTTTACGTACAAGACAAATTTTAATACACTGGAGGATGGATTACGTTTACCTGTTGATTTACAGCTGACTCTTGCACTGCGAGGACACAGAATTAAGTGTTTAGTTTTACTGATGTCTCTGTCCATCCCTGCCCTCACTCCCTAGAGACACAACCAGGAGATTCTGAGAGTCATCCTGAAGACGTGGAAGAGGTAAAGGCATCCAGCTCAGGGAGCAAATCTGTTCAGATGGAAAAAGATGCCCAGAGAAGCCTCCTCACAAACTCAGAAGTGTCCTTGCCTCCTTGAAGAGAGAGAGGAGGATACTCCCTGTCCATTAATTTTTGTATGATTTTTTTTTTTTTTAATTTTAGAAAAATTCTTAACTTGGAGATTTGTTTAGGCTGAATAGACACTCCTTAAGAAAGGATTTTAAAGATTTCCAGACCACTTTGATTACTCTTAACTGATTTTGCTTCAGAAGAACTACTGTTCTGGCTGGACAGATTAAAAGCTTTGGAGGTTCATAGCATTCTGACATCAGGCCTGTTATTAAGAAAATACTCTTGGCAACAATTTCAATGGCAATCTTTCTGTTTTAGTACAAAATCCAGATCTTAATGACATCCAGTTTAGTAGAGTGATACCACATCTAGTTACATTGCATATACTCTTCCAGGTGGTAGAATCTTGATTTTGTTCTTTACAAAATATTGAATGTTTCATTGAAACTGAAGCATTGTCTTCATTTTCTATGCATTCTTAGAGGACAGTGTATATCTCGTAACAAGTAGAAACATCCTTTTCTTTGCTTCTTATCACAGAGGACCACAGGAATAATTCTGAACATATCAAAAACCATGACAATGTGAAATGGGCAGCAAAGTCAGATTTGGTAGCATAATTTTTGAGAGCTTACTCTGGGAAGGAAAGTGCTTTCTAGCGCAGTTTGAGTAGAGAAGGCAGATGATATTTATTTTGGAGCATTTTTATTTCTCTCAACTGTAGATATTTCAGGAGAGCAGTAAGGTAAGAAAGCTGTAGAATAGCTGCAGGTCTGTAGAGGAAAGAGAGACTTCAGCAGCTCATAACCTCTCTTAGTGTTCCATCAGCTCCAGGATAGGAATGTGAACAGTAAAGTGACTCCTGATAGACTAATCAGGATTCTTTTAAAATACCTGCAGGGCAAAGGATAAAGCTGCAGATAGATTTCTTACAAGGTGCCCAAGGGACCCTCTCTGTGCTTTTGCAATTGGGAAGCCTTCGATGTGATTTCATGGCCATTTGGTTTACTTGTCAATATGTTAATAGTTTTTTTAGTGGTTTCATATTCTTGACATAAAGATGTCATTGACTTGGGAAGCAGATTTTAAATTTATTTTGAACCTAGTCTATGTGTATTAATTTAGTAGAAATGATCTTGGAATACCCTGTTCACCTAGAATCTAGCCAGATCTAGGTAATTCTCCAGCAGTGTGGCAGTTGAGGAGGAAACTTAGTATTACCAGGTTATCTTCTAAAATAGTTGGGATTCTATTGGCCTCAACATTGATTTGTGCTCTGATGACCCTCCATGTGATGTATGTTACACTCATGTTGTCAAACATGAAATGGCTTAGGCATCCAGCAGTTTTATTTGCTATGGATTTTTTAATTATTTTTTTTCCCCCTCAAACTATCTTGGGCAGGAATTTGCAATCATACTGCATCATGTCTGGGATAATTATCTTACATTCTGTGTTTCTTAATTAATTTCTCAATGTCTGTCTTAAAGTTTTTTTTGTCAAGTTGCTCCAATACTTCAACTATATCCTCAGAGGTGTTTATCAACACAGAGTGAATGCCTCTTTTTATGCAAATGAGCCTTAGATTAATTTCACTGTTTTACTTAAACTAAGCACCATCATATCATACATAATTCCATCTCCTGCCTCCAACACAACGAGTACGTGATTCCTGGGGAAGTGTATATGGATGGGCAAGCATATAACTTTAGTCCTCTGGAATGCTCTCCTAGGTTCTATGGTTTGTGGCACAGGAATTTTACATAACAATAAAAACACAGTGCCAGTGATTTTGCATTTAATGACTTGGATGCAAATATATTCCATAGTTTTGATTGTTCAGCCGTCACCCAAGATACGGGCTGTGGAAAAGGAAACTTCTGTATGCAGCTTTTTTTACATTCTAAGCTTTCCTCATATGTATTAAGTAATGAAAAGCAGGATGTTATTGTTTACATTTTGGGCATTGGCCTGATAACAAATTCAATTGGTTGACATTAAGTTTATTTTATTTTTATATGAGATCGTGTTCTTGGAGCTAAAAAACATGTTCTCAGTCTGTATGCATTTCAAAATGGTCTTCTAGTCAGCCGAATGAGGTGATGTGGCTCTGTGCAGAACACCTCTGGAACAGAAAGGAAGGAAGTGAATAGTTCAGGCACAGAAGAGTGGCAGTACTGGTAGGAGAAAGACAATTGCAAGGCATTTTTCCTCACTTTATGAGTAATTCTGACTTCAGTGTCAAAGGCAGTGTTTGGATGGAGAACAAGTGTTTGACAGTGTGTGGATAGTAATGTGTAATATTTCTCCATGCTCAGTCTATGCAAAATGTTAATAAAGGAACAGGTGAAATCTTGACTATTCATGATCTGTACTGTTCTGTTCATGAATTATGCTTGTTAGAGCTCTAAGAACATTTCTAAAGTGTTAAATCTAACAGGAGGCATATAGAAAAATGTATTTATATAATTTAATTCTTTTAAAAGTGTTCTAAATATTTTCATGTTAGCATTATAACTCTTGGTGTTGTTTTATTTATTTATATCAGTATCAAAACTTAGGTGTGAACTTGGAGAAGCTTTACAATGTGATGATGGACCTTACTCAAGACTTACAGGTAAGATATAAGAAGTAATTACTCGGACATAACTGATGAGGTATTATCATGAATTAAGAGAGCCAGTGATGTGCTTCTCATTCAAATCAGAATCTCTACATGAGTTAAATAGGAGGCTTCAGTCCTTACTGTTTCACAGTGCTGGTCAACACTTAAAATAGTTATCTGTGAAATTTGTCTTTTTTTTTTTTTTTCTTTTTTAGAAGGGGAAAATGATTAGTCTGAAGATTAGTTTTTAGAAGAAACTTTTCTTCTGAAACAGTTAACTAAATATATAAACTATATTAACTAAATATATAAATGAAGATTCTAGGAACAGGAAATATAGAATCAAAGAATTGTCTTGATTGGAAGGGACATTTCAGATCGAGTCCAACCGTAAACCTAACACTGCCAAGTCCACCACTAAACCATATCCTAAGTACCACATCTACATGTCTTTTAAATACCTCCAGGGATGGTGGCTCAACTACTTCCCTGGGCAGCCTCTTCCAATGCTTGATAAGTGTAGAAATTTTTCCCAGTATCCAATCTAAACCTTCTGTGGTGCAACTTGAGGCTATTTCCTCTTGTCCTGTCTCTTGTTTTTGGGAAAAGAGATTGACACCCATGTCACTACAACTTCATTTTGGGTAGTTGTAGAGAACAATAAGGTCTCCTCTCCTCTTCCCCTTCTCCAGGCTGAACAACCCCAGTTCCCTCAGCTACTGGGTACATAATTGGGTACATAAATTGGGTACATAACCCTATTATTTTTTAGTTTCTTCCTAACAAAACCAAAATTGTGAATTCTGAATAATTGCTTAATTGTTCAGGTGAATAAAGAAAGAGAGATAACTATATTGTTATGAAGCTTGCTCTAAAAATAAACCATTTAGAAAAATAAGGTATGTATTAGTACTTTATTACTATTCCTGTACAAAGTGATTGCTATTATAAAACTTAATTGTGTTCCCCACAAAATGAAGTGATAATGGACTATGGTATCTGGGTACTATATAATTCACACTAAGTAGTATTTGTAGTATTTCATTCTACACACAGTGTTGTCATATAAAAAGGGATTATACAGAAAGTGAAATACTGCTTGCTGGAAAATAGATCCATATACTGGCGCTGCTGTATGTTTTAAGATAAAATTGGTTGATACTAAAAAATTTATTTGTATCTTGCTTTATAGGTTCAAGGTTTGTGGAAATTATTTTGCACATTAGAGCTTCCACTTATCAAAATTCTGGCAGGTATGAAAGTTCAGTTCAAAATATGAATTTTCCCTGTTTTCATACAGCTGCTGACTTGAGTAGAATGTCATACCTCAGAATACTGAATGTTATCTCATAACAGCTGTGTGAGTTTGAGATTCCATGTTGCAGTCTAAGAAGCCTGTAACATCAAATTTGTCAATTATAAGTGTTCTCAGTATATAATTGTATTTACAGTGATGGAAACACACAAAATACATGTGAACAAACAAGAACTGAAAAGAACATCAGAGATTCTGGGGGTAAATTTTGTCTTTATTTTTTCTTTTGGATATTGTACATCTCTCTGCTTTTACTGAGGATAACTGATTAAAAAGAGAAGGAATCTTCTTGTTATGTCATGTTTTATGTGACAGTTTGGGGTTTCTCATTTTTTTATTGTTATAAATATAGCAAATGATATTTATGTTTTAGGATACTTCCGTATTATTTCGGTGAAGACTTGCTTCATTAGCCTTGCCTCAGAACTGAGATTGCTTTGCAAAATGCACAGGTCCTTTTGGTTATGTGTTGCAGAGTAAAAATGTAATGACTCTGAACCTGCAGTTATCAGTAACCATCTAGATAGATGTTTCTATCTTTCTCTTTGTAAATAAAACAATCCTTACAACTTACATGTTCTGAGGGTTTAAAGCTTGCCATTTCCTCATTGATAAAAATAGTTAGAATCCTATTTTGTATCATAAAATCTGACTAGATAATCATAGTGTTCTGACAGCCTATTAATTTGCTGGAATGATTTGCATAGCTCTGTTTCGCACCGATCTCTATAGTAGTCAGTAACCTAAATGATTTTCCTACAAATTTTGGTCCTTTTTACTGCAGTAAATCCCTTTCCCAGATCATGAAGAAATGCAGATTTAAGATTATGTAAGCAGCCTACTAAACCAAATGTAGCCAGCAATGATCACATGTTAGCAAATACTCTATTTTTAAATAAAGGTCCAATATAATTGTTAACCTAGGAAGTTGTGGATATTGGAGAAAATAATAATGTAAACAGAATAATTCTGAGGTTCTAATTTACAGTTGCGACTCAAAGAGCTTGAACAGGAAGCTCATCAAGTTGCTGGAGAACGATTCCTTTTGACCAGCAGTAGTCAACTCAGAGAGGTAATAGTTATACTGCTGTTATTATGTAAATTCTGATTTCTGTATATTGTTATTGATCAAGAAGAATTATGAAGCATATAAAATTGTCCTTACAACTTCAGAATTTTTTTTTTTTATAATTAATTATCTTATTTTCTGATTTTATTGGAGGACATATTCGTTCTTCATAAATCTGGCAATATTTGATTATCTGTATTTGAATGTATTTACATAAATTATGCATTTTATTTTAGTAATACGCTGCTTTTTCAATAGCTCAAAAAAATTTTGATATTTTCAAGTCTGTTTTAGTTCTCTTTGCTACAATATGCTATTATTTTCCTTGAAATCTGTTTTCTAGATTTATGTTCAAGCACTAAATAATTTTCCTTTCTGTTTCAGCACTTGAAACACTGAACCATTTCTCTTATGTTTTTTCTCTTACTGTAGGTGCTGTTTGAAAAGTTAAAGCTCCATGCACTGTGTGAGAAACTTCACAGAACTGAAATACAACAACTTGTGTCCACCTCGGAAGTTGTGGTGAGCTGGGGAGGAGTTTTAAAACCATGTGCACCATTTAGCAAGTCTTTAAGTTATATTTCAGTGAAATTGACATTTATCTAAAGTTTTCTGAACAATTCCTGATTTATTTTTGTATTGTACAAATTGCACTTAATTTACTTACACCAGAACTAAAAATGGCAGTCCATGACAGGGAAAACAAACTATTGAAGCTAAACTTTAGCTATAAACCAGGATAAAAAAGTTTAGTACCAGCATGCCTGTATGACCATCTTTCTCAAAGGAGAGAGACTTCCTTGCTGGTCAGATTTTGGTTAGGTGAAAGACACCACTAGTGGAAGAACAGATTCATGTAAAATCTGCTGGTGAAGAAAATAACAACACAGACTTTTTCCTTGTTGTCAAGAGTCTTGGGCTAAAATCATGTAATCTTTTTATGGATCCTTAACTCATTCATTCATTACTGCTAGGTAGAAAGGTCTTTAGGCCATTTCCTCTTGTTCTCTCACTTGTTACTTGGGAGAAGAGACCAACCTCCCCACCTCAATACAACCTCCTTTGAGATAGTTGTAGAGACCTATAAAGTCTTCCTTCAGCCTCCTTTTCTGCAGGATAAACAACCCCAGCTCCGCCAGCTGCTCCTCATAAGGCATGTTCTCTAGACCCTTCACCAGCTTCATTGCTCTTCTCTGAACATATTCCAGCACCTCAGTGTCTTTGTTGTAGAAAGGTGTCCAAAACTGAACGCAGTATTCAAGAGGCAGCCTCACCAGTGCTGAGTGCAGGGCGGCAATCACTTCCCTAGTCTGGTCAGCCACACTATTTCTGATACAAGCCAGGATTCTATTGGCCATTTTGGCCACCCAGGCACATTGTGGACTCATATTCATCTGGCTGTTGACCAGCATCCCTGGGTCCTTTTCTGCCAGGCAGCTCTCCAGCTGCTCTTACCCAAGTCTGTAGCACTATATGACGTCGTTGTGATCCAAGCGCAGGACTAGGCACTTGGACCTGTTGAACCTCATCCCATTGGCCGCAGCCCATCCATTTAGCCTGTCAAGATTCCTCTGTAGAGCCATCCTACACTCAAGTGGATCAACATCCCCACCCAACTTGGTGGTGTTGTGTTTTCTGCAAACTTAATGAGGGTGCTCTTAGTTCCCTTGTCCAGACCGTTAATAGGTCATTTTGTTAAGGTAATAATAGTAATGAATTTCCTTCTTAGAAGAGAGGAAGCATCTGTATAGCTACACCTATTTCTGATTTGCTGCCTCAATTCTATTGCTCTAGTTTACATGGGGATCAAAGTACACAACACATTGCTGAGAAAGAAATGTGGGAACCTCTGGGAAAGGTAGAAAAGTTGTATTTATTTCTCTTGTGTGAAGGAGTAAATTCAACTGTTGGGCCAAGCATCTGAACTACTAGATATGATCTCTGAGGTAATGTCAGCAGTATAAACATAAAAAACCATACACTACTTGAGGAAAAGGAGGTTTGATGGATCAAATATATATTCTTGGAGAGTGATAGAGAATCTTGGGAGATGGGAGGGATCAGTGCAATGGAATGCATGCCATTTTTTTGGTGAGAATGTAATTGTTGCAGTAATCAAAGTAATGCTTTCATATAGTCCAGTACTCTCCTTCCAACAATTGCTGAGATTTGGTTATTTAGAGAAATAAAGGCTGAAACCTTCCAATGGATAAATACTAGATAAATAATATGTGGCCTCTCCCTGGTAGCAAAAGTACTTTGTCTGTTCAGCTTGGTCAGAAAATGTCTTCCTCCAAAACTTAGTCTGTTAAGATTGTTAAATAATAGAACTTAGCAGAAAAGTATACCAGTAATTCACTTTTTTTATTTTACAGCTAAATAAGTTGCAAGATCTTCATCCTTTACCTAAGATAATTTTAGAATACCGTCAGGTAAGCTGATATTTTTCAAAAATGTAGTTGCACTGAAGCAAAAATAGCAAGAAATATAACATATTCACACCTAAATAAATAATAAAAAAGAAAGTTAGCTTTAATGTAAGTTCATTTACATATTTACTTAAATTTTGAAACTCTAGGTATTCTTAACAGTTTTAAAACTTAATGTTTATACTTCTGTTTTGCACTATGTTAGATTATATCTAGCAAACTACTCTGTTAAATTTGTCTAGTGCTATAAAGCACAGCCCAAGGGCACAACATTTATTTTTTTGAGTTCTGAAGAAATACTCTGCAGAAAGTGACGGAGGTGACTAGTTACAGGGTTTTTACATGAAGAGCCTCCTGAAAATCCAAAATGACTTAGTTAGTCTGCTGTCACGCTTAATGTTTGGGTTTTCAGTGGAGGAGTTTCCAAGAAAGAAAAAAAAAAAAGAAAGTGTGGGTGGGTTTTTTTGTGTGGTTTATTGACCTGGGGATATAAGTTGTAAAATAATAAATTCCATTAGTTCATTTACTAGTATCTAGTAATCTATACATTAACTAGTTATACCTGACTTTAGCGTACAACCAAGCACTTATGTAGCTTATGTTAATAGTGGTAATAGGTCAAGCTATTAAGGAGTATACATCCATTACCTACCAAGATAAAACTTTTTTTAAAAAAAGTCTACAAAACAATTTCATATGTATTTGGAAAATAGGTTCTTTAATTTGAAAAGTCTCTTTCTTAAATAAGTATTGATATGAGCTCTTATGTAATTTAGGTGCACAAGATGAAATCCACTTATGTGGATGGACTACGAACGTGCATGAGAAAGGTAGAAATATGAAAAGTAGCCTGTAAAATATAATAGTTCAAATCATAAAAGAATATGAAATGATTGCTGTGTTTAAGGTTTAAGAATTTTTATATAGAGAAAATTAGTAAGTATTTCTTTTTTATTTTGTAGTCCTCACACAGTCCATTTTTATTACCCCTATTTCCATTAAATAAAACTTAGATGTGTGTCTTCATCCTTTTCTTTTGGGGGATTTTTACTTGACTACAGGGATTTATTTCTTCTACGTGTAATCAGACAGGAACTGTGACTGGCAGACTTTCAGCCAAACGTCCAGTAAGTGAGCCTGTTAAAAGATTTGCACTTTAATTAGAATTAAAAATTAATATTATTTATATAAAATATCTAATATTTTTAACACGGGCAGTGTTAGTTTTCATCTCAGTCTAGCAGTTGCCATATTTTATGAAAACGATGGAGAGAAAAGACTTATTTAAATGGGTGTTTTACTCTAGAACATTTTTTCTTATGAATGTTTTTTGTTATTTGTGGATCAGAATTTAATACTTTTACCTGAAGTTTACCTGAAGTAGAGGGGTAGAATTTTGAGCCATGCCTGCCACCCCATAAACTTCCACTAAATACTTCTTTGTGATAAATTCCTGGTATTTATGAACCACTCCTTGTAAAGGATCAGTGAGCCCCGGAAGGCACCCTGGAGATTATAGGGGCAAAAAAAGAAAATAAAAAGCTCTTCTTCTGGAATTTGGCTTCAGGCCTCATAGCAGCAAAAGGCTGGCTATGCTGAGGCTCTGGAAGTCTTTCCAGATGCTTATATGGCTGTGACACTTGGGTTCTTTGTGCTTCCTCTGTTGTCTTTGGCTATAATGATCTCCATGTACATCCTTGTGGCTGGAATGTATTTTATTTGACTTTTTGGACTCCTAGAGGCTTGAGTTGTTTGGTTTTTTTGATATTTTTTTTTTTTTTTTTTTTTTTTTTTTTTTTTTTTTTTTTTTTCCAAAGTGGCCTTTTTAAGGGCATATTTGAGAATATTTTATTGTACCATTTTACTTGGAGTTTAGGAAGCTTATCTTGGGCTGTGGGATCTGGTGAGCCCTTTTGCCTTCCTCTTCTGTCCCAGCCCATAGTTGTGTGGATGAGCGTGCAGGTCCTGGCATGGGAGAAGGCAGGGCTGCAGACTGCTTCGGGTCAAAGCACAGGTGAGGGAATAGCAGTAGAAATGTAGTGACTGCTTAGCTGTGGAAATGTTCTGGTTGGGTTTAATCATTGCCTTTGTTACCAAAATCCTGACCTGTGGCCCTGTGGGAGAGGGGGAGTAGATGCAGAAGTTTGACTTGTCTCATGAAAGCTAGAAGGAATCCACAAAGCTGTTGCCCTTTTAACTTGTACCCAAAACTTAAGAACTGACAGTTCTTATCCATGCAAGTTTAAGCTTTAAGCTTCATGGGTACAAATGACATTAGAACCTTTCTGCAGTCTTGGGAGAGAGGCCATGGTCTCCTACAGCTCTGTCTAGGAGTAGAGGTGTTACACAACTGTTATGTTGAGACTGCTTTGCATGGTGGGCTTGTGTGGCTCCTTGCAAGTCCTGACTGGTTTGGTGACTTTGGAGTTCTGACAGAAACCTGTTCTGGGAGATTTTCATCCTCATGGTGTGGGTGACTTCCTTAGCCCATGTTTTACCTGTCTTCACAGTTTAAGATTCATTTATATCTTCCTGCCTTCATGGTACATATTTCCATACAATTTGTCATCAAACAATTTCTAGGAACTGCTTGTGGTTTTTGCTGAATAAAAACCAGTGTCTAGGAATTTGAATTAATGGTGGAATGGAGGAGTGTCACTGATACTTCTGTTTCTCATGCACCCATACAGGGAAAAGTGATGGGAGGGAATGGAAAAGAGAATCAGAAAGGTCACAGTTTGCCAGATATTCTGATGTGATGCACAGGCAATTACAAGTTGGAGATGAACAGACAGTTGTCTTGAACAACCACATAAAACACAAGGTGACCTTTGGTACATCATGCTAAAAAATACATGAAATCTACTTTTCTTAAAGGTTGTTTTTCTCCAAAATAATGCTGCTAAAGTTAGCATCCAGGGTTGCCTAAGGCTGCCTCTTCCTTATAAGGAAAAACATTGGCATGGCTTTTTTTGTGTGAAATGTTTATGGAACTTATACCATCTGTTTCTGAATCATTTATTGATAAAGAAGATATACTGCAGTGCCCAGTCACTTTACTAAGTGTTAAAGGATTGGGAAGATTCTTGCCAGAAATCATAAATATTGTAGATATTTTTGCAGTTACTATGATGTTATCTAAACTTTAGCTGAGTATTTGCTGAGGTAGTTTATTTTTAAATGCTTTAAGGAGTTATTAAAGCAAAATATAAGTTTAAATCAGATAAAGTGATGATTCAGATAGAGAAAACATCCCATTTGTTGCAGTAGTTGTGGGAGAAGGAGTTCTGAACAAAGGTTTCATCTTTCATTTGTTTTGTAAAGGTGATGGATCTGTTTTTCCGGAAATGAACCAATGCCTTGGCTGCTTTTGAAACTGCACTGTTAGGAATCTAATTTTTGTAGACTTGTTTTTAAACACTGTCCTACTGAAACGAATGTTGACTTAAATGGACAAACAGTATGGATATTATATTTGCATTGATCTTTGAGTATGCTTTCTTTTTTTTTTTTTTTTACTTGATTGTGGGCTTCATTTATAATGGTACGTTGTCTTAACAGAGATGAGAATGTCTGTGTTTTCTTGGACCTCTGCATCAAATCAATTTAGTGTCATGTTTTCTAGTCAGTACAAACAACTGTCATTCATGAAGTGATATTAGAAAAAAATGGAGTGCACATGCCATTTGTTAGGGTTGGTCTGTGTTCCCTGTCCCCTCTTGCATTTGGAATGTATTTTTGTGCCATGTTTCTTTTCTGTATGTTTATTTCAACACTCTTGAGTCATATGCTGATTATGACTGCACTGATAGCACTAAAATAGTATCTCATTCATTTTAAAGCTTTGATGGTTTTAGAATCTTTCGTTGTTGCTTTATTTATTTAGAAGTGTATTTTAGTGAAGGTTTTAGCCTTCTGTGTTTTCAATGTTATAGACGGAAGTTCTTTATTTTCTCTTTTCTTCAATTATCACAGTTTGTTTGATAGGGAAATTATACTGAAATAAGTGAATAAGCTTGTTGACGAGACTTTAGTTCAGTTGCATTCATGATGAAAATTAACACTATGCTAGCATTGCAACAGGGGGTTCTTGGTTCTAGGTGTGACGAGTAGAGTATTAAAAGTCACTGTTAGTCATATCATAACACTCATGTCTGATGCTCCAGAACATCGTCATGTTGATTTGATTTCCACATGCAGAAGTAAGGTTTCTGCATGATAGACCTCTGTTCTTTTAGCATCTCAAGTGCACGTAGTATCCTTTTCTGTGATGTGCCTGTCTTTGGTATTCTGTGTAATGATGTTCCTGATTTGCATAAACTCATTAATCTCATGGTGTGTGGTGTATCCAATACATGGACTATGCTTTATAGCATAATGTTTTCCATGTGGCTTAGTAAAACTTGGAGCATCATCTGTGCTGTAATTCTGTAGTAACAAGAGCAGTTCAATCATGTATAAACTTCTATTTGGGATTATCTTTGTATGTATGATTGTTTTGTGTGTTGTTTAATGAAAGAGAATGTGTAGCTAGTGTAAATATGCTTCTGTGTGGTAATCAACATACATAATGCTTGCGTTTTATTTATGTAGGATAAGGTAGGGAGTCTGATGTTCTTTCTTATATGAACTGAACTTAAGCACAGAAATATATAGGGCAATTACAATTAACAGCTCAAAAATGAAAGATTCTATACAATGTAAAATAATGTCAGTTAAGGTATTTTTAGCAAGTTATGAAATACTGACTGTGGGGGCTGAATTCCTCCTTCACTCTCCTTCAGTTTCTGGCAAAAAGCTTAGACTTGTAAAAATGGGTGAAAAAAGTTCCTGTAAAATTTTCCTGTATTAGAGAGATGATAGCATTGCATACTTCCACTTGTTTCATTAAAATTCAAAGATAAGGTATTTCAATACACTATGTATAAATTAAATTGTCAGCACTTGAGTGCCTACTGCTGTTGGAGTGGGCTTTGTTAAGATAGTTGGTTATATACAGATTCATTTTATCCTTTGACCTTTGCCAGTGATGTTTTGGGAATGTTGCAGGTAGAAACCAAAAATCACGTAGTGATCGTGCTTTGGAAATCCATGCTGGAATATAGTTAGTGCAACTGCCAGGTTATTTTTTTCTAATATAAATGTGACTGGAGCACATATCTAATAAGAAAAAAAAAGAGGCATAATCCTTGATAAAAACAAGTGGTTTTTTTCAGCTACATAGCTTTCACTACCTTACAAATTGAAGGGTGTTTTAAAGTGAAGTGATTATATAGTAATATCTATAATTTAGATACTCTGTAACATTCTGTTACAGAAGTTAATCTATACACTGTGTTGTGGATTTTGGAATTTTATTAAGTCTGATTCTGTGTAATTTTAGCACAGTTTAAGAGCAATGTTAGCATGCTGTTTTGATTATAAGAAACATGTAGTGCTGTTCACTTGTAGTATATCAAAATCTTTGTTTTTCCACTGCTTATCCATACAAGTGTCAACTCCTGGCAGAGCACTTTTCTCATGCTTGAGGCTGGCATATGCTTTTGTCCATTAAAGTCTCAGTGTGGTCACAGTCAACCTCTGTACTGAGGATTTTAATAGAGCCCGTAATAGATGAGTTCATTTTCACTGTCCTCACTACGAGACGGTTGCTCAGATTGAATCTTCAGCAATGTGCAGAAATGCATGTATGATCTTTATATCAGTTTAAACATTTGTGTACCTATTTGTTATGAGGTTGCCTGTTGGTATCTCTTGAGAGTTGATTACGATTTTTAGAAATTCTTCTTGAAGATTTTTTTAATTCTTAATATAATGTATTCCATTAGTGAGATTTTTAGATATAGGCTTTTAGGAAGCACTGAAAGCTTGGAGACTTATGCTCCGAGAGGATAATTAAAAAAAAATAAAAATCTTTGGTACACAAATTATGACTTGTCTTACAAGCTCTCAAAACTGAGGTATGTTAGTATATTCCTCTAATGACTGAATTCCTTATTATGTAAGCAAAAGTCTTTAAATAGTTTATTTTGCTGGACAGTGTTGTTCTACTGTACACTGTTCTTCTCCCATTTTGTACCTCTATCAGCAAAAATTACTTTGAAAAGTCTGGGAGTTCTGACAAGACAGAAATTGGAGGAGACAAATTAAGAATGTTAAAAAGAGAATGGATTATAGTGGAAGATCAAAAATGAGACATGGCAAAGGAGATTTCTTGTCTTGATTGTCCAGTTTTCAGACAGTATTGATTTTCAAAAGCTTTGTCATTGGTATCACAAAGAATTTCAGAAAAATTATCTCTGTAGCTCTACATCCCTATTACGTCCTGCTTTCCCTGCTGACGATTCAGTGAGTGGAAATTTGCCAATTCTTTATTTCCTCAGCATCCTTTTCCTTTTCAAAGAATATGGCAGAAAGGATTAGTCATAGGATATCAAATACACTATTCTTACACCCAACTCGCTGAAGTAAGAAGTCAGTATTTTTGGTGACCCTTTTCTTCTTCCCTTCTATTCACTTTGAAAGCTGCTTAAACTTGTGGGAAGGTGATGAATTACTTGTAAGTCTTCCACTTGACTGACATCTAAAACCTTAATAATTCTGTGCTGCTGGGTAAGGCAAGAGGGGAGTGCATTACCTTGGAATGATTGTTCACTGCTGGAAAGCAGCAACTAGTACCAGAAGTGAAGAAATCCTTTCCCAGAAATTTATGATTCTGTGGGTTTTTAACAAGGAAAATGGAAGTCTATAATATTTAACTAGCCACTAGGTGGCAATTGCAGACAAGTCAAGATTTGCTGTACACACACATACCAGTCTGGTATTAGCTGTGGTGATCTTGTTCGTTTTCATATTTTCTGTATTTATTGAGCTACATGCTGTATTTTAAAAATTAGATCTTCAGACTGTCTTGAAATTGTCTCTCATACAAAAGGCACAGAAAATAACTGTTTATTCCTTTACAATAATAAATAAATGCTGCTATGGACAGTGATTAATATGAAAGTTTCTAAAAGACAAATCATGAAAGTTGAAGTTTTTTTTTATTTATTTATTTCTGCTATGTAGTTTCCCTTAAGTGAGTTGCCCCCAACTGTGGAAGTAACAAACGAATTGAGTGAATTTGATGTTGTGAGTACCCTCAGGACTCAAAGTCTTGTTCTGCATTACAAGAATATGACTTTGGCAGTGTGCAGTTTTCCTTGCTATTTCTCCAGTAGCTTTGGCCTTTTAACAAAGAAGCAAGCAGAGTGATGGTTAAGGAAGTAGCTCACTGAACCCGTGCTTATATTTCTTCTCAAATTGATTAACTGAGCTATGAGAGCACAATTTAATTTATCGATAGATGCAGTCCCATGTAGAGTAAGAAAAGACAACTGAAAAAGAAGGAAAAGGAGTGAGACAATTTTGAAGAAGCAAATAAACAGGGAGGGTAAACCACTATAAGAATGAAAAGAAAGAAGTAATTAGAGATATAAAATACAAAGCTCAAAGGATCTGTCATCTGCCTATCTATTATCACTGTAATGAACCCTGTTCTTACAGACCAAAGTAATCTACAAACCAAAGACTTCTGCTCCAAAAGTAATACAATGCTAGTCATCAAACAGATGCCATGAATTTAAAAGCTTGCTTTGTGTTTCATTGAGTAGAGCTGAGTTCTTGTTCTAAGAGAACAGTTGTGGCTTAATTATTTTCATAAACTTTCTGGAGAAGATACTATGAGAACTAGCAGAAACTTTTGGATTGACAATGCTTCTGTTTTTGCTCTAGTGCTACATTTCATGAGATAAACTAGAATTTTGCTGCTCTGGACTTTTTTTTTTTTTTCAAACAGAAGACGAAACCTGTGTTTTTCTCAAGCATTAGGAAATAATTGATTTCCTGAAGCAACAGCTATTAGTGTAATTAAATCTGCTAAGTCACAGTCCCAGTAAATATTCTTGCTTATAAGAAATGCAACTGGTTTTTGCTATTTGCTGGCATTTGCAGCCACCATCAAACAATATTTAATTCCTCTATTATCTTTATTTTGCTCTTGTATTTGGCACTATGCCTCACTTTAACAGCAGGTGGATTAGTTGCCACATCAAAGAATATATACATTATAACCTTACCTCCTCTAACTGTTCAATCTAACTCCTTGGCTGTTTTTGATATTCTCTTTGACACATCTATACTTTGTATACTCATGAATGGATACTCTTATCTCAATAGTAATTTTTGTCTTTTTTCTTATTTTTAAATAAGTCCTTAGATGAGTACAGGAATTACTCAGAATCAAATGTCCATGGAATGCTCTGCAGCCACTTCTGTGCATTCCCATTTATTTCAGTAACTTAATGTTCGTCTTTTCCCCCTGTTCTGCCCCCTGCAGTTTGAAGGTCTTCAGTCAGACATATTCCATAGACATTTAGAAATGCAGATCTGAGCAGTCAGTCTATTAATGAGGCATTTTCTAGTTCTGGGCCTGTTTAGTTTGGAGGAGGCTGAAGGGAGACATCATTGTCCTCTACAGCTACCTGAAAGGAGGTTGTAGGGAGGTGGGTGCTGGCCTCTACTCCCAAGTGAATAACGACAGGACCAGAGGAAATGGTCTGAAGTTGCGGCAGGGGAGGCTTAATTTATATATTAGAAAGAATTACTTCACTGAGAGGGTGGTCAGGCACTGGAACAGCCTGCCCGGGTAGGTGGTGGAGCCACCATCCCTGGAGGTATTCAAGAAATGTGTAGATGTGGCACATCAGGGCATGCTCTAGTGGCTGAGATTGCAGGATGCGGGTTGTGATTTTGTGTGTGGTCGGACTCGGTGATCTCAGAGGTCTGTAAAAAAGAATATACGTACAGCTATAGATGCCTTTTTATGCATAGACATCTGTTTCTCGGGATTTATTAGGGTTGACTGAGGTTATTTGCTCAAAAGATAGCAATTTGTGCCACTGAAAACATATATGGAGAGGAGGAGAGAGGTATGGATTAGCTGAATCAATATAAATAACTGAAAGGGAAATTTAACATAGGAAATATCATCAACAGCTCTACTTGACATAGAATAAGAAAAGATTAAAATGTACCACCAGCCTCTGCGATCAGATTTAACTATACTAACTTCAAAGGTAGTGTATTCAATATATATTTGTATACTGTAATCCTTTGAAAGAACCAAAATAACCTACTGGATTTTAACCTAGAAAGGAATCAAAAATCAATTGCAAATATAGGTGTAGAATTTTGAATACTAAAAATTGAAAGTTCAACAGAAAGTGTAACTGACTGAGGATAAACTCATCAAAGTGGGAAATGTATATTACTTGTTGGATATTGATTAGAGTTTTTTTTTCAGTGATAATTCTACTCTTTGATACAATGGCTTACCTTATGGAATAAAGCATCCATTTTGCAAGGCTTGAATGCTTTAGTAGAAAACTGTGTTTGTGGGGCTCTAACAGAGACATGAAGAGTCCATCAGTTCTTGAGTCTCCTTACCAAAGTGAAGTCTGTCATTGTTTCTGAATGCCTCTGTATACTGAAGTTAATAGAACAGGCGAGAATCTACACCATCTTCATCTGAAACAACAGATAGAACAACTTTTAATAGAAGTATTTTCAGAACCAAGAAAACAGATTTCTAACCTGTGCCAAAACACCAGAGTAAGGAATACATCAGGATCATGAGTCAGGATGGGATGCCCCAACCCTGGAAGTGCTGCGCCATCCCTGGAAGTGTTTAAGGCCAGGTTGGAAGGGGCTTTGAGCAACCTGCTCTAGGGAGAGGTGTCCCTGCCCATGGCAGGGGGGTTGGAACTTGATGATCTTTAAGGTCCCTTCCAACTCTAACCATTCTATGATTCTGTGATTCTATGGATTACAGTGGGGAAAAAAAAAAAGATTATGGAGGCAGAAGGGAAAAAAAAAAAAGACCAGTGTTTTATTCAATTTGTGCGATCTCAATCTAGTGTTCCTAGTGATAGGTTTTTTTCTGCTGTGCCTATGGTCTCTGCTTTTCCAGCATGATGTTTCCTGAAGAGTTTATCTAAAAAAGAGATCCAACAGCCTAGATGCTGGGAAAATGTGTCAAGTAACTGAAATTGTGTAAGAGGTGATGAATTGATGGAGTGCTACATTGCTTTATGGCAGGTGCACTGCCAAAGAAAAGTGTCAGCTTTGAACACCTGGAGAAAAGGAGGCCAAGGGGAGACCTTATCACTCCCTAGAGCTACCTGAAAGGAGGTTGTAGAGAGGTGGGGGGTTTTTCTCTTCTCCAAAGTAACAAGCAATAGGGCAAGAGGAAATGGCCTCAAATTTTGGCAGGGGAGTTTTAGACTGTATATTAGGAAAAAGTTCTTCACAGAAAGGGTTATTAAGCACTGGAACAGGCCGCCCAGGGAAGCAATTGAGTCACCATGCCTGGAGGTATTTAAAAGACATGTAGGTGTGGTCCTTAGGACATGGTTTAATGGTGGACTTGGCAGTGTTTGGTTTAGGGTTGGACTCAGTGGTCTTTAAGATCTTTTCTGACCTAAATGGTTTTATGAAAACCATGAAAAATGGAACATTCCATTTATAAGATCAAGTAGCAATTGTTACAGGTTTACCAAAATTTTTTATGAAGCTTGGGTGTACATTTTGCATGTCAGTACAATTCTTTTTCTCAGAGTTTGCGTTTTAAGACATGATGCACCAACTGTAATTTCTGCAAAATATTTGTTTCTGTCTTTAATCCTTGAGTTTAATGTTATGCTACAAGTGTACTTTATTTTTAAGTTGCTTGGCAATGAGATCAGAGTCTTTCTATGGCTTTCCACTGCCTTACACCGTTGAAGGCTTCAATTCTATCTTAGTCAGAAATCACGTGAAGTAGAGAGAAAGTGGTGGGATACATAGGTCATGCCAGCAAGAAGAATCTGGGTACATCATCTTTACACACTCTGATTAAGCATTCTGAGCAAAGGGGAAGGATCACCTCTCCTGATATGCTGGTGACACTTTTCCTGGTACAGCCCAGGATGCTGTTGACCTTCCTAGGTACAAAGGCTCATTGCTGGTTCATGTTCAACTTGTTTTTCACCAGGATCCACAGGTCCTTTTCTGCAAAGCTGCTTTCTAGACTGTGAACTCCATGGGAGCATGGTAGGCCATTTCTCCAGACCCTTGAGGTCTCCCTGAATCTCAAAGCAACCATCTGATATATCAACCGCTCCTCCCATTTTTGGATTGTCTGCCATCTTGCTGAGGTTGCACTCAGTCCTGTTATTCAGGGCTTCAATGGACATGTTGAGCAATTTGGCCACTGGGGTACTCCACTAACGCCTGGCCTGCAGTTTGCCTTTGTCCCACTCATCAAAACCCTTTGAACCAGGTAGTTCAGCCGGTCTTCAGTCCACCTCACTGTCCACTTATCTGGCTTGTACTGCATCAGTTTGTCTAAGAGGCTTTTATGAGAGATTGTTTTGAAACCATTGCTAAAGTCAAGGTAAACAACATCTGCTCTCCCTCATCCACTGAGCTAGTCACTCCATTGCAAAAAGCTATTGGTGGTTAAACATGATTTCCTCTTTGGAAATTCGAGCTGACTACACCAAATCATCTTCTTGACTTCAATATGTTTGCAAATGTTTTCAGGGATTATTTGCTCCGTCACCTTCCCAGGAACTGAAGAGAGGCTGATTGACCTGTAGTTACCTATATCCTCTTTCTTGCCCACCTGGAAGAAAGGAGTGATACTTTCTTCCAGTGCTCAAGAGCCTCCCCTGATCATCACAGACTTTCAACTGTAATTCAAACTGGGACCTTGGCTTCATCCACTGGAACCTCTCGAATTGAATTGTGGATTATGCTCTTGGTTTTTATGTATGTGTTGGGTTTTTTTAACCAATTCTAGGATTTGCTTGTTAATCATCACTAGAATGATCACTTGATTAATTTGATTCCCCCGTCCACTCAGAAACAATGAAGAGAAGTATTAATAGTTAACTTTTGCAACCAACTTTTCCATCACACTGCTCTGAGTGTATTCCTTCTTGTCTGTTGGAGCATAATTGTTCAGAGAGCACAATTTTGTTTCTTTATAACTTCTAAGAAGATGTGGATGCCACATCTTGCATTGGATCTGTGAATGTTTTGCAGAAATATACTTGAAGTAAGTATGTAAACGCAAAATACAGGCTGTATTATGTAGTCCAAGGTGGTAATGGTGATTTACCAAAGCCACATCTGCCTTCCACTTTTGATACAATAAAATTGTCACCTAATTTCAATTCAAGCAGAGGGAAGCTTTCCATTTGGAAGACTCTTCTGAGATTGTCTTTTTATTTTTCCACCCTTTCAAATATCTAAAGGAAATTTATCTCATCAAATTTGATAGATTAAATCTTAGAAAACATCGTCTCCAGGGGAGTCTTAGGTCAACTTGTTGTAAGTATATGTCATATACAGACAGATTGAACTACTTATAAGAGATTCCTGTCTTTGTCTACAGACTATTGAAGGATTCTAGACAGCTAGTGTAGACCAACAGTTAGCCTAAAGATGTCTAAAATTAGATGAGAGGATTCTAGTAGGCTATTCCAACAGCTTAAAGATGAGCTTCACCACTTTGATGTTTCTTGAGTTACTTCTTTCCTGAAGATTTATTCAAATTATGAGTTGTTAACTAATTTACAAGTGAAAGTATGTTTTGCACTTGCAATTACTTACTAGTGCTTTTCAGAACTATTAGTAACACTTCTAAAATGGCATTAAAAGCAGGCTTTCTGCATATGTTGATAGTGAAAACAAGATGGTGATATAGTGATTTATTTTTACCATTGTAGGTTGATTTTGAAATACATTTTTATTAATTTCATTTTGTTCAGGATTTTGAAACTAACGCGTTAATGAATGAAAATCAGTTTAAGTATATCTCAATACCAGTATAGAGTCCAATGAAAAGACCAAATAATGATCTCTACCATTAAAATTATTCAATTCAGAATTAAAATGTTGTGATTCTATTCTTCAAATGTGTAAAATTGCGTTCCTACATTCATGTTCAGGTACATAATAAAGGACTTAGTTTTCTAAACTTCTGAGGATCTGTTAGCTTCCATGGCCACTTAAACTGCATATTATTCATACGAACAAGCACTGATCCTCCTCAACTTGTTGATAGAAATCAATAGTTATCAATAGAAATGTTAGTTTTGTGCACAGTGATTAATGATGTATTTCAAAATACTGTTAATAGCGTTACAATAAGCATTGCCACAACTGTATTTTTAAACATTTCTAGAAACTGAAGAATAAAATATTAAGGCTGACAAGTGTTTCTTCTGGGTCAAACTTGTATTGAGGTCTGGATTCCTAGTTTACCCATGCTGTGAAAATAATATCCGTGTTATGTAGTAGTTTCCTATCGCTCTCTCTCTGTGAGGGTGTGGCAGGTATTCAACTTTAATACAATTAATGGTAGATGTTTAACGGTGATACTAAGACTAGAAATTATACTGTTCTGTTGTAGGGGTTTTGTTCTTTTAAGTCTGCTTTGAATTTCAATAGCTTTTGCAGTCTGATTACATCCCTCAAGTTTAAAATAACAATTTTGAATTCAGTGTTACATAGAAAGTGATCGTTCTGATTTGGAAATTATATACCAGTATTCTCATCTACCCAATTCACAGTATTACATAATATTGGTATGTTCATCTAGTTCCTGAACCACGCATGGAATTACAAATATTGAGCTTGATACACATTATCTCTTGTCATGTGTCACCTTTCTAGATGAAGATGCATAATGACATAAAATAACGGGAAGTTATCATGTGTCATCTTTCATGCTTTACTGAAAGCGTATGAACCTACCTCTTAAAGAAAAATCTTCTGTTATTCCTAGTCCAGCATGTTTGTTGATAAATTTAGTTCTCACCTTTAACTTTTACTGACGTGCTGTAGTTAATAAAGAGCTCTTTCTTTGCTCTATCATGCATTTCCAAGAAGGGGGAATAGATATTAGAAAAATTTCTTGAGGAAAAAGAAGAATCTGTTCCCGAAGCTTAAGCAGGGTTCACATGAATCCTTGTCTTGAAAGTAATGCACTGTATCTAAAAAATACAGGTTAAAATAAAAAGAAAAATGTTTCTATTGGGTTACTAATTTTGTTCTCTGGTGCATCTGGAGATTAGGATTTGGAAAGGTTGCCAGTGAGAAGTCATTCTCACAAGCTTCCTATTTTCAAAGAGCAAATATTGAAAAGTGTCTATTGATACAGAAGTGTGAAGATTCCTTTGAAAGGCAAAGTGGTTAATCTCTCCCATCTTCTCTCATGGGAAAAACTTGTTGGCATTAGTATCACTAATGTTCTTATACTGCTTATAAACTGTTCATAAACATGTTTTCATAAACTGTAACTAAGCATTTTTATTATTTTTAGAACATTCAAGGTATCTCTAACCATCCAATTAGAATTACAAAGAAACAGTACATAAAAGGTAAACTGTTTTTTTATTAAGATAAAGGGCAATTTTTATCTTATTATTTTACTGAGTTACAGTATTTTAAAGCAGACCAATAGCTCCAGCATTAAAGAATAGAATAGATTATTAATGCTTAGTCATTTAAACTAATTACTTTTTGTTGGTTGTTCCTGTATAAAAAATTTGCTGTTCCAGCACTGATATAAATAGTCACAAACTTTTCTTTTTTTTTTGCTTCCTCAACTGTCTCAGTGTTTCTTTTTTCAGACTGAGTTATGCATCTCAACTTGGTGAAATATCCTAAGGATGATTTTGTGTGTGTTTAGCTCATAAGGCTTTTCCTGAGGAGATATTAAATCTGGGTCATTTTAGTCAAACTCACAACTGAAAGCCAATAGTCAGATTTGTTGGTTTTGGTAACAGAAGCAGATTTAAGGCAGATGATTCAGAGAGAATCAAAGTAAAGTCTAGAAAAGCATGACCCGAGTGATAAAGAGAGAAACCCATAAAAGTAGACTCGCAATGTGAGAGAAAGATTTGCCAACATAAACTCTCCTTGAACACCTACAGCCGTGGCTGGGAAATGCTGCTCATTTGTTGGACTTGATTCTCAGATAAAGGCAGGCTTGGCTTGCCTTGACCTTTCACAGCTATTCTCTGCTTGCATTTGAAATAAGACATATCATAAACCAGGAGTCTATTGAAGACAATGTAAAAGTTTGACGCTATTTTTATTTTATCTGCCTGATTAATTTTTATAAGTTTTTAAAGAAAGTTGCTATAAAAAATGCATGAGCAATGGCTGTGTAAACCTGAGCTGCTGTGCATAACTGTGGCACACAGGCCTTTCTCGAAACAGTCCAATTGCTTTTGTTAATGGTCTTATCGTATGTGCTTGTCAAAAAAGTATTTCTAAGGTTTTCATTCCTGTATCAAGGCACACTTAGTTTTTCTACTTCTAAGCTGATCAGATTAATTCTGTCATATTTCAAACCACCATCCCTTTCTACGCCAAGACAAGTGGTATTTCCAGGATGCACTGAGTTTTTAATACCTGGTCAATGTACATTTTTGTTTGTGATATTATAAGGGATTTTTGTCATCAGAGTCTGGATGCATAGATCATCTCTAAGTTCTAAATATTGCATTCCCCTACCACCTGTCACTCAGAATTTGGTTTCTAACACATTGCTGCAGGATGTTCAAAGATAAAAAAATTTACTTTTTTTTAGTTCATCTCTACAAACCCTTCCTTATCTGAATGCCTCCTTTATTAAGTTATCTGTGAATAACATTAGTTATTGTAGATTCTTGTTAGCTAGTGTTTGGGGTTTTGAAAAAGGAGGAGAAGGAAGCAATGCTGCAACAATAGCAGAGATAGGGATGCTGCACATGACTGATAGAGTAAAATGATTGTGATGTTGGCAGTTAATGGTCTGCCAAATTTCTTCTATTACCATTTGTGTGGTTTTAGTTGTGTTTGGTATGTTGTTTACAACCTCCTATGGTTTGCAGTATGATATTTTTGGACTGGGGTTTGGGACTTAAATGTGTATCTTCTCCCTAGGAAAAGAGGAAATAGTAACCATTTCCCCAAGAACATTCTTTGTTTCAAAAAAAGGATATACATTTTTAGCGGCAGGTAAGATAGTATGTATTATTATTCTCATACATATATATGTTCACAGTTCTGTCGTCTTTTTCCCTTCTCCTTTGGATGACATATTTTACAAGGCTGTCAAATCCCTTAGGGTCAATTAATATTGTTATATGATGTATACTCCTTAGTGTGCTTTGGAAGTGGATGATATATAAGCTTTGTCAGTAGAAACAAAGAGCTAATAAGATTAATTGACACCTGAAGGTAATGAAGGAATCAGAAACCTTGTGATCTGTAGCTGGAATGTAACTTCTTCAGGATGAGCTTTTTACAGGCATCATGATTTTTTTTTAGCATGAGGAAATGACTGAACAGACCAGGTTTGAGTTTTAATTTATGTAAGTTTCATTCAAGTGCAGGTATGTTTTTATCTTAGAGCAATAGATTAATTTTAACACCCTGTTTTCTAGATTTTTCCCATATTGAGTTAAGGATCCTTGCTGATTTGTCATCTGAACCAGAACTTTTGAAACTGTTCCAAGAACCTGAAACCACCGATATCTTTTCCACACTGGCTTCTCAGTGGTAAGAGTAAATGTTGCATTCTTTGGTAGTAATTAGACAAGATAGTAAGTATGACTTAAACTATTGTTTTACTTTGTAGTGATAACAAAAAACAGTATTTTGTTACAGTATCTATTGTTAATACTGTTTTAACACTGTGAACTGGAATTCCCTTCTGTCTTTCTGAGCTTTTTCTTCTCTGCTGTAGTCATTACTATGTGTCTAGATCTAGTAATCCAGCTGACCAGTATGAGCCTGGTGACTAAAACTGGTGCAATAGTATATTGAGAACAGTGCATGCTGATAACTTTCTTGCTGTTCACCAGTTGTTTTTAAAAGTCTAGAGCAGCAGTTATTTAGGTTATTCCTTTGAAAAATTGCAGAACAACTTTTCTCAGTAAAAGTACAAGCATTTTTAAAACTTGCTTGTTTATGCAGTAGAAGTATTGGAATCAAATTACATACGTACAAGAAACAGACTAGACCTCATGGGATTCCTTTGAAACTTACAGGGTTTAGTGCTTCCATCTTCTGAAGGGTGATGTGATACTTGGAAAGAGTGATACTTCAGTAATTAAAAAAAAATAAATCTGTATTCCCAGATTATTATTTACTGATCTCTTCAGCATGAGGATCAAAAGATTAACTATTGAAAAAGATGGAATATTAATTACTTAGCTCTTTGAAGGTATTTCTTATTACTACTTGTATAATGCTGATGCCTCAAAATCTTACTTGAGGCTGGGACACCCTTGTACTCAAATGTGGATGAACATTCAATACGTGACAGGATAAATGTCAAGGAGCTTGAAGGTTGAATAGATAGATCATAAAAAGATGGAATAAAATGCTATAACGTAAGCAGATTGAACAGAATGATGTAATGTAAATGTCATGCGGTTTTTGTATTTTTTCTTTGTTTCACTCTATTATATCTATTTTTTGTTGGAAGATTCTTAGCTGAAAATGAAAGCAAAAATAGATAGGATGAATTCATCAGTCCTAATCTAGCTCAGTTCCTACCCTACAGTTTTAAAATTCTTGCAGGCATAGCCTTCTGTACACAGTATTTCCTGCTGACTGCAATATTTTCTAGTATACTCCAAAGTAGTTCAAAGAAGAAAAATGGGGCCCAAATTATAATCATCCTGCTACCAACCACTGAATCAGTGCTTGAGGCATGTGTATTCTGGGAGAACACAACTCAAGGTCACAAACATCCCAACAAATCTATCAGAAAGATCCCCTTTCTCTTCAGAGTCCCTTAGAAGCTTCTATTGATAATATAATCAATTCTTAGTTCCAACATGGTATCACTAGAACCTCGTGATGGAGTTAAATCCTTATTTTAGTTTGGAGGTATGTTGCAAATGTATGCATAAAGATGAGTCAAATTTTGTCTCAACTCTGGGCAAGGCTCCAGAAATGCTATTCTATTCAGCAACCTCACAGCTCTTGGCAGCCATCAACCTCTTATAGTTGCTACACAGTAACTTTAAATTTAATGAAACATTACAGGCAATATTTTTATCAGACAGAAGTGTCATGGTGTGTCTACAAAATCATTACACAGTGATTCTCCTGACTTCTCTTAAGGTTCAGGAAAGCTAATGCTTGGAAATAACTTTCTGTTGAATCTATTATGTGACTGTAAGTAACTACAGAAAGGCAAAAGGTGTGTTTAAAGTGTTTAAATTCATCTAACCTTGGGTATCTGTTATATACCTGGAGAGATTTATTTGACCCATTGTTGATGTCCCTTGTGCATTAAGATCAATTGCACATTAAAAGCATTGACTTCTCACTGTTGAGAACAAAGTAGATCTGGGGTGTCCAGCTTACATGTAGACATCTATATTTGTTTTGGCAGATTTAGTTCCTCCTATTGGATCAGTTCCTTGTGAACTCACCTTGGGTTTTGGAATTTTGTCCTTTATTTAGCACCAAAGAGAAGATAAAATCACAAGCCTCGCAGCCAGTTTCCCATTCCAAATACTTATTAATAGAATCATAGTCTGCTATTCATGAATGAAATCTTTAGGGCAAACAATTCATTCATTGACTTTATTGTAGTTGGTTCCACACCGTTGGTATTAAAACAAATTATAAGAAGGAAGAGCAAAATGAAAACCAAACTTCTCATCTCCTCTTGGTCTCCTAATTTTCTCTGGGTCTTAACACTTGCACAGATTTTAATGGATTATACCAAGTGGTATGCCATATGTTTCATTTTGTTTGAAGGAATTGTACATTGTTGCTATTTGTAAATTTCCATTTTGGACAACTGGAAATTTTATTTATTTTTTCTTCAAGAGATCTGTAAAAAAGTTAATTAGTTTCTGAAGCTCCCTCTCAGAAGAAAAAAGTGATGTTAATGTCAGTGTTTGGTAGCATTCCAACTTGTGAATGCATGCCAGTTGATATCTTTTAACAGGATTTCTGCATCTAAAAATCAGACTAATGACTATTAAATCATAAATAGTAAATAATATATTATTGGACAAAAATCTGAGCCACATGCAAGAGTCCAGCCAAGGTTTATACCAGTTGGTTCACTACTCTGATTATTTTTTTTTGTTTGTTTGTTTTGTTTTTAAACGTCGTGGCTTCTTCACCGAAATGTATGTCTATTCCTTCGCTGTCCTTCAGGCTAAAGCCTTCCCTCTGAAATCCAACCTTTTGAAAAACCTCTATAGGCTTTTTGTAGCACTTGGCAACAAATACACATGGTGAGCAGTTTCGACAAAGGGGTTAGTTGTATGAGTTTCTGATTGAATTAAGGTCTCTCAAATATAAAAGCTTTCCTTTCATAATTTGGTTAGGCATGCTCTACCATGACTCAGTGTATTTCTGGGACCATAGAGATGTGTCTTTCTTGGAAACCTGTTGGATCCATGTTTCTATTAAACATCGTTCATATGGAATCTTTGCACTGGTCAACAGTGCAGCATAGAGATATGTAAGTGTGTGTCTACCCAAACTATCTCTATACATTACAGCAAAATGCTGAATGGAGGTACTAACTTTCACGCTAAAATTCAGTGTCATGTGCAACACCACACCCGACCCAAGAAACCTGGCTGAGAGGCCATCCTCTCTGTAATCCTGTACTCCTATGGCCAGCTTACAGACATAGCTCAATTCAGAAGTAACAGAGCTGCCACAAGTCTGGGCTTCCCTGTACTGTGCTCAGCTGTTTACTGTAGATTCTGTAGATCCTTCTTGCTATAGATAGTTTCTTAAGTATTGTGTGCTCTGTTTGACAGAACTGTCTTGAAATTCCTATTCAGATAAAACTCGGAAGCTGGTGTTCACTAGTCACTTAATGTGAGTTTCTGGGTAATGTGCTTGGTCTCATGTGTTTTATCTTTAAAGTGCTGTTTTCACACAGGAATAAAGTTAATGGAATCATATTCCATGGAGTTCATGGAATAAAATAAAAATTGTGTCTTTTGGACACTTTGCAAGAGATTTGCTTCTGTTGGCTGTTTTTCTCAGTAGAGAGTCCAAGCTCATCTCTGCTTTGTACATCCACTGTATTTTCTGGTTACCTAACATAATTACCCCAGCTAAAACTAAGACGATATAAATAGATCTTAGTGTTCACTTGCATAGTCTTGGTATTATTCCTACTCTTTCCGTGTCCTGACTGTAATGATCATATGCTATTACCAACATCACCTTACAGCGAGTGCTGTGTTACAGCCTTAAATGGCAGGTCAACACCTGCTATTAAGAGAACATGAAGAGTGCATTGCATTGATGACCTATTTGCTACTGAACACATAGACAAGTTTCAAAGCTTGCCGGAAGTTTTGAAAATGTGTGATATAACTGATTCCAGCTACCTGCAAGATCATCTTGTGTTACATTGTCTTGATGTCCTGTGACACTTACAGTCTTTTGGAAGCTAAATCATCATCCCAGTGCTGAAGATGACAAGAGCTGTCTTGACAGCTGTCTGACCAGCCAATAGACCTAACTGCTCTAAGACATCCAAATGACAGCAAATCTCAGAATGAAATCGCTCTTACTTCTTTAATCTAGCTTTTACACAATAAGTGAAAAATAATTGTATTTAAAATGCTGCTGAACATATCTTAATCACTTTCAAAGGCAGAAGCTGAAAACAAGTTTACAGTCTTTTAGGTAGTCTGTGATTTCTTTCTTAATTAGAGGTGCAGTGACTACCAATCTCTCTGAAACTGTTCATTTGTCACCCTTCTCTGATGCTCCTTTGTCATAGTATATACTTGTATTGACCATGTTGGGTCAAAATCCAGGAAAAGTATCTTGATTTAGCTAAGCTCTTAAGCCCACCATAAATACGTGACTTCATCCTACCTGACTGATGCCTGCTTTCCTGCCTGAATGGTTTTTCAAATTGCAATAGTACTGCTTCAGAGTTCCTCTGTGTCAAGCATTAAGCTATACTTAAAGTATTTGGGTAAGTCCTTTCCCCTGCTTCTTTAGAATCTGCCTTAGAGAGCTGGAGATCAGCTGATGAGTTCAGCTGCTTCCAGCAGAGCATAATGCTACCTGCCATCAAGGGTCCTGAGGACAGCCTAGCCATACAAATACAACTATATTATTTATGGCAACAGAACTAGGTCATTTTAATCTTACGTTGTCACTGTGTTCCAGTGTTTAACACAGACATCTCTGATATCTGCAAATTATATTGACTTCCTGTATTTTAGATTCCTGAACTTGAAATAAAATACAAAATCCAACACTGGGTTGCCAAGCTCTGTGTGCAGTGCCAAAGTATGCATCTCAAAGGGTGAAAAAGGTGGTGTGCTAACCATAGAGACATCTAAGAGAAGTCAATGAGAAACTTTAATCACAGAAATTTGCATTTGTATCCTCTAGAAAGTGGGAACAGAATGACAAGAACCGAGGGTGGTCCAAAGTCCATACCTGAAAGTACCTGCTAGATAGATAGTGTTCTTTGAAAAAAGTGAACAGGATTCACTCTTCTCAAGTGGTTGTGGTGCCCAGCTGTTATATAAGAGCTGGTGCTTAGAAACCTCAGTCAGAAACTTCTTATTCAACTCTACATATTGCGCCTCCCGGGAAAATGTGAAGCAAGATTAGAATTTGTATGTTGCAACTGAGATTCTATTCAGCAAGTATTATAAAGTTCAAATAATTGGATTCATGTAATTGAGAGAAGGTATGATTTAGGGAAGGCATGATGAAAGTCTTCAAATGTATAAAAGGTTAATGCAGAGAGTTGGGCAGAGAGTGAGTGAAGCATAATGTGTGAGTCTACACTGTTCTAAGAGATGTTTCAGTTAAAGAAATTTTCTGAATACTGAAGGCAAATAAATATGGTGAGGGTTGCCTATGAAGGCTGTGGAAGGCATTGGAAGCAATGACACAATTAGACAAATATTTCCAAGGATAGCTGAAATGACGTTGCAGTCTCTTGCAACCATGTTTTTATGACACTATGATTTTATTGCAGGTTGCATAGAACATTCAGTTGAAAAGGGGATTTCTTTGTTTCAGTCTTTCAGTCCCATTTGGGTGATAATTCAGTTTATATGTAGCGATTGTTTAATTCAGTTTGTTAGTAGTAGCTACAGGGACAAAAGTGAAAAATTGATGACTGTCATCTGATGTAGGTGATATTTGCTATCTGAGAAGGGGAGAATTCAGAAGGGTCTTTAGTAGATTGTTTACAGTATGATGCAATTGCAAGCATATTAGTACTATAAACTGTGTTTCCATTTCTGTGAAAGCAGAAAGAGAATTGTCTGTGTGCACAAACTTTTCCATGCAGTGATGAATTACCCAGGCATTTTCTGTCACATATTCTGTGCCATAGGTTGGTGGTTGGGTCAGTGTAGATCCAGTGTAATGAAATCCATGTTGGTTTGTGCCTCAGAAAAATCCTGTCACAGATAAAGGCTGTAACTGCACAAAGCTGCAGCTTAGTATTTCAGCTTTTGTACTCTGTAACTCTTTTCAGTTTGGAAATCATAGCGTATGAATCAGAGAATGCACAGAAGATTTGCCCATATACAATCAGTTTTCATTACATTCTGCAGCTAAAGAATAAGAGAGTAGAGAAATTTTAATTCTCTATTAAAAATACTTAGGTAGTGCTATGAAGTGGAAGAATCTCTCTAATACTGATAGTACTATGTAGTAGAGGACTATCTCTAGTACTGTTTGATATGCAGATGTATTATATATTAAAAGATAATTACCTGAGTAATTTGATAACTGCCACCACTTCAGTATGAAAAAAAGGCATTGTCTTTAAACTAATAATTTCATCCTCTAAACTATAATTTAACCTGTATGTATTGACTACTGATGGTGAATTAAAGTAACAAGGTAATAAGCGGATACTTTTTAAGGGTGATTTTTACTCTGATTATACCAATGAAAGGACTATTTGTGACAGTTGTGTACAATGCTTACTCTCAAGGCTATGCTTGAAAGAAGACTGGAGAATTTCATAGTGGTCTAGTTGCTCCTGTTGCACTTTGAGATCTGAGTTTTGTAAAATCCAGACCACAAAATATTCCCTTCTCTCTCATCTGTCATCTGCTTCCTCATATTCATGCTATTAGTGCTTTCTTTTGTGTGATGATGGAGAACAGCATGAATACATGTCCTTCTTCCAAGTATCGAATTTACCTTCTAATAAGTGATGGACATCATAATTATTTACCTGAGTCTATTTGGCTTTCAGAGAGTTTAAAAAAATGGCTGCAGAATAATAGGACATATCTCATTATTTCTTTGTAGCAAAGGCAGTTGGGAATCTAGAATAAGGATATGTGCAGCTGTCATGGAATTCCAAGAGATACTTATAAATATCTTTACCACCAATCATTTTGAAAAACATTTCTTCCTGTTTTTCTAGTGTGGGCTTGGTTGGCTGACACTTTAAGACATGGAAGAGTCTTCAGCTTACATTATCCATGCCAGAATCAGAGGAACTTGAGTATTTGATTAAGTTTGGAAACCACAAGCTATTTACAAAATGTACTGAACATAGAAGTTCATTTTTCCTCAGCTGATGTGTATGCAAGATCATGGTAATATCTGTTCTGAACCATTTTGGTGAGAGGCAGATATGCTAATTTTGGAAATTACTCAACAAAAAGCCTAGAGAGAAGTGAAGCACAGAGCTACTGTGTTACTGTATCAGAAGAACAAGCGTCTTTTTCCTTTTTTTTCCCTTTTTTTTCCCTTTTTTTTCCTTTTTTTTTCCCTTTTTTTCCCTTTTTTTCCCTTTTTTTCCCTTTTTTTCCCTTTTTTTTCCTTTTTTTTCCTTTTTTTTCCTTTTTTTTCCTTTTTTTTCCTTTTTTTTCCTTTTTTTTCCTTTTTTTTTCCTTTTCTTTTCTTTTTTTTTTCTTTTTTTTTCCTTTTTTCCCTTTTTTTCCCTTTTTTTTCCTTTTTTTCCCCTTTTTTTCTTTTTTTTCCTTTTTCCTTTCTTTTTTTTCCTTTTTTCCCCCTTTTTCCCCTTTTTCCCCTTTTTTCCCTTCTCCCCCCTTTTTCTCTTTTTCTCTTTCTCTCTTTTTTTCTCTTTTCCCCTTTTATGATTTCTTTAGCACCTGCCGTGTAGAGGACTCAAGGAACTGATTATATCTAATAAAGGCAATGCGAGCTAAACTGTTGCACACTGGCAGCTGGTCCAGCAAGAACTGTGTCAAAATGGGGACTCTTGTTTATCCAGCCACTTGGCAGCTCAGGATACTTCCTGACAATAGCTCTATCTGAGCTGATACCCTGCTGAGTTCTGGAGAACACCAGAAATAAGCAGAGAGGTATTTTGAATATTCCGGAGATAAATGAAAATAAGTCCTCTTGGGCTAAATTATACAAAAAGACAGTGTACTGGGTCTGTTTGAAAAAGATAAGGTCAAGTATGCACAAATGCTTGCTGGTAGACTGACTAAATATATATACACTTGCCCATACCTATTTTATACAACCTTGTAGCCTGGTGTGTCATTAATAGTAAAGTTCATTACTTTTATTTAAATTTCTGTAAACCTAACAGATTACTCATTGTTCTGAAGAAGCTTCATTGTTTAAATCAGGCTTGTTTGTGTTAGGCAAAAAGTACCAATTCTAGATTGAGATTTTCATCCCTCTCTCAATGAACATCACTTGTGAAATATGTCTGTTTCTTAATGAATCATTGTAGTAACTGTTACATTTTTGCATAATAAAAGAACTGTACTAAAGGGTAATCCTCAAAAGATCCTGACGGGAAACACCTGAAAATTGTGGCATTTGCAAATATAACGTGTGTGATAGCTGTAATCATTTTTGTTTTACCTTTGGAACACCTTTGTTAAGTAGCTCTGCCTCCAAAATGAGGGTTTCAATGTATATATGTATATATTTTTGAACTCTTCTATTGACATATAAGACACATCTAGATTTTTGCTTGTGATGTCTATTTATTGCAGCACATTTTTTCAAAGAGCATTCATGCAGTGGTTTAACTATTGCTTTCTCCGCCTACTTCCTTCTACTCCCTTGTCCCATTTGCACTCCCCCCTCCAAAAAAATCCCAAACCCAAACTACTATAAATGCTAAATTTTAGTAAAGGGAGGGTGTTCGGTTTGCCTTCTCAGAATTAGAGTTTTAAAACATCTTAAGCTCTGAGTTCAGTGCCTCACGGGTGTTGGTGTGGAATATTTTAACAGTTTTACTTTTGCAGAAAAGCAATTTCTATCTGTTTTGAAAGCTCACTTGCAATAGTTGATATTAATGAAACCTAACACTTGTCTTGCCTTGCACTCTGACAGACTGTCTATATGGCAGCTTATGGAAATTTCACCTTGTAGTTTATAGTCCCGTGGAGAAGTGCGGCTGTGACAGTTGTTTAGACTAACCGATAATAAGGCAGAGGGAATAAAGCGTAACGGCTTTTGCTTTTTAGAAGAGCCAAAGAGTAGCTTTAAATAAACCAGGTTGTTAACTACAAGTTTAACCAGACAGCTTAATTTTATCTTACTTTGGAAACTTATTATTGCACATTAAATACTTTTTTAGCAATATAGAACAAATGCAAAATAAAGTTTCAGAATAGTTACCAGCACAACGAACACACAGACCAGTGAAAAAGCCAAGCCCTGAGGAGGATGGGCAGCCCTCAGTTTCTGTGTGGTGTCTGATAAACTTTGGCTATCTCCAAACAGTCATCTCCTTCTAAAATGACTTTGACAAAATGCTATATTTTATGAGCACACTCCAGAGCTTATTAAAATGTTTGGTTTTTTATTTCACTTTAGTGTAAAGCTGAATCTTGATGAAATCAAGAATGCAAAGCCAATTCTTCACTTGTGCTTTTGCCTTTAATTCAGTGCGATCGCAGGCATAATAGAAATTTAAGCTGCAAGAAATGGTTTTGAGTGAAGAATGAAAGAGACAGGATATCCCTGGAAGCGTTCAAGACCAGGCTGGATGAGGCTTTGAGCAACCTGTCTAGTGGGAGGTGTCCCTGCCTGTGGCAGGGGGGTGGGGTGGAACTCCATGATCTTTAAGGCCCCTTCCAACCTGAACCACTCTAGGATTCTGTGAAGTATCTCATCCCTCTCTGCAGAACCCATTTGTTCAAGACTGTCATATATAGCATGATGGATTTCTTCCTCTTTTGATTGCACTACCAAGATATTTAAAAGTGTGCTGCTTATTTTTTCCCCCCAAACTATATAGATGCCATTTGATGTAGTGTGACATCTCCCTTCTTCCCCTGCTTGTTTTTCTGAGCAAACTGTACATTGTTGTAACAATGTTATAGCTCCATGTTTTTGTTCTGTGAAATAATCTGAGATGGCAGTTGAATTGTCTTTTGATTATATATTAAGAGCTCAGTTTCCTTCTGTTTCACTTTGCTGGTATTGGTCTAAAGGCTGCTCTGAAGGTCCACCTATTTCTTTATAAAATTATGAGATTTCTAACAAGTCCAAGATAGGTAATTATTTGATACTCTGCTACAATTACCTGTATCGTGTTCCTTCTTAGCTATTTGAAGCCTCTTAGAAAGGCTTGAAAAGTAGATGTGATAAGTGAAGAAAGAACTCTAAAAGCATACATTTGCACTTGATCTCTGACATTCTCATTTTATACAAATGGCCTCTGACAAATTTTATGCCATGCCAATTTGTACAGAACCCTTAATCTGTTTACATTTATTTGTTCTTTCAGTGATGTTCACGCTGTTGCTGTTCACACTGGCACCTGCAGCTGGAAGTTAGTTATCCTGACTTCCTTTCATTCTGCACTTGCAGACCCAAAGACCCTAAAATAAGAATGCCCTCCAGTTAATTCATACCTTCAGCAACCACATAACTCAGAAATGAGTATCACTTGTCTGTGTAATTCACTGTGTAAGAGAGACTGAGGATATGAGAAGAAAGCCCTTTTTTTTTCCTTCCTGTAGGAATGGAGGAAAGGAAATCTGCAGGTTGCAGAGCAGGATGTGCTCTTCTAAGCACCTTCATCTATGTCAGGCACTTTCTGCTCTGACAGATGTCCAGGATTGTGCATTTTTAAAGAAAAATCTCTAAATGACCTTTCTTTTTTGTTTTGTTAAGAGCACTACATATGTGTTGTCTAATGTATCTCTTCAACATCCAGTATCTGGAACATCAACATGTAGGTAAGTATCTTACTAAAGATAATGGACTTTACTCCCAGATGAGTCTTTCAACAAATTGTTACTGATGATAGCTATAATTTATGCATGACCTTGTTGCAATTTCTTTATCTGATTCCCTCCTGCTTTAAAATGTACGAACAAAAGACTTCTGGCCCACAGACCAAACTGCAAAGACATGTCTTTGTCTTCTGTGAAATACATGAAGGCTAGATATGCTCTTTAAGAGAAGGTTGAGGAATAATGAAATAGATCTTCATGCAATGGACTATAGAGGTTACTCAGACAAAATAAATTATTTTATGATTAACTGCTGGAAGGACTCTTAAAATCATAAAGTGCTTTTGGAGTCCTGCAAAATAATTTTATAAATATTTTCCTGGTGCTAAATAGATATAAAGCAAGTTAAAATGAAGTTTGGTAGGGTGCTATATCAAGAGGGAGAAGAGACATGATGAAAATACCACAGAGCTGACTGTAGTATAGGCAGAATGACACTGAGCTGACGGTGCTGTAGTCTTTCATTCAAAGAAGTTAAACACAACTAAAAGCTTTTATAAAACCTCTAAGCTAAATAAAACACAAATTTAAACTCCCTGAGCGGGAGCTTGCGAATCTCTCCCCTCCGTATATAAGTACATGATTCCTATTTACATGGAGATCCCGACCAGAGATACTTCAACATACACAGTGGCTGCTGGAAGGCAGCTCCGCCTTTCCCAGTGCCAGGGTGGGAATAAATATACATGAAATGTAGACCCTGTGTATTACCCTTCAGATTCCTCACATCTCCTCCTTCTTGTCGGCTGTACTATGTAAGATACCCTGATGCCCTAGTTTGTTGATTCATTTATTAGTGCATATCCTTTGGTGAGGAGTTTCTTTGTGTTATTCTGTAACCTTACATCTCACTTCTGCAAACCAGGTTATGATAAAAATGCAAATACAAGCATTTGACATATCTGAATCAAACATGAGAAGGGTTTAGAAGTGACATAGATAAAAAAAAATAAAAGAAAAAATGTACAGTTAGGTTACATCAGAAAGGTCTATCTTTCTTAGCTCTTTCCGTTGCTGTTTTCTTTCTGACAAGATGTTACTGTGTTTCAGTGTTTGTAGAAGCTCCTTTCCTTTTTTTCTAGAAAAGCGTTATAACTTTATTTCTACTTTTCCGTGCAGTCTAGACGAATTACATTTTTCATCCTGTTGTCTCTATGCTCTCTTTATGAGGAAGACAATCTAACTGTTTTTTGTTTAGAACGTATTTGTGTAAATGGCTTAGTTAGAGAAGGCATATATATATATGGTTATATATGTGATTTTTCACTGGATGTTCCGTATCAAACCGTATATTAAAACTGTGATCTTGATGGACTTACTGCATGTTCCTTATGCCTGGCTCTCAACTGAAATGTGAAGCTAGAGTAGTAATCTATTTTGATATGATGGTGGCTTCAGGGAAACTGTTTCCCAACTTCTTCCTTTTCTGTGTTTTGTAACACAGATGAGCCAGGCAAAAGCTGTTTCAAGATAGCTTCCATGTGTTACCTTAAAAATGTCTGAGGCAGCTTATGCCTGAGCCTCGTCAGCATTTTCTGTTAGCCATGGAATAGCAGCTTTCCAAAGAAATGCTTACTCTTGAGCATTGCATTAACAGTTAGCAGACTAGATTATGTGTAGCTAGTCTTTTCCATATGTTTAGGATGCTCACATACATTGTGGTATATATTCTGCTTGCCTTAGATATCTTAAGGCAAATGTAATTGAAAAAGTAAGCTTTCAGAGTTTACCTCCTGCATGATACATCCAGTGGCAATACTTAGAGTTTTTCTAAAGCTTGCAGTTGTCACTAGTTATATAAACTGTCTGTACCAGCTTCATATGCCAACACAAAGTTTCAGACATAAACTTATAAAATACATAACCCTCATCTACTATTAAACAGCAACAGGTGATTAAAAATGAGAGATTTATATAGTTCACTGGTGAAATATAAAAAAAACTGTAAAAGCAGTCAGATGAACAAATGTGTACTCCCTCATATATCCACTCACTTACTGGACATTGATGACCATGGATAAAATGAATTTAATGGCACTCCAGCTGATTTCCCACATCAACAATTCACAGCAAGGACTTGGATTAATTGGCAGATGCAGGACAGCGGCCAAGAGCTTTGTGGCTGTTATGACTGAGCTTAGCTTGGCTGCAGTATAATGCAGATCAAGGCAACACATGTCTGCCAGATATTGTGTTTGAGAAGTTTGTTCTGCCTCTTCCTGTACATAAACAGACGACTTCCGTCATCATACAACATTTCCCAGAAATGCTGAAGTGTCTTATCGCATTCTTTTAAGGCTGATTTCCTTCCATTTCTACCTGTTCTCAAAGTTTTATTTTGGCTTTGCTCAAGCTTTGTTCCCTATGACCTCTTTGGGTTTTTTTTGTGTGTATGTGTTCATATGATTTATGCATGTGTGTGCTCATTTCTGTATACTAAAATTTGCCTTTATTCTTTCTTTTTAACACTCCTGGACAGGTTAAAAATAAATCCATCCAGATATCTACTGTGTATCAAATGTGTTATTCTAGCTTATAGTTAAGCTTTTTTTAAGTTACAGATATGATTCCCATATTTTTCTTGGGTATAAAGAAAGTTGGCATTCATATGTTTTAAAGACTTAAGACTTAATTCAGCAGAAATTCCTTGAGATGTCCATTAGACCCCATAAATATATGAAAACATACAGTGAACTTTTGAGAAATTATAGAAAATATTCAAGATGCTATCTCCGAAAAAGTAAAAAATTACATATGCCTGCTTTCAAGTTTTATATCTGCACTGTATGTTTCCTACTAACAATTTGGTCTTATCTTTCTTCACTATTGCGCTGGAGAAGATTTCTCCATTTTTACACTTTAAGATTTTAGGCATACAGCCAAGTTTTTAGTCAAAACACCTTTTTAAAGAGTTTGTACACCCCTACTCTCACTGTTTGTCAGATTTTCTGCAATTTTTGGCTGTAAGTTGTTTTGCTGTCCTCACAGACCTTTCCAGATCGTTTAGCTCTGCTAACTCCCTCCAAGAATAATGAGTTATGTTAACCTGTACGCATCTTCCAGCACTCAAGTCCATTTTTTATTCTACTTCCTAGATATGTATCAAATAAAGTACTATGAAGTGAAGTACTTTCAAAGCAGTACTAAATCAAAGGACAAACAAACTGGAGATGTGGAAATAGACTGAGACAAGTATACAGGCAAAGACAAAAGTGTAGGAGGTGAAATGTTGCACGTTTGGAGATGGCAAATCAGGAGGAATTTGAAGATGATGATAATATTGATTATGAACTTGAACAAATAGTATATTTGAGAAAGATGTCATAAAATGGAAAAATGTTTCATGTTAGAACTAATAACTGTGTATATATTTTCTGCAGGACTTCAATTTCCACAACAAAAGCTGAAGCAAATTCTTTCTTCTCTTGAGCTTTTTTTCTGTATGAATTTCTATTACATTGCATTAACATTCTTCCTGTTCCCTAGATGTACATACGGTACTGGATAAGCTGAAACCTGTCTCCGTGTCACTGTCTGGGTCCAACAGCTAACGCTTTTTTGTGCCCATTCAGGTTCCTTTCTCATATTCAAGTTGATTTGAAAAAATTGCATCTCCACTATAGATCTGTTTTACATCATACCACAATTCAGTGCTGAGTATTTTCATGTATTAGGTAGCTTGCTTAATGATTGTACCTTAAAAATGTATTACACAAGTAAGAAGAAAACAATATAAATTTTCAATATCGTGATATTTCATGATGAGCCCAAAGCCACAATAAAAGTTTTAACTTTAAATATGTTCTCACAGTAACCACTAAAGCAAATTAATTATCACAAATGTAAATTTGTTTGTAGAAGCTCAAGAAGAAAGCTCCCTGTGGATTTCTAACATGGCTGCTGCATTTCTGAGAAATTGCTCCCCCTCCACCTCCCCTTTGTTATTCAAAGGAATAAATAGTCTTCACCTCAGACTGCAGGAAACAGTCATTGTCAATAGAAACAGAAAAAAAAATTGCATTATTAGAGGAAAAAAAAGGAATAGTTTTGATAAATGACTTCTGTTTGTAATTTATGTTACAACTTCCTACTTTTTTATTCTGGATTCTTGAATGTGGTACATAAATTTACAGATACACAGAGTGCTAGAAGTAATGACTCTACCAAGTGCTCACATTTCCCACTCTGACACACTAGGAGGTGTTGGCTGACCATTTTGGTTTTAGCATTATATTAAAAGAAATACTTGATATAAAGCTCTGAAATTGCAAAAGCTTCTCATGTATTTCATGACTAACTGAAGATTAAGAAATGCTAAGTGACTACTGTGATTGCCATAATCATACAATGCCTGTACATCTGCACTGATAACTGTTAGGCAAGGTTTTATTGTGGTTGTTTACAGTGGAAACAGGATCCTCCTCATGACACTGCCTATTGTGATTACAGAAATAAGTCTATTTCTGTTTTTCCCAGTTAGCCCTTTCAATTAGAGGGTTTGGATGATGCAGTACCGTCTTCAAAATCCTAGCAGTGGGTCTTGTACTGCACATTATCAAGTTTGTTCCAGTGTCATCTTTTGCTGTTCAATCGTCTGCAGAACCACCAGTCCTTCCCAGCAAGACTTGTCTTGTGTCTTCCTCAGTATTGTGATCTCATAAGTATGCATATTCCTCTACAGATTTCCAGGACTTCTTGCCCACTGAGTTCTTTCTATTATAGTCCTCCTTTTTTCAGAGAAATGAGCAGCTAACATACTCACTCCCTGCTGACCCCTTGGCTCTCAGTTGTCTCTAGCCTCAGACTTGAACAAACTCTATTGCTGTGCTCCTATCTCTTGCTTTCTTCAGGCCTCTAGTTCAAATCCATGCAGTATTAACAAAGCAGTATTACATCTTGCAGTGTTTCTCAAGTTTCGGCATCCTTCAGTCTTGGTTCTTCATCTCAGAAAGGTCCTCAGGTAAAATCTACTCTGTTACAGACTCTATTTTTCTTCCGAATTCTGGATAAATGCTTTCTCAAGTGTTTCTCAAGATGTTTCTCAAGTGCCAGGTTCTTCAGGAAATTCCTGTAGACTTTGTCCCAGAAGTTACTTCAGGAAATCCTTAGTGATGTCTCGTTTCCTAATTCTGCACTTATTAGCTCCAATTGCCACTTTGTCCTCTAATTCAGGTACATTTGGGAATCTCAACCTACTTTACTCAAGAGCCATGAACTTTTGGCCTGGCATAACTTACATGGCAAATTATAACAGTCTCCAACTACCAGAAGGATTGACTGACTTAAGTGAGAATAGTCTTCATTACAGATGGAACATGCCATGTATTAGATTATCTAGTTCTTCATGTTTTTCAGCCTAAATGAAGCAGTAAAAGTCCATTTTATCTGCCATCAATTAGTAGCATTCAGAGGGACAATGTGAGCTTCTACGAAACTAAAGTCTGTTTGCCCAATGAGGGTTTGAAATCAAATTCAATTTTATTTTTCTTCAAAAAAAAATCTGTACTGCCATAAGGACTTGATAAATCTGTACTCAAAGTCTACCTGTTTATCATTGAGTGCCTCATTATATCAACACTGTACATAGGCTTGTCTAAAATCAGCGTGTGGACCAAGCAAACAAACATTTGTGGCTCAGCTGACTTTCTAGGTATTTAAATTTCATAATAATAGTGAAAATCTCTTCTTCAAGACCATACACAGAAATATGCCGTTTTCTCAAAGTTTGGCAGCCAAAGCTTTCATGACAAAGCATCTTTCATGGCAAAAAACTTTCATAACAAAGCATAGCAAACTTTGCTTTTAAAAATACAACCAAATAATCATGAACAGAGTCAAGAGGACATGTCATCAAGTATCTCTGAGAGAAATTTATATCTACAATTTGTAAATACAATTTGTATAGGTGTTCGTTTTCAGAGCATGAGTAGATGATCGAAATTTCCCCCAATGCACTTCCATTTAAACCAAATGATCAATATTCTTCATGCTGTCAATTGTCCTTCTTCCTGAAGCTGCATTTGGATAAGGAAAGCATAGATGGCACATATGTGGTGATTTTAGAAACCTAGGTTTTTATTTGCAAATTGCTAAGTCCATTAGCCTTTTGTAAGACTATTTACATCAACTGATGAGTGAATGGGAACCAGGAAGGATGATGCTTTGCTGGGAGTAAACTAGCTACACTCTGTACTGCAAGAAACAAGCAGTGCTGCTGTATTGTGAAGTATCTCTATTTTGGAGCTCTGTAAAACATACACAGAAATTCAGTGCATGCTTTTATCAGTCATCATTCTTGATAAAAGGTTGGATAGTCCAATTAGTGAACCCTTGATATAACTTTAATAAGGTTACATAAATAAGCTTCAGGTCAGACTTATCCTTTGAGTTTCTATATTTGTTGTGTCTTGAAGAAATGCTATTGCTGAAAAGGTTTGATTTTTCTCATCAGCCAATGTTGAATCCCCTTTAACCTAAAGAATTAACAACATAGTAGTAGGACTTTTCCTAGCCAAGAACTTGATTGAAAAGAAAAGGAAAGGAGAAGATGAAGATTAAAATAGTTTCATTTACTATGGACTATCACCACCAAAATTTGTAAAGAAGTTGAGTGTTCCTGGCTGAAGATAAAAGACCTTAAACTCTTCTATTCATATCTTATAAGTCTGTAGTTATTAATGGCTATTGACTTTAAATACATTTTCTGTGGGGATAGCAACTTAAATTACTATTAACCAGAGATATGTGTTCTTTGTTTGTTTGTCTGTTTAGGAAGGGGATTCCAAGGGAACAAGTGAAACATGCTGATAGAGAGCAAGCGAAACGTATAGTTTACTCAGTGGTTTATGGAGCAGGTAGGCATTTTTAGAAAAAAACCCCAACAGCTACAGTAGGTTCACATTTTATATAAAATTTCTAGAAGTAGACTGAATTTCTAAAGGTAAGTAAAAGTTTGTCAGTTTTACATTTTTATTTTGATCAAGGACTATTAAATAATCTACCCGGTATCAAAATTGTCAAATTAATGCAACCACATTGACATGTATAAATATTACTCTGATTTTCTATTTGTTTGCTGCTGATGTAACTGGGAAGCATTGTCTTTATCCAAAATGAGTTTAATTTTGAGTGGCCTTTGCATTCCATCAGTATACAGCTAGACATGAGAATAACTGCAATGAAATTAGAAGAACTCAACTATTGTCTCAAAACACTTTTGTAGAACCACAGAATGGCTGAGCTTGGAAAGGACCTCTGGAGGTCATCAGATCCAGCTCCCTCTGCTCAAGTGGTGATGTTTAGAGCCGGTTGCCCAGGATCTTGTCCAGATGGCTTTTGACTGTCTTGAAGGATGGAGACTCCACAACCTCCCTGGGCAATGTGTGCCAGTGCTTAGTCACACTCACAGTGTGAAAGTGTTTCCTTAATTTAGATCTCAATGTTTGCTGCTATTCCTTCACAGCTGCAGAAAACCTACAAAAAACCACACTGCTACCCATTCTGCCTAAGTCTCACCCAGGTCCTAGATAAGTCAAGACATTCTGCACACTTTCCAAAACTGCCTACCATTTCTTAAATGATGCCTACCTCTCCTTATGCTTCATGCCTAGAATTACCTTCTCTGGGTAGGCAGATGCATACGTATCATCAGCATACAAGTTTTATGAATTTGTTTTAGTAAATAGCTAACTAAACTTTATTAGTTAACTGCTGCAGAAATCCAAAAGCTCTACAGGAGACGAGTACTTGGAAAACTCATTTAGGAAATGAGAGCTCTAGATTGCAGACTTCATATTAACTTGGAAGAACTTAAAACTGCATCTTGAGTTCTTGGGTGAGAATGCTTTCTAAACCCTCTTTCGCTGTGAGTCATCCATAGTCCTTGAACCAAAGGCAGAGTTGGCCAAGGGCATTCAGTTTATTGTTTAGGGCATTCAACTAAGAAGGAGAAAAACGCTTCAATTTCATCTCTCCAGAATATCTATTTTATATGTAGGGGCGTTTATAGATTCTACACACACATATAAGAATATATATATACACACATGCATTTTTACATTAAGCTATATTGCATTTTAAATGTGTTTAAAATCTAAATTAAAAAGCCCAGCCCTAGCTCCCTGCAATGTAAATTCAGACCTTCCTATGTTGAAACTGGAATTGAATCTCCCAATTCCAACCTGAATGTTTTCATTACTAGGTTGTTTTACAAAATGCAATCATTGGCATCCCTGACCCTTGGTTCATGCAGATGTTACACATTTCCTACCTGTTTCCTTCACTCTGGGTGAAACAGGACGATTCCTGACTTAATCAGACTGAATCACCACAGGCTGAGTGCCCTGTAGGTCTGTATACAGTCAGTGGAGGAAAGGAAATGCATCAGATACTGGGGCTAGGGCCTGCCTTAGTAGAGCCTACCTCTATCTGTTCATGCTATAAAGAGCTCAGATGATTAAATTAAGCAGATTGTATGGGCACTCTCTCACTTGCTTGGTACCAGGCACTAAAAATTTCAGTGCAGCAGTGCTTGATTTAAGTATCTCCACTTGTTTATGCTTTATCTCCTCTCACAAACGAGGGCAGCTGAAGCACCCAAAAGATAATAAGATACTTCAGTTCATTGGCAGTGTGATCAGATCCTAATTAAGACATAACATGGAGTGCTATCATTAAACTAATTAAATGGAAACTGGGCTGACAAAACCAAACTATTAGATACCTGAAATTGATGGCCTGGATTCCACCCACAGTTTGGCTCCCTTCGAAAAATGGGTAGCTTGTCATTGAGGAGACATTTTGATACAACTGAAGGGTGTGAATAGTACTTCCTTCACTTATTTTGGGATTGAAAAATACAGAAGTGTTTCCTGAGGAGCTTGCCTGCATTATGCTTACTGGAGACAATGGAAATCTTTCACGTAGTAATCTTTTTTTCTTTTATTTTTTTTTCTTTCCTCTTTTTCCTCTCTGTTTTCTTAGTTTTAGGCTACATTTGGTTGACGTTTTCAAGGTCTTTTCTGTAATCTTGGAGGACATAAAATAGCATAATAAAGAAAGAGAAGTCTCATTATGTCTAGGAGTTGGTACTTTAATATATACACCAAATATTGAGAGGGATGATGGTATTACAGTCTCTTGCTTGGTTTGGAGCAATTCAGTTCACCTGTTTCTGCCTCAATCATCTTTTAAAACTACAGCTAAGACAACTTAAACATCTGTAAAATAAGGAATTAATTCCATTCAATGGCAGTATGTTCAATGTTCAGTATGACCTGAATTGACAGAGAGGTATGTCAAGGTGTTTGAATGAAAAGCAGAGAAACTAATGATATATTCAGTTTTGAAAGGTGATATCACAGAATGGAGAACACTGCAACTCGCAGGCTGCTGCTAACAATTCCTCTGGCACAGATACCTCAAGCAGAGCTCACAGAAGCTTTAGTCCTCCCCTGAGCTTTGCTTTGCATAGCCTTGTTCTCCTGCACTGTGGAATGTGATCTAATACAATTACGTGGCTGTACATTCCCCTCTTTTTGCTTGTCAGGAATTGAATTTCTCTGGAACCTTTCAGACTTCTTGACTGATAGTGTGGCTTAATTTTCCTACTGTTTTATGGAATGCTTTTTCCTGTATATCAGTAAATTTTAGGTGGGTGACATGGACAAACTTAGATGTTACAATTCTCTGAGTAAGCCACAGCAGTCTCCTAGCTGTAAACAATATGTGCTTTAGCAAGCGGATTTGTCATTTGCTGGCCCAGGAAGAAACCCAAGATTAATTAGATGTCAAATAAAAGTACAGACCTATAATAGCTCAGCAAGAGGCATCCTGGATGTTTTGTGAATTTCTTCTTCTAGAGCCTTGTCCAGACTGGTACTCAGTGCAGATCTTGGCATGACTGAGAATAAAATGCTACAGAATTGTTCTGAAATGCACATCAGACTGATGGTGATGGCATTTAGGTGGCTGAAACCTTCTCTTTTTCAAAAATGCTAGATAATTTTTCTTGGCAGTATTACTGTGACAATAACTATTCAATGCCTTTGGTGCCTTGAGATGTCGCCTCTCATGTTATTTGCAGACACAGTGCTAGTTTTGTGTTGCTGTGCAGTTGACATAAATATATCTGTCTTTCAAATGTCGCATGACTAAAGTTGATGTATGTTTTATTTTTACTGGAACTGTTTGGTTTATAAATGTGTTTCAACTGTAGCTCTTAGTTTATATTTTTACACTCTGGAGAATTGTTTTCATTTTTTCCCCACTTTATCTTATAAATGCTCTTAAATCCAACATAACGTACTGTGCACCTATATCCTATCTGAAAGCTATTATTCATTTCTTTCTCTGTTGAAACACTTCTTTCTTTTTTCAATCCTTTTATCTCACAACTTGGACCCAAATTTTTACAGACGCTGAGGAGCCCAAGATGGTTTGAGATCTATGGGACTCAGGCTCCATTTTATGCCTTTCTGAAATCAGGCTACTTGGTCCAAGTACTTCAGCAGTTAAGTTTTTCTGTGACTTCTTCAGCAAATCTTAAACTTCTAGCTTAACTCAACCATCCACATCTCCACGCTTTGTTAGATCTTCATTCACATTTGTGTTTATTTAAAACTGATTTCAAGTTCCTTATCTGCTCCTCAACATTTGCAAATTTCAATGGTGAACTAGTAAATGATACTTAAAGGAACTAAGTTATTATGTGAACAAAAGAGATTTCAATTATAACTAGATTATAAGTTGTAACTAGAAATGTCTTAATTACATACTTGCTATATAATTCTTACTAAGTATATTCTTAATCTAGTAACTTCCGATCTGTCCTTTCATAGACGTAAAGTTAACTAATTTCACTAATTGTGAATGTAACAATGCTGTTGTATGTAGTGGATTTCTGTTCTGCTTTATTGCATAATGAAGATAATTTCTTTACCACCAGGTAAAGAACGTCTTGCTGACTGCCTGGGAGTTACTGCTGCTCAAGCCAGTCAATTTATAGACAGTTTTATGCAAAAATATAAGAAAGTGCATGAATTTACAAAGAAAACCATTGAGCAATGCCGAAATAAAGGTAATCCAAAGCCTGTAAGAGTATTTTCTATTTATTAATCAGAACTGTGTGACAGTGGTGAAGACAAAGATTCAGCTTAACAGAAATTCAAATAGATATAGGAAAAGAAAAAGGTTGGGATATAATTTCTTGGTGAATCAGTTGGCTTTTTTCTTTTAACCCTAAGAGGAGCTGGTTAAACCTGTCTGCCTTTTCTCAGAAAGATGCTAAAAAAAGATGTCTGTTCTCAGAGTGTTCTTGAAGTTCAGGTGTTATCTGTGATGACAGATGTGTGCAAAGTGCTGCTTGGAGCCAGCAGCTGCAAACTCGTTGTGCGTCAAATCTGTTGTTAGTCTACACACTCATTTATATTTAGTGAATCCTAGGAATACAGTAATTTGGGGAGAGGAAATATAGCTGCTTGAAATATATTCTTTCAAAAGCTTACTAGGAGAGCTGTCAAAATTGATTTATTTTGTTTCTTAGTAGCATAGTAAGTATGGTACATACAGTACTAAGACATTTTACAAAAATAAATATTAAATTTGTAATATGATATTACCCATCATTGTATGGGTGAATATCATGATAGAAACTTATAACTGTTTCCTACTAATGGAAATTAAGAGTATTCCTTCTTGTAGGGCTTAAAAAAATTCCTGGAAGCATGAACTGTCATTGTGCCACACAGTTGCATTCCTTCATTCATTAATACTGCTGAAGAAAAATGGTTACTGAAAATCTATTTTTAGCTATAATTGAGCTCAGTGTTACATATCTAGCAAAATATTACACGTTTACTATTTATTTTTTTATCTATTTAAAATAGCATAACGTTTTTTCTTAATTGTGAATAAATTTCAGTAAACAAACCTTGATGATAAAGAATCTGCGTTACAAGTTCAGAAGACAAGACCATCATGCCTAATATCTGTGATTCTTATCAAAACGCACGTGTCTAATTAGTACTTACTCCTCCTCTTAATCCCATCTATCAACCATTTCCTCAGATTCCAGCTTTCCAACAAAAAACATTCCAACCCAGTGAGCTCATTATAACTTCTTTTTACTTATCCGCAGTTCAAAGATGAACAGCATCCACCTGATTAATATTATTTAGGTGTTATGAATGTCTCATACTCCATGTAGATATGATAAACACATAAATATTATTCATTTCTGATGAAAATATTTCTATTAGTACATATGTTATCATATTGTTGCCATTTGATGAAGTGATCAACATATAAAAAAAACTATTTTAAGACTTCATTCAAATATGTATTTGCAGATTAATGTTTGACCACGGAGGCATACTCTGCCACTATTATATGAAAGATGGTACTTGTTCAGGGATGCTAGTCACCTATGGGTATTGCAAGGGTGATTCAGTTGTGGAAACATACGATGGAGGAATAAGGATATTACAGTAAATCTGTTTTTCCCTGACAATCCAATATTTCAAGAATTCCATCTCTAAATACTGTTTTTCATAGAAAATCTTAGTTAAACTAGGAAGACTCATTTGCCAAAGAATATCCTAATGTCCAGATAATTCAGCTTCTTGTTCCAAAACTGGTTCAGCACCCCTGGAAATATAGTAATTTATATTAATTCAGCAGAACCATCTTGATCCTCTGTACATAAGTCTAGGTACGTGTTTTCACAACTCTGTACTTGGAGAGGTCTCCTTACCACATGTGCTTGCATATCTTGATTGCCAAAGAGGAGATGAAACTTTGTGGCAGTCTGAACTTCCATGGTATCTAATGACAATTCATAGATAGTCAAGGTGGCCGGAAGCATAATGAAAAAGTTTATGAAGATATGTTTTCAACATGGATGATTTTTCTTTTTTCTTAAAATAAGAAAAGGAGTTTAGTTTTGAAGATAAGCTGAGAAAAGTTTTTGTGTGTGTTATTTTTACAAGAAGATCCTCGCTTCTCTTTTCCTCTCTCAGTTCCTCTCACTTACCCTCCAAAACAGGTATTTTGGCAAAATACATCAATAGACCTAAGAAAAAGCTTTTATTGCATTTTTATGTATTTCTTTTAAGTTAAAAAAACCCACCACACTAGACATAAGGAAGTCTAGCTGCAAAAGGGACATTAAAATATCACATCAAGAAAATGGAAAAAAGGTTATAACTCTGAGGTTTTTTACAAAAAAAAATATTTGATAATTTTGGGAAATATTCATTAATGATTTAATTGCTCTACAAATTGGTTTTTCTTTGCTATTCCCAAGTAAACTATTCATTGCACGGAAAGCTCTAATTATGGCTGCTAATAGATAGCTAATTCTGCTAGGTATTTATAGTTTCATCTCCCACAGAGTATGGTGGTGTATCAGTAGACATTCCTAATGAAAATATAGCTTTAATGAACAGAAATTTTCCTTGTGTACTGTGTACCAATTCTCTGAATGAAATAATTCTTAGATCAAAATACAATAAGCATTGAAGGTTTAAATAAGAGAAGTTCCAACTATTTTCAGAGGGCTAAATATTAAATTGACTCAGGCAGCACATAGTTACAAAAATCTATATTGAAAAAAATTTTGAAATTTCATTTTAGTCACTCTGAGAATACTAATTTTGATTTAAATCCTACAAGGTTATGTGGTTTCCATTATGGGACGTAAGAGACCACTGACGAATATCAATGCACAGGATTACAAACTACGCACTCAAGCGGAGAGGCAGGCTGTCAATTTCGTTGTTCAAGGTAAAAAAACCTGCCTGTCTACCTTCCTGTTTGCCTACCTATCTCTTTATCTGGGCTTGGCTTTAGTGGACAACATCTCTGATAATCTCAAAAGAATGAATATTCGAGAGTAGGTTACTGAGACATGAGTTTTACTACAAAAGAGAAGTTAAAATGATGTATTCTGTCTACCTTGAAAATTGCCCGTAAACAGTTTCATAAAACACAATGTTCTAACGCTCTACAGTGCTCTGTGATAGCTAAGTATAGGTATAGATGCAAACTACATACAGAGAGAATATCTAGAATTCAGTGCTTCAGTGATATATTATTGTCTTAAAACATTTTCCTTCCTAGTTTTGGTAGTTTGTTACTTCCTAAGGGTTTCTGTGATTATGCTGCTTATGGATTCTAGCTTTTAATTTGCCAGATAGCTTTAGTTCAGGAAATGTACACTATCTCAAGAACTGTGCATTGTTATTATTTGTTTTGAAATCCAACTCATTCTTTGTAAGGAATGTTTAAACTTAATTCTGTGGAGAGAAAGAAAAAGCTGGTTGTTTGGAGAAAAACATTGCAAATTTGCCATATAGCTTGAAGATGTGAAAATCAGCAGAAAGGGCTCAATTGTTGATCTGATGCATCAACATACACTTGTTTAAATCACCTGGGGCTCAGTCTGTACAGAATTTAACCACCTAATGAAAAAATTTTAAAAACTGAAGTTTCATTTTAAACATGGCTTGAGTATTTAAGTCATGTTTGACAATCCTTATAATTAGTAACTGAATTTAAGTACTGTATCTGCAAGTATACATACAGATCTAGATTTCTGATATATATGTAGTTGCTTGAATAGATGGGCTCGAGTGCTGGCTGCCTTGCTGTATTAAGCTCCCAAATGTAGAATTTTAAAATACTCTGATAAAATCAACAGCAAAGCTTGCATGTTTGTAACAGTGGCCATGCCTGTGCAACCTTCTCCAGAGGCTTGTGTTCAGTTTACCTGGGTTTCAGTCCAGCTGGCCAGCAGCCCTTTCCGGATAAAGGCACATAGATATTGAGCTAATCCATTGGGTCCTGCTGAGTATAGAGTGTAGCATTAATAAAGCTACATGGCCTTCTGAGCAGCACTTGCTTATGTCCATGTGTCCAAAGAGCTCAGAGCTGAGGCAGAGCTATCACATACTGTCTATGAAACACTCGCTTAAATGCAGCTACAATAATAAGATTATCGCATTTCATTGTCAGGTCAAATAATAGTAGAGAACAAATCTGATGAAAAATAGAATCATAGAATGGTTACAGTTGGAAGGGATCTTCAAGATCATTGAGTTCCAACCCGCCTGCTTCAGGCAGGGACACCTCCCACTAGACCAGGCTGCTCAAAGCCCCATCCAGCCTGGCCTTGAGCACTTCCAGGGATGGGTCCCTTCCAACTTGAGATATTCTGTGCTTCTATGATTATCTCCCAGCAGAGTGCCCTTACTATTTGCCTACCTGGCTGTTCTTTGGAACAAAGACGTGAAAATTGATTGGGTGCAAAAAGGATGTCTAATAGGACAAGGAGAATCATGGCTTCCAGTCCCTACTTAAAGGAGTGTTTCTGTACTTTATCTGATAAATCTCTATGTAAAATCTATTAATCCCCTGTTGCATGGTTCAGAACAGACCCCTTCTACGAACTACAGGCCTGTAGAACCATTCTGGTTTTGATAAGCAGAAATGCGTAATCTGTTCCATAACATTACACTGTTTTATGCACCACTGCTCCTAATGCTGTAATGTGATGAATATACATTACATACGCGTGGAAACATGAAAAAGTGTAGAATTAAGTTTCTTTTGTGACATTTAAATTTTAATTGGTTTATAGGTCAATTTTAATTCCAATTTCGAGTTAGATAATTCCAGATATTTTTTATAAAAAGCAGGTTTTCAACTTATGGCCATGACTGACATATTCACATTTGATTAACACATAATTTCACATTATTATTTTCTGGTTTTAATAAACATGCAATTATTTAGTTATTTATTAAACTTACATGTGTTTCACATATTACGTGAATTGAATCTGCTACTTCTGCAAATTCTCATAATTCAGAATCTTCTCATGTTTTTCATTCCTATGCAAGCATACCAAGAAGAACATTTTCCTTCTGCGTAAATTAAATTATATGTTTATCATTTTCTTTCATAGGATCTGCGGCTGATCTTTGTAAAATGGCCATGGTGGAGATTTTTACCTCTGTTGTCAGTTCCCCGACATTAACCGCCAGGTTAGTGATGAATAACTGCAAAAATTTGATTTGAAAAGCAAAATTACTTGAAATTAATGTGTTTCTGGAATTTTAAGCAGCTGTAGAAATGTTGTGTATGCCTCTGAATCTTTTAACAAGTGAGGACTTGTGGGGTGGTTTTATACATTCAAAGCTGTATCTTTGTGCTTAAATGGTTGGGTCTGTAAATTCATCCCAAGGCAGTAAAGTGCCCTGGGGCCATTTGGGCTCAGTTAGATCAAGTTCAGTGGTAGTTCCGCATCTTTGAAATCAAGCCCACTGATCATATCCTTCCTGTATTTTGAGTCTTTTGTACAATGGGAATTGAACATTCAATGGGCTGTGAAAAAACACAGGAATCAGGAAACCAGTACTCGAGCAAAATAAATGAACATTTTTTTTATTCTTGTATAGATGGCTTCCCTTTGCTAAAGGAAAGCTAGATCATTATACGTCTCTTCTGTTGTGACTCTTCGTAGTTGGGTAGGAGATCACAGAATGTCCTCAAGACTTTTATGCTGCTGGCAGAAATAACGAAGTCTGTTTTTCCTGTAATAAAGGTTGGAGATGGTGCAGAGTTAGTGAGCATTATTATTTGCTGCAGTAGAAAGATGCTTTGAAGGCAAACATGCAGAAAAAAAAAACCCAAACAGATGTTCTCCTATTTTGTGATGCGGTAGTAAACAATCCAGCAGAACATGAATTTTGCTTTTGATAAAAGCAGTTAGCGAGTAGTGCAGAACACCAGTATTTCTGTTGTCATCCAGAAGGGGAAATCATAAAAACTTAGCTGTAGCAATCATGAATTAAGGACTTCCGTGGGAGTTTAGGTCACTACAAAGTAACAGGATTTGGCCTTCCAAACATACATTACAAGTATGTGTAATATCCAGTCCTATAAATACTCTGCATATTTGTGTGTGTGCGTCATTTACACACAGCAACATTGTCTTATTTGATCGATGTTTCAAAATGTAATTTCTAATGACAAATGTAAATTGCATGTGTTGAATCCAAAAGTAGAGTCACTCCTATGCCAAAAAATAAAACTTGTTCTGAGTAGCACTCCTAAGTGTTCTCGCGACATGTTGAGCAAAATACTGGTGAATTATTACCCCCCAAAAAGGAAATACGTGGCCTGATAGTACATGTCTGAAATGGGAAATGGTTCTTTGGTGGAGACACTGCATGCTTTCGGACAATGATACATTTCTCTATTAAATGTTGGGTGACGTACTACTATAACCTACTGCATTGTACATTTTGGGGCATATTCTCTGCTCTGTTTATAATTAATTCTGCTGCCTGAGTTGTATGAAGAGACCAGATTCTGGCAGCTATGGCCTGGTTGAAAATTTCTGTAGCAGGTGTGACTTTTGAGTTAGATGAGCAATAGAGCAGCTGCCTTCTGGGCCAAGCAGCCAATGGTCTTTAATGGAAGAGACAAGCAGAGGTGGTGAGAGGGCAAAGAACATACTCTCTTCTGCAGTTCCTACCTAGCACACAGAACTTTAGGTTCAATAACTAGCTGTTTGTTTTAATTCTGAGAAAGCCAGCATTTTTGTGACTAATGCTGTGTCTCATGAATGTTTTCTTCTCTCAACAGAAGAATTTAGTTGAGTTGTCCTTTCTCAAAACTGTTTCCTTTAAAGAAGTAATGTCACCAAATGGCTAAAGAGGTCACAAATGTGGGGAAGTCCTGAAGTTTTACATGTTGTATTTCCTTGTGTTTTGAAAGCATATGGGAATGGCTACACCAGATATCAGAAAAGTATCGCTGCCTTTCCTTATTCCTATCATAAATGTCACATCTGGGAAAGACCAAGACTGCAAGAGCAGCTAAACCAGACTGTTTCAAACTGGAATTTTGAACTCTGGTGAGCCATTAACAATTGGATGGCTTTGCTAAAGAAGAACCTTTTAATAGTCAATAATGGCTCCTTGCTATTATATTTAGTAGGTACTTACAAGCCAACCTTGTCAGAAAAGCACAATCAATGCCTTTATAAATTCTGTGAACCCTCACCTGGTTGGATGGTGTCATTTGAAAGCACCACTGTGGTCTTACCAAAAGGATATGGCACTGAAACTTTAAAATTTGTGTTTCCACCTGTCTGCCAGGTGCCATTCAGTTAGTTATTTTTTCAGCAGTCTGTTTCTTGATTTCCTTATCAGTCAAGTCAGGATAATGATCCTAACATTCTTTGTAAAGCACTTTGAAAAATATTGTTAAAAGGAAGTGTATACATAATTGGTGCTGTTGTTGTAACAATAGGAATGCACAGTGGCTCTTCCAAAATGAAAAACATAATCAATCTCCTCTTATCATCACATCAGATCATATCCATTCCAAAGATAGCAAACTACTATCTTTTATTCTGTCTTCACCCCCGCGTAAACAATATTTTTTCCTTATTAGAATCTCTAATTTTGGAAGCAGGGTTTTCACTTTGAACTGCATATAAAAAGAAATACATTTTGTGTATATGCTTTAGAAGTTATTATGAATCCCACGTTTACACTGTGAGACAGTATCTCCTATAAGGCATAGGCAAGTATTGACTAACTCTCAGTGTTTTGTCTTCCTTACCTTGGAAATAAATTTTTAAAAAAGAGTAAATTCTAGATAAGGTTGTACAGTTTTTCATGTTAGTTTGCAGGTATTTTTGCAGTCATCTCCAGAGACAGCATTGCATTCATTTTTCATACTCTGTAAGCCGTTCAGCTGTGAGCAAGATCTGACCCAAAAGTACAAAGCTTCATTTTTGTAGGACTAGTAGTTAGTAGATTTTCAGCTACTGCTTGCACATATGATAGTGCATTTGGAAGTCGGGGAGAGGTAATCAAGTTGCATTTTCGTGATGCTTCATCAGAGAAGGCCCTCTTGACAAAACAGCGTATTCCACTGTGACTGATCAATGGCTGTTGTGTCAATTAGCAGTCTCATTTTTCATTTTGCATTTCTTCATCTTTTAATTCAAATACCGGCCTAGCAATTTATGCTGTTGACAATAAAAAGTCAATCAGTTACTTGGAAATAATTTTACAGAAATGGTACACAGTAGCATTAGATGCAATCTATATGGTAAGGAACTGATATTAGTATGGGTTAGCTACTGGCATCAGTGTTAACATCTCTGCATTTTGTGCAACACTGACGAGTAATCTAAATGATTTCTTCAGACTTCCTCCACATTACCTAAATCTTTGCTAAGATGCTGTTCTGCCACTGATGGCTGAGTTACTTACTGAAAATGTGCTGCTGACATAAATTATTCAAGTGTCAGCTATTACCTGTCTGATACAATTCACAGAACCTCCACGTGATGTTTCCTGCAGGCAGTTGATAACAAAGAATCTTCTGAAGTGAGATCAAGGCATAGAGTAGCAACTGAAAGAAAGGTTTATGGAACTGAGGAGAGTGGAAAGGTATTTGGTGAGCTCAGATGGACAGTTGTAGTTGTTTTCAGTGTTTAAAACATCATTGTGGTGGCAGGCACATGAAAACTTGGTGAGAAAGAAGGATGCTGGCAAATTGTGGAAGAATTGCTACCTATATATCACTTCATAAACTGAAGATGCACTGATGTTACCCAAAGTCTACCTAGTGCTACATGGACTTCTCAGAAAGTCATTAAAGATGATAATATCCTAACAGCATGCAAATTAAATTCAACAAGTCTACAGAACTACTGAGTAATTTGGTGTGAATCCAGCAGTTGTGCTTTCTCACCAATTTATTGTTCCTTCAGCACTGGACCTGTGCCACAAATACACAGCTTTACTTCTCGGCATGTCCGGAGCCTAGTTAAAGACACAGGTTCAGCAACAGGCCAGATATAAAGAAATGATCGGAAAAGGAGGAGCCACCAGCAAATGAAAGGAAAAGGCATGATCTTATTTGCTTGATCTCAGCTGCTTTTCATTAGCAATGGATGTTGGAGGTTTTCTGTCTTCCTCAAGGAACAAACGGTTCAGTCAACCTAATGATTTTCTGAGTTGGTGAACTGTAAATGCCATTTGCTTCATCACAGATAGCTACGTTAGTTAGAAACAGCACTAATCATCCCAGGAACAATCATTGCGTTATGTGACTTGGATTTTTTTCAGACACAAATTATGTGATAAATCACAACTAATTCATTTGTTGGAAGTAGCTTCAGTTTTAGTTAGACACAAGAACCTAGAGGCATTTTTATAAGGTGTGTAGGGGTTCGAGCATTAATACTTTGTTGACTGCTTATTGTTTCTTTGCCTCGTACAAAAGGACATAATAAAACCAACTTCTTGATTACATCATAGCTTCAACAGTCAGTGAACTGCTTAATGCTGCTGCTCTGTGATGTTTTTCTTTAGTTCTGGGCATAAATCTTATGTCCCTTTATCTGTTTCTTCAAGAATTAAAGAATTGTTTTTAATCCTGTTTCTTCAGTAGCAGCTCTCCGGGATTTTCAAGTAAATGCTTATTTCTCTGGTACTCTGCCCACAATTCCCAGTATATGGTTGCAGATCTGCTTTAAAGGATTAACTCTAGAAAGATTGCCAACTGTTACCCTTAGCCTAATACTGGAGAATAGAATCACAAGGAAAAGATAAAAGCTTTAGATTCTGCTTGAGAGGAGAATAAGATTTTTGTTTCACAGACATATGCTGTATCAGAAATGACTGTGAGCTCACTGTAGCTGCTGTCCCAGTCCAGTATGTAGCTCTTTGCTTCCCAAAGTTGCCAAATAACATTGTAATTCTAGGCGTGCTGGGACTTCTCAAAATCATTGCTTTCCTCAAGCATTCAAAGCAGTATTTTGCATGTATTCACAAGATGATGAACTGTTACCTGAACACTTTGTGCATAGTGAGCCAGAGCAAGTCAGAATGATTTATTCTTTATAGATAGAGCTAAGTACATTTAGCATGCTTAAATACCACAGCCAAAAAGGACATTCAAGATGTAGCAAGTTTTTCAATGCTCCTTTATGTGTGTTGTTTAACATATAAAAATAATTTTCATTTATAAAAACATTTTGTAGGTCATCTTTTAGATTGCTATGTCTTTGAACACTTTGTGCTCATTTGAAAACTCTATTCTCTTTAGTTAACTATCTGTTCAACTTCCTGCTCTTCATGACATAGCTGCTGAGAAAACAAATTTCACAAGTTAACTGAATTTTTATAGTTAAAATGTTAAAATGTCAAAATATCTTGGTCTTTGTTATGGAAACACTGAAAGAGGTAGTTTAAAGTTAATGTAGGTAACATCTATGCAGGGATGACATATCTTAAACTAGATCTTTTCTACTACTACATTAGAAATCCTTATAGGTACAGCTTCAAAAAAAGGTGAAAAATCTACAAAGTGTTAAAAAATTATTGCAGCCTTCTTCCTTAGTTATATGACAACTTAATAGGCATTCTCTCCACTGGAATCTGTGTGCTTTCTGGGGGAAACTGTGACACAAACAACAGGTAGTATTAGTAGTATAATGCAGCTTTAGTGTAGGGAACTTAGAAATTTCTAAGAAGAACCAGATCCAACACCCATCTGGTCCTTTTTTGCGGAGTGTGGCCAGCAGCAGATGCTTCAGGAGGAAGGTGTAAGATTTGTGGCAGCATAGCCTGTCTGTCTGCAGATTTTCATCTTGCTCTCATTGTGGGAACAAGTCTAAGTTCTGAAACAGAACATTTAAAAGTCTTCCCCCCAAATCATGTATGTCATAGTTTCTGACTGTTCTTGAAATACATAGAAGTGTTTGTTACATGAGTAACCATTCTGGCTTTTTCTGGTAATGTGTTTCATTACCTGCCTTTTAAACCAATATTTTGTTTTATTAAATACGATTTTATTAAGTGCGAATTTCTCAAAATTTCAGGTCATTAAGTTCTTGTTTTTCAGTTACAAAACATAAAACATCTTTCCATTTTTTTGGCTTTTTTTTTTTTTTTTTTTTTTTTCTTTTTTTTTCCCCATATTCCACCCTTTGAATCCACTTTTTGAATTCAAAATATCCTGTCCTTTTTATCATTTTTTTTCTAACCACTTAACAGCTTTAATGCTCTTCTGGGATTTTTTTTAAACTTATCATTATATACAAAGCTTTTAACCACATGCCCTCCTATCTGCAATTTTGAAGTCTCACGTTATGCTTTTAGAGATTTCAAAATCAAAATGAAAAAATGTGAAGTTACTAGTTGGATAATTATTTTATTCATCAAAAAAGGGATTGACATAAAATGACAGACAATATTAATATTTGGGATTTAAAATCTGATGCTGTTGTATCTGAAAATGATATTCATTTCAATGATCAGAGACACGGTGCTCTTTTCAATAAGAAGAAAACTGTATGTAAATAGAAAATAGATATTGGGGGTTTTTAAGTATTTCTAAGTGTTTATTGTGCTGCCAAGTGATCATTAATACCCCTTTTAAAGTAGTGTGCTTTTAGTAACTTTTCTTATATTTATGCACTTTTTTAGTGTACCTATGTAAAAACTTAGCTATTAACATTGTCTTATATTCTTAAGTAATATATTATAGGATTTTTTTTTCAAGGCTTAACTAGAATTTTTACTCAAACAAACAAGCTATTGAGGATTTCAAATAACTCCTCTTTTTTGCCCCTTCTCCAAAGAGGATCCTTTGGCTTAGGAAATCTCTTGTTCAGTTATGATTTGATTCTCAGCATGTCTTCAAATTGGAAATAAAAAGTGTAATTTTTCATGGAATTTTTACACTTGAGTTCTCTAGCTCAGAACCAGACAACCTGATGGTGCCACAGCACCTTTTTTTCCTGAAGGTGTAGAGCTAACCAACAGGAAGCATCTTAACTATTTTAGTCTGGGCTCTCAGCCTGGTTCTTAGTCAGAATAAGGTGCCCTTAATTCCTTATAGACTCAATTCGGTTGGAAAAGACCCATAAGGTCATTGAGTCATTATGCATAGCAACCGGACACTCTTATTTAAAGCTTGTCAGTTACCTAATTTTAAATCTTGTTTTAATTTATTTTCTGTTCAAACTCTTAACCAGCCAGCTCAGCGTAATGTGGCAGCTCCTCTCAGATATTCTTTAAGCAGTATACTCAGCATCTTACATGTGTGGTTTACCCTGTCTCTAGTTCCTTCCTTCGTGCTGCTTCTGCTTAGTTAGGCATCCTATGGGAGCATCAGGGGCTGTGGTGAGGGGAGTGAATAGAGACAGGGACTGAGTTAAGGTGAGTTTTGAGAGGTCTGGAATGGGCATGTGGTGGGTACAGTTTGCCTGCTACCAAATGATGGAGTAAATTAACCAACAGTTAGTCTGTAGGAATTCACTGGTGTTTTGTGTTTTGTATTATCTTCATGCAGACCAGTCTGGAAAATGAGACGTTGGGTCTTTGATATGTTTTTAACAGCAGTAAAAATTTCCCAGGTGATACAAAAATGTATCACAAAAATGTATCTCAAAATTGTGCAGAATGATGTTCTTTGTCTAACTTCAGGTATGCAATGTGGGTAGCTGTTTTTGGAGGTGGTACCGCCACAAAAGTAATGCACAGAGTTGGGATTTTCCGTATTCCAATTCAAACCACCTCAGAGCCTGCCTTAGTCCTTTGACTATAGAAGGAGCAAGAATTTAATTAGCTTGAGCATCTCTCGGCACATTATAGTGTCCTGAAACACTGCACATGGCTGTTAAAAAACAGCTTCTGAGAAAGACTTATGATGATCATGTATTTTTCCCCCCTATCCTATACTGGCCTCTTCTATGGGATATTCCTACCATAGAGTCTGCAGCATGTCATACTACAGTGCTCTCATTTGCAGTTTAGACAAAATATTGTTTCCTTTAATGGTAAAGAAACACAGTTGCTTACCAATAAGGTAATAGCTGTTTTGTTGAAGTCAATTCAATAGCGTACTTATTTCTAGGCAACACATTTGAAGTAGTCATGGAAAAATTTGCAATTCTATACTTTATAACAGAGAGGTCCAGACCTGAAATATATTGCTTTACAGTAACAAACAAAATCTTTATTTGTTCTTATATTAGACAAACTGGTCTGATATTAGGAAAAAATACACTATAATGAGGCAATATGGCCACATACATAGATTACTATGAAAAAACACTGAAAAGAGTCTGACTCCATCCTCCTTCAACCCACCCTTCAGACACTTGTAAACATTAATAAGGTCTCCCCTCAGCCTTCTCTTCTCCAAGCTAAAGAGTCCCAGCTCTCTCAGACTTTCCTCATAAGGGAGGTGCTCCAATCCCTTCATCATCTTTGTGGCATTCTTATCCGTAGAACAACAAAAATATTAGTCTGCCTGGTTTGCAGTTTCTAGTCTAGTTTACCATACCTTTTAGCAAGATGTAATGAGAGGAGCTTACTATTTCAAATATTTCTTCAAAGTGAAGATGATTCAATTAAGCTATTAAGCAGAAGTGTAGGGTTTTCTTTCAAACTTCTTTCACTGAAGGTGTGCAACGGTTGGGTGGGTGCATGCACTGGAATGGTGAAAGCTATGAATTTTAATTATGTAAATTACATCGATTTTTTCTTTCATCTGTATTGATGTCAGATGGAATGCTTCCTTCTGTGGAACAGCACATTGCATGCAAGTATTATTAATTTAACAACCCTGAACAAATGCAGGTGGCCTTGTACTGTAAACCTGCAAGAGTAGAACCCATTAAGTTGTTGTGAGATGGTTAAGAAAAAGAGATCATTAAAAAAATATCTAACATGTTTGGTGAACATTAAGGAGGAAATAGTGTTTGCTAGTCCACTTCTTAGCATCGAGCAAGGAAATAATATTTAAAGTTAGTTTAAACTTATCTTTCATTTGAAAATAAACATGTGTTAGGTGTCCTTAGATCTTGCACGTCTGAGAGAAATCCCCATTTTCGAACTGACTGCACCATTGATTAGCAGGAAAGTAGAGAGCTACCACAGAAACAACAATGCTGTGTTTCAGGACAAAATATTGTCCTGAACCTAATCAGTATTAATAAACCTAATTAATCAGTAGATGTTCAAGATGGGGTAGATGTAATTCTGCAAATATGTGGTTCCTCAGTCAACTGGCAATATAACTGAGTTGATAGGCTGTGCTATTCAGGTTGATAAGCACTGAGAAACAGCGTCCTTTAGCCCAGATGGAGGACCAAGCTAAAATAGCTGTGCTCCTTTTGGTGGATTAACTGGAGCATGTAGAGTTGTGTCAAGTCTGTTGTGCTGTCCAGGCAAAAATGTTAAGTTCTGGTTAAGGTTTTCTGGTTCACATAAGGTAGCATTGGTCTTTGGTCCAACCCTGCTCCTTCTGAGCTTAGTTTTACTTTTGGTGTGAAGATGAGGTGATCACTTGATCCGATGCTCAGTGGTTTCTTTTTTTCTCCATTCCTGATAAATTTATGGTAAAATTTTTAATGTACATTTTAAGTTTTTCTAAGAAAAGATTTTTCCTTGTCAAATATTCACAATATATGGTGCTTTAGTCCTGACTGAAGGCATGAGACACTACTCTGGTACAAATAATAACCAGTCTATCACATTTTTTTTTGCAATTATTTTCACTTATTGCATTGATTCACGTTATATTAATATTTGATGTTGACAATTCTTGCAGGTTTATATCTTTTTACAGGTAATTTCAATGATTATGAGGATTCTCTTGCTTTAATTAATTTACTTGCATTGGAAATCATGACTTTTCATGTAACTATATTCTCCTGCTACAGATGACCCTGGTCTTTTCATCTATTTCTTTTTGTATCTTGTGTCCCAATTTCCTATTAGAAATATGTTAATCTGTTTTTCTCTGCTTCTGACTGTGTTGTAAGTGACTAATAATTTAAAATCTATTATTAGAGCTCACCACACTGTTAGTCAATGTCACATTGTAATTTAAGGCAGTGAGAAACTATCTTAGGCTATTTTCCTGAAAGCTGTGAAAAGTTATAAGTAATAACCATATTGATGTTTCAGCCATTTGTAAAGAGTTATTTACTTGAATAAGTGCTTGGTGTTAAGAAAAGTGTACAAAGGGCATTTAATTTAAATGTTATATACAAATTGCAAAGCAATTTGGAAATAGGTGGTACAGTTTCATGACTTAAACTCCCAGCATCAATAATTAAAGAAGTAATAAAATAAACCTAGTTAGGAATGCAGTCTAATCAGATATGCAGTATTTTTCCTTCCTTCCTGAGAATTATACGCAGGGATTATATGTGTTAGGTTATATCTATTCTGCCATGGATTTGACTCAATCAAATACATTTATTATTTCCATTGTGAAAGTACTTTTGCACCCAGACAGTGTAGGGTGCTCTTACTGTAAGCACTGAGCAATTATGCCACAGTCCATACGCAGGAGACCTACCATGCTCAGGTAGGTGTAGTTGTGTGGCTGTCAAGATGTTACTGCTTTCAGCTGTACACTCTGTCCTTATGAAGGCAACTGTCCTGGTCATGGAGGCAACAGATCAGGTAGTATTTCTTTGCCTGCATTTTCATTCCTCAACCCACTTGTTTGTCTGCATGAGGACACCTACTTCACATTTAAGTGAAAAGATTGTGTCATGGAAAGGACTCTAGTCACTGGCCAACCAGGAGTTAATTTTGATATACCAGTGAGAAAAATATTCCTGCTGTTGACCTAATTTGGATTAGTAAAACTGCCCATTTGCAACCACATTTGTTCCAGATCAACTTGAAAAAAATAAACTATATTAACAAAACATAGCCTGTCTCTATAATTTCTTGCAATTTTCTGCAAGTTACATTGGTTTTAAGTAATGCCTTGTCACATCATCAAATCCCTGAATGACATTTATAAGCTAGTAAGCACAGTTTGGGTTTATGACCATGGCATTTATGTTTTCAGAATAGGTAGAGTGACAACCCTTTTAACTCCATTAATGATTTTTTCATGTTCCTAGGATGTTTATTTTCACTTTAGTATATCCATTGTGCGTGTGACAATTAGTTGATGATAAGAATGGAAAACACTGTTAGAAGTTTCTTGCATATGTTGTCTGAAGTCTCTGAAATTTTTCAGGTTAATTGCCCAGATTCATGATGAGTTGTTGTTTGAAGTAGAAGATTCTCAAATCCAGGAATTTTCAGGTAAATACAATCTCTCTTGTTCTTTGTCCGTTTTTCCTCCCTATATGATTTCTCAGAGGGTAAAAAACTAATGTAACAAGAGGAAGCACATTGATTCTCATGATTAAGAAAATGTATACTAAGCAGATTTTTCTGAATGTTCTCCACCACTGGCTCTTACGTAGATAAAATGTGATATGTTCCTCATCTGGAGTTCATCAACATGCTTATTTTTATTTAGTTTTCTTATCAAGATTCCCTCATCCAGCACATGAATCCTGTAAAGCTAAATAGCAGTACTTTCTCCAAGGTTTCTAAGGGTTTTAGAAGGAAATAAACCAGCTTATAAAGAATGGATTGGAAAGTAACTTCCTAAATACTTACATTTAGGGCCTGTTACATAAAGAAGTATGAAATTCTTAATATAACAATATAGTGTACTGTAATTTCTAAGTTAGTTTACTGCTTTTTTTATATTAAGAGAACTTTATGAAGACACTTTCAAGGTAAAGGGTTAGTAAAAGTTCCTGCTTGTCTTTTTATCCTCTCATGCAGCTTATTTCCAGGCATTATTTCCTAAGCCAAAGTTTGTCTCAGCATCTGGTACAAATTTAGCTAGCAAACGAGGGCTCATAGGAGGCTGTTGGGTCTCTTCTCCAGTAAATAGTGGATTATTTCTGTGTGCACTGAACAGTTTCACAAACTTTGGTCTTGTCTGAAGCTCAGAAATACCCTTGGCTAAAACAATCAACATGATGTGACAAATAGTTTAAATGCACCAATACAAGAAATATCTTCCATTATAACCTAAACATCTAAGAAAAAATCAATTTCACCTTCCTGTGCTGCATTCATTTAAAGAGCACAATTTGCAGTATTAGTCTCATTTCATCACTGTTCCCTCTTGTGAGTATTAGTTCATAATGAGAACATTAAACTTCCATCTAATCAAAACAAAGAACCTGGGAGATATTTAAGTTCAATATATTAGGGGCACTGTAATGAATTAGGTTAATATATTAACATTTGACCTCTAAGTACAGGAGTTCAAATCTGGTTTAAATTAGAAAAACACAATTCAGTTTATCAGAGATTGCAGTATCTACTCAGAAAAGGCAAATATCTAAAAGTGCAGTAGTTTGGGAATGAGAAAATGTAGTATATTGAATGAGATCTATAAGACATCATAGAAGGATTTTTTTTATTATCTTATTTTACATCAATTTGCATTAAGTGTAGAGCTAATATTATACCCAAAAGATAAAAATTATTCATGGTTGCTTATATGTATAGAAAGTCACAGATTCTGCCCTTATCAGGTCAAATTCTGCTCTCCTTTGCTCACTAGAACGAATTTGTAGTAAATTCAGCAAAATCAATACTTTTCCAGTATAATGGAAAAAACCCTACCCATTGTATGAATAACGGTAATAAATCATCTCACTATAGAAACATGATGACTAGAGGCTTTTTTTCTGAAAACACAAAAGGAAACCAGTTCAAATACTCAAGATACATCTGCTCTACACACCACAGTGTAACTAGTTTACATATGTTCATGTCTAACTACTGTATGCAGAACAAACACACCTGTAAATTCCTTGTTATGCTTTAGAGCTACCACCATGTAGTTGAAGTTGCTAAGGTGACCTTTAGGAAATGGACCTGGGCAGTCTAGATGTCTGAGATACTTTGGAAATTGTCATGGCACTTAAAATGGGCTGTCAAGCTCGAGTGATCAAGATGGAAGTTTGTTTCATTCTGCTGACTGAAGATTGGTTTTTGTCTCTACTTTGCCCCAAGAGGCAAAAAAAAAAAAAAAAAAAAGAAAATTCTACGTTACATCAACTTTCAGGTATACACACTTAGAACGGAAGGGAGAAAAAATGTCTTTTCTGTAACACTAAAGACCAACCTAAGACATTAATTTCCTTCCTAATTTCTTCATTCATTTCCTTCCCCTTTATTCATCACTGGTGAGACCATACCTGGAATACTGCATCCAGTTCTGGGCTCCCCTGTACAAGAGAGCCATGGACAGATTGGAGAAGGGCCACAAAGACAATGAAGGGACTGGAGCATCTCTCCTGTGAAGAAAGGCTGAGAGAGCCGGGAGTATTCAGCCTGGAGAAGAGAAGGCTCAGGGGTTCTTATTAATTTATATACATACCTGAAGGGAGAGTATGTATATAAATTAGTATCCTAACTCTTTCCTCATACCTGGAGGACAGAGTCAGGATCTTTTCAGTGGTGCCCACTAGCAGGACCAGAGGCAATGGGCTCAAACTGAAACGTAGGAGGTTTTTACTTTGAGTGTAGTCAAATTCTGGTTAACCAGAAAGGTTGTGGAGTCTCTGACCATGGAGGTATTCCAGAGCTGTCTGGACACACTCCTGGGCAACTGGTTCTAGATTGCCCTGTTGAGCAGGGGCGTTGGAACAGATGACCTCCAGAGATCCCTTCCAACCTTAACCATTCTGTGATTCTGTGTTTTGCAAATAGTTCTGCTACTGGTAAAAGAACTAATCCAAGTTGTCTTAAAAGTGACTGGAGCTGGCTCTTCATTCAGTGTCATTAGCAAGGATTTTGCTTGATCTGAATAGGCAGAGAAAGGGTACATCTGCACTGGGGTATAACTTCCAGTCAGAAGTATGATAAAGCAGATCTCCCTATTGTCCCCAGTCCATGGTGTGAACAGTTTTGGTTCACATCACAGAGCAGTCTGAGAGCGGTTGACCTAAATTCCTTTTGGATGAAACTAAATAGGATGACTCTTTTCTCCTAATCTTTTCCAATTATTGTAGGAGCTGCTAACTGAGGTAGCAAATTAGGTATGTGAGGTTTAAACCAAAGAAGGAGTGTCAGTAGGATGTGTGTTCCCAATTCACTTTAATGCTTTGGAAGTCCAAATATGTTTTTCATCCCTTTACACAAAGTTCTTTCTTTTTTTTTTTTTTCCCCTTCTTTTTCTTTTTCTTTAAGACCTTACTCCTTTTACTTTTATTTGCTGGTATTCTTTAGCTGTCAGCTTTGTCTTTACATACCTAATGAGCTTTTGTCCATTCAGAAACTTTAAATTACAGAATCTGCTGACTTGCAGTTTCCAGTCTGCAGCTTAATGATCCAGAGAGAAACCTCAGTTGTACAGTCACAAAACTTGGAAAAGGGAAAGACGTGGACTTAGAGCTAAAGAGCAGTGTTTGATGTCTTTAATGAACTACAGTTCAGTGATGTGTTAGTCTCCTGCATTTAGTGTGATCCAAGCAGCACTGGCCTACTATTCAGTGTGTTTGCATTTTGATTCCAGCCATGCTTCTGATCTACTTTTTCAGGAAAACAACAACAAATATGTGTCTCGGTTTTCTTATTTGCAGAATAGATATGAAATCTTAAAATACCATTAAGATTTACAAATGAAGAACATAAAGGTAAATAGCATTATTTCAATTAGGTTGCAGCACAGAATACAAGCCTTCTCAGCAGCATTTCCCTTATGGAAGTGTCTCTTTTGTATCATTTTACAACATTAAAATGTCTGTTTGCTTCTAAGACTCTCCTGAGTGGAGACTGAGAATTGCCACAAGGCCATCATAATGCTAGTGCTTTCTCTATTCCTGCTTAGGACTTCACAGGCCACAGTAAGAATTTTCAGTCCTTTTCAGTGTACAGAAATCCAGTGCATAATATGCCTAGTAATCTATGCCCAACAGATGATTTTGAATCTTTTGAATTTGATAAACAAAGGGCAATCTATAAAGTGTTCTTTTTTTCTAATATCTACTTTTGCACAACATACTGCATGTAACTTAGGTTAGATGTTGTCTGTGTTTTGGCAGAATACCTTCTTCAAACAGAATCTATCACCTGCAGTTTTATAGTATGCATACGTTTTGCTCTGAATGAACAAGGCAAAATGTCATTTATAACAAGGCTTTGAGTGTCCAAGCTTTGACATACTTTGAAATACAATAAAGCACGTACTACTCTCAACTGTGTCATTTTCAACAAAGATATGGCATATAATTTGCCTCAATTCTCTGTCTAGGGCAAGAACGAGACAACAATTGAGCTTTTTACAATTCCTCAATTTCTATTAGAGGGTGCCTGGAAAGATCAGATCAAAACATTCGGCAGAAATTGGTTTGGTTTTGGCAGAAGACTGTCAGCTTTACCATCAATAATCTGCCTGGTTTCCAGCCAACTTGCCTGTCTGGCTTCCTCACAGCCTGAACTCCCCAGCAGCCCAGGAAGCAGAAAGGCAGATGATATTTTGGGAATGCCAAATACTGGGCTTTTGGATCTGAGAGAGCTCAGCATCTCTGAGTTCTGAAGTCTGTGCAATCAGGTACACAAATCAAACCATGAATCTGCCCAGGGACTTCAGAAGAGTATTCAGGAATTGCAGAATCCAGCTTTTCATTTCTTGGAGACTATTTCTAAGACTACCTCCCCATGCTCTGTTTGAAATGCCCCTTTGCCCTTGGATTATTCTCAATACGTTACTGCTAAAAGGGGGAATACACTTTGGGTTGAAGAAAGGCGGAGAAGAAAGTTGAAGAAAGTACAGAGATACCTGTAATTACAACTGTGAGATCTGGGTTCTGATGTGTATTCCATGTAGACCTGGTGAGTCTGAAAGGTGAACTTTGCCAATGGTGATTCTTGTGGATTGTTCCTTGTCACTGTGCTTGCTAAATTGCATCCATTAGTGAGAAGAATAATTGAATGAAAGACACTTGGTACTTGAAAGAGCATATTTTTGTAGAAATATATGTATTCCATTATTTTGTGCTGAATATCACAGTGATTTAGGGCAATTTTTAAAGGTGTTTTTTTTAGAATTCAGTTATAATAATACATTATTGATAGAATTAAAGTAATCAATTTCTGCATCCATTTTTATATTTGATACGTGTAAAACGTACAGTTTTAAGATCTTTTTTCTGATTTTTTACCAGATACAAAATATTTCAGATGAAATACTTACTTTCAACGTAAGAACACGAAAAACATCACTCGAAGAAAAAATATTACAATAAACTAAGCCTACTTATTTTGATATTGAGATAAATTAAGATTATTGCCATGTAAAGAACAGTATCTCAGATTTTTTTTAAGATCTGCCAATACATATTTTTGGCTCATGTACAAATTCCGTGAAATTTTATTCTATTCTGCTAGAGTATCTGACTGAATGGGTACTGAGGCAGCTGCATAAAAAAAGCACACGTGTTCAAAACGGTGCTCAAGTAACAGAAGAAAAAGTGAATGAACTGGTCATCACACGTTAGTGACATTGTCTGTCCCCTGAGCCGCCTTCTTCTAACTTGAAAAACACTGGTGCGTTAACTAAAGGTGCCTCCAGATAGTTTTCTGTTTGCAAAATCCCGATTCCATAGATCATGTGCCTGGCCAGCTTTGACATGTTTCTGGACTCATAATTTCATAGGTGAGTGAGCTTGAAAAATGTCTTCAGTTCAATAGGGACAAATCAGCTTTTGTTCCACAGCAGGCATGCGTGTCTTTTCTTTGCTCCTATTCACACCACTTTCAATAAGCATATTTATTCTGGTCAGTATCAAGAAAATCTAATATATGATAAAGCATCTGTTAAAATTTCAGGTCCTTTATGATCTCTTCACTTTGCTGTCACCAATTTTTTTTCATACGTAATATTTTAATATGACATATTTAGCTCTTACAAAGCATTTCAGGATGAGCATAATCAAGAAATCTCCTCATCGCTGACTCTGGGTTTTGAGAGATAAGTTGCAAAGGTTGGGAGAACAGCATTTTACAGATGCCACTGCAGTATATGGCTGGCTGCAAAGAAACATTTTAGAATTAATAATTTATATGCCCTAGATATGCTAGATTCTTGACTGAACAGAAAGAATCATTATCCCAAAAAGCCTCCAATCTAAATCTTAGAAAAGAAACAGAAAAAGAAGAGTGATAGGGACAGATCTATTTAAGCATTGTGGTCACTTTTGTTAGTGACAGCACTCTATGCCATGTATGAGATAAAGAAGATACAGCTGTGTATGTCTGGATTGCTGATTTTGAACCTTGAGAAAAAAGAAGAGTTTTCAAGGAGATTTGAGACAGTAGCAGGAGAAACAGATATTATATACATAGGACTAAAGGGGACCTCTCCTGCAATTACATACCACCATGCCATATGGTCTCTTTTATAAATTATCATCTCCATATGAAAAATTACTCCCACTGGGAGACTGTTCCAGAGTTTCGTCTCTCCAAAATCTAGAACTTTAAATTTCCAACCTAAATTTATTCATCCAGTTTACCTATCTGTTCTTGAGCAAAGACTGTAATTTAATTTAAATGCTTCCTTCTTTATTGTTTACTGTCTTAGCAAACCACTGAACAGGAATGGTAATCCAGCTGCTTTTTCTTGATATTTCTGTTATCATTATATATTTATTATTTCATTCAAAATCTGTTGTAAAGTAAATGTAGACAAATCTTTTGGATACTTGTAAAGATATGATTTCAAAAGGCTGAAATGCAGGCAAAGCAACTTCAGGTTGTTTGAAATGAATGGTTTTACTATGCCACCCACTAAACTCTGGGAAGAGAAGGAGAAGTCAGTGTGACACGAGAAAAAGAACAGAGAGCTGAAATGACACAGAAAAAAAGCAATGAAGAAAATGGAGCAAACCATGGAGAGGTTTTTAATGGGTTGTCAAAGAAAATGAGGAACCATTAGGTTTGTTCACTGATGTGGCTGCTTTAATCTGTGCTTTTTTAAAATTAAGAGCAGTTAAGAATGCAGCAGCATTCTGATCATGCCAGATGCCTTAAACTGAAAACTGTGTGAACCAACCGAGAAAGGTGTTGCAATCATTGCTGCTATCACGAATCCCCTTTTGAGGGTAACGTTTATATGGGAGAGAACTAAACAAATTCAGAGGTCTAGGGAACTGGGGGAAAAGTGGTCCGACTCAGTGCAGATGCAGACATCGCCCTTTATCGTACTGCTCACATCTTCCAACCCATGAATCGATGCTGCTCACTCGTGCTCCATCTTTTGTTGTCCATTTAAGCTCTTTTTGTACAAAAGACCTATTTCCCCCCATTGCCCTGATGCTCTATTGCTGTTCATTTGTCTAACAGCTCAAAAAATATTAAGTCATGCCAAGTTGACAGTGCCCTTCATAAGTGCTTTGGTGGAACATACAGAGCATGAGAAGTGCAGAATCCACTTGTGTTTTCACAAAAACTTTGTGCATTCATAGCCTGGTGGGGAGCTTCCTGATGCAAAACATGTTTATCCAGGGACTGACTGGCAATGCACTTAGCCTTCTGAAAGCATGCCACCTGGTTGGAGTGCCCCGACATCTGCTGTATTGCTGAACTTCTGGGGCTGACAGCTTGTTTAAATTCAGAGTGGACTTCTCAAGATGGAGACAGTTGAACACTCCTCTATTAATAGCCATGTTGACTTGGATTGGATTTTAAACGGATAATTATTTAGGCCCACACTTCCCATTTCACAATCTGTGGTTGCAGTGTTTGTTACAGTTCTCAAAAAATGATGCTATGTCCTACACTGGACCATAAACTACCTCAAACGAGGTAATATGAAGCAATTATATAGGTGTAGCTGTACACAGATGTGTCAACAAATGTCTCTCTTTCCTCAGCCTTGACACTTCAGCCGCTGATCTTTTGAGTTACTGCATAATTCGGACTTCACGCAAAATCTTATGACAGCTAATTAGCACGCAAGTCTGAGGGAGCCAGCAGAGTCTGAGCACTCCACTTCTGTTCAGGCAGAAGCTGGTTACCCTCATTGCTGCTATCAAGCCAGCATCAGTGTCACAGATGTGACACAAAACATTACATACTGCTCTTCATTGCTGGCATCATTAGAAAAGGTTTCAGTAGCAGCCAGAGCAACATCCATGTGCAGCTTCTTAGAGTTCTTGTCATTCCTTTGCATCTAACCTCAGCTGCCAAAGAACTGTGATGTGCGTTGAGGGATAACTTCAAAGAAAGCTACTAAGTAATCATGTGGGTTTTGGTCTAGCAGTTATCACCACGTGTTGCGTACCCTGATACTGCTCAATTCTGTAAGGCACATAACGACATACATTATTTAGTCAGCTGTCCTGTCAGAGCAATGGAGGTCAATCAACAACTTTAGTACTGGGGCTGGCTGGTATTCCTATTTCACTTTCACTAGCCAAAATTTATCCATTGAATCTCTCTTTGATTTTTATTAGAACCATATTGTGTTGCAGCAGCAATCTTTGTCAAGCAAAACACTAATTGGCATGACCAAGGATGACAAATCTGGTCCCAAATGATTGATTTGGAATAATTATAGATGCATTTTAACAGTAATAGTGACTATAGTGTTATGACATGATGAGTTGTTAAGTTAGATAAATCATACTGAAGTTTAATTGTTTAGATTCTTCATAGCTCCACTATCCCACAGGGAAGATTATTTTTTTTAATTTGGCCCTGATGTTTTTACTTTGAAGAATAAGACATTTTAGACAGTTCAAAAAACTTCTAGTATTTTTTTTTAGATTGGGTTTTACAGCTGCATGAGAAAATTAAGATATATAAAATATCACCAACCGTAGAGTTGAGTACTGAACTTGAAAGCTGAGGAACAGAGCACTCAGACATGCTGTACCTCTATATAAAATATATTTATGCTGTACTTATGTATTTATAGGATATGTAAGTTAATTAACCAGATTTCGCCTAAAATTTAACTTAAAAAAAAATCTGAAAAAATTGTAAATAGATAATTTTTTTTAAAATGTAGAAATGCAAGTTATTGTATAACAGCATATAAAGCATGTGATTTATTTTCTATAGAAGAATTCTAACATGGAAAATAAAGCTGTAAGTTTCCAAATTTACCTTACAGTACTGGTAAAAAGAAAAATGGAGTCCCTGCAGCAAACCACAGCCTTGGAAGTGCCACTAAAGGTAGGGACAATTCTGAATTTCCATTACCATCTCAAGAATACTTTCTATGCCTTTTCATCATACTAAGAACCTAGAGACGACTATTTTGCCTTTCACTTCAATAGTTTCATTTTCATATTTTCAGGTAATTGCTTTTTTAAATGACTAAAAATTCTAATGGAAAATAACTGAAAGAAACTCAACCTCCATTTTGGAAAATGTGACCGTCATCCATTCTTTGTCTTAGCAGTGCAGTATGGTAATTTCAAAATCCATTTCATTCACTGCGATGAAATTTCTGTTGGGTGTGGTAGAGTGAGAAATATGGTGCTTTAATAGGCTTTCTAAATGTGACAGGCATTCATTACTCCTGAAAAAATATTGCAAAAGATCTTTCTTCAGTAATTTTCAGTTAGAAAATTGATCTTTTTAATATTTCCCTGTGGATGCCTAACATATAAAGCAGACAAAATCATTGGTCATTGTTTAAAGTACAGGACATCATCTACCATAACAGCATCTGTAAAAACTGAGTAGCTAGCTACACAGCTATTGTATCTAAGCATTGTACCTAATTGTAATTATCTTATGAATTTTTTTTTTCTTCTCTACAAGACTAGTGCCTTCACCTTAGCCTAATGCTCAGCTTTTGTTGGTTAATAAAGGACTATAGTTCCTGAGAACCCCTGAAGTGATTAAGTGAGCAACAGTCCAAGGGTTTCCAGTTTCCTGAGAAACAGAGTACTTGGTGTTACTACATCACTCACATAAGATTCGGGGACGTAAAAAAGTTTTTCTATTTATTTCAGAAATGGTTACAACATACAGAGTCACATGAATGGAAATGGTTAAAAAGAAAAAGAAAACTACAAGATCAGTTTTAGCTTGTATTTCTTTCTCCAGACCTTCTGTATCTATTTCAGCATCTCAACCACTTGGTGAGGCTTTCTCTGGAGGCTTTGCAGTTACATATTTCTGGGTCCTTATGGAGCTTGTCTTTCCCACAAAAGCTGAGAGGAGAGAATGAGGGATATCTGAGATCTAAATTACTCTTTCTCCTTCCTATGCTGGACCCTTCCCCATTGCTGGACACTTATTCCTTGTATGAACTTACACTCTTATTTGCCAGATTTGGTCAAGTGAGACCTTTTGGCCATACTGGGATTATGCAGTTCTTGCACTGACACCCTGAAAGCTTTATAAGCTGCATTTCTGTAGGTTGTATGCCTATACATTGTACACCTGTGCTTGCCTGGCTTCTTTTGTTAGGAATTCCTTGAAAAAAAAAATGAAGAAAGACCATTTTTCAAGGTATAACACATCTAAATACTTTTAATGACAGTATTAGACACCTGGCACTCATGCTACTGTAAGGTTCATTAAAATAATCAAACATGGTATTACTGGCAGTACATAAAGTGAGTAGCAATACTCTAGTCCTTGCTTGATAGTTTAGGACACTTTTTGTTGACTTTGTCAGAGACAGCATCATTCATATTTTGCCTGAGGAAGTCATTGCCATGAAATAAAATATGAACAATTTAATAAGTTTCTAAAAGAGAGAATTTTTTACGTGGCTAATGAGAGTGTTCATAGCTACATGAGCAGAATATCATTTTAGTGGTTTATATTTCAGACTAACCACTAACTGGCAGGTTTTGATGTCCTATGGACAAAATGGGACAAGCCATCCTAGTGTGAAACTGTGAAACAGTTTCTTTCACATCTGTCTACTTTCACATACGTTTGCTATCATACCCTGAGAAATTCATCTCCATGCATTAGCAAATGGATTCAATATGTCATTCCTGTGAGAAAAGCAATTCTCTGTTAAACGACAGCTACATTTTATTAGGTGAAAAGAAACACGTTCTTGGACAATAGGTAACTTTCTGGGGTTTTCAAAGATTAGGAATTTTTAATAGGCAGTAGAAGTATTTGGAGACACATGTTATTTTACCCTCATTTTGGTCTCCTCTTCCTGAGCAAGCTACTGTAGGAGTCATGACATGCTTTTACTCCTATTGCACACTAGACTATATGCATCCTGTAGATACTTCATATTCCTCTGAAGCATCATGAATGGATTGATGGAAGAGGCCAGACAGAAAACATAAAGTACTAGCAACTTGATCTCGGAGAAGAAATTGAGAGTCGTCTTTTTAGAAAAAGATCTGTATTTTTATTCATGATGTTTACTCTTCTATAGAGTAAGAATATGTCTTTTAGGATTAGAGGTGTTGAAGATTAAAAGATTTTTGTGAAATGCTGCTCCTGTCCTTCACACACTTGCTTCAACTAAATATGTATTATGTGCTCTGTTAATATGAATATTGTTTTTTAATATGGAGGAAAAATGTCACTAAAGTAGAGCACACATACAGCCTTAGTGGGGAGAGGTTTGTTTTTTCTTCTTTGAGGAAAGGGATGTTTTATCTTTGAAGTAGCTTCTTTTCCAAAATATAGTCCTTGCTAATGAGACAGCTTTCATGTCAGAAAATCTACTGTGTAAGAGAGCACCAGTCACTGAACCAAACTGAAATAAAACCAAATCAACAAAAAATATACCCCAGAACTGGAAAACTGGGTGGCAAAACAAACCTAGTATCTTTCTCTATCGCTGACAAAATTGCTGATTATAAACACTCTGATTTTGTAGCTCTTATGAAAAGTGTAAAAAGATTAATTTTGTTTTGGTATATTCCTTGCAGTTCAGTAACGTGTATTTGCAATTTCAAAACTGAAGGTTAGTCTTAATTGTTAAGGTATTTTAATAAAAATCATAGTGATAATTTGATATTAATAGATATGAAGAACATTCCATATTGGATAGGTATGCAACCTAGAGCAGTATCAACATCCAAAGGGAAAAGCAAAAATAGTAATCTTGCTGTATGTGATGTTTGTTTGTTTAAATTTTCTTTTTCTTTTTTTTTTTCCCCTGACAGGTTCCCTTGAAAGTGATTCTTACCACGGGGAAATCATGGGGGTGTATGACAGAATTGCAGGAGATGTAAAGCAGTCATCGGGGATGTTATTCAGCACCCGTACACCTCATTGGCCTGTGCTGATTCCTCTCTGAATCACTAGGCAACAGCGCTGCTGGATCTTTCATAAGCACCTAATACTCTGCATGTGAATTTTTTTACTTCATTTTGTCTGTAGCCCTAGGCAACAGCAGTGAGATAAAACTGGTTTTTACCAGTTCATTGTGTTTCCTTTAGCCAAGGTAACCAGCAGGGAGCTGCTTTTGTTCAGAGCTAGATTACTACATGTAAGAAATGAAGCAAGTCAATATTAACCCTTTGGGAACATGACAAATATATTTGAGTTAGACGGATGTTTAGACTTTACTGTTAAATATTTTGTGAAGTGCTTGTGTAGAAATACTTCTGATCTGGCACTATTTGAACTGTATCAGCAAGTGCTTAAATGTTGTGTTCAGCTTCTTTTATATTTTGTGAGTAGAGGGTTCCACAGACTTAGAAAAAGAGTTCTTTAGAGGTAAAGACTCTCTCTTAATTTACACTTACGATTTTGGAGCAAAACAAGTAAACAAAACTGGATGTCTAAATGCATTAAAATATGCCAGTTTGTTGTGAATTCAATTAATTTCAAACTCAGTTTGTACACTGTAACCTTAACATACGTTAGAGAAAGTAGTATAGTTTTGCCTAATCTATTATTTTTATTACTGACATTGTTTTTAGGATTCAGCTTTTTGCTTTTTAGGATTCAGGTTTCTACTTCAAAGTTTGGATTTGTTATTGATATTTTGTTTTTCTGTAGAGTTTATCCTTTAAATGAGTTTGTTTCATTATAATATTGGTTGCCACCCTCTGCCTCCGTGCTTGTGGGATATGAAACTGTCCTCAAAATCTACTAATTATTTAGATGTTGAAATCAAGCACAAAACTTTCAAGAGGTGTTCAGTGTCTCTCAGCATTAGATCTCAAATGATCAAAGTAATATAATTTAAATTTTAAAAGTGTATAGTTACACAGTTTGCAGTTTCTACAGTTTGCAGCAGTTTTAATTTGTATCATTAAACAATTTTGTATTGTGCTTAAGGGCTTTAAACTATTAAACATTGTTTTCTTATGTTGCATATTAATCATACGTAACCTGTCAGCTGAAGTGAGTCAGTCATTCCTAAAAACTGATTCTTAGAGTTATAAAATTAGCAGTGGTCATGTAAGCAAAGCCAGAACCTTGTGCATATTAATTGGGGGTAAGCCCTTTGGTTGGGGGATCACAGCTGTGACATTGCACCAGGTCATGTGAGCAGAGGGTCTGATTCCACCTTTCCAACAAAGAAGAGGTTGCAAGAATTTTCTTCTGCTTTTTGCCATTTCCAAGCCGCCTGTGATTGCAATGGTGTTGAATAAGTGTGAAATGTTCTACTGTCTCATCTGTTTCACTTCTCTTGAAGACCTGCTATTTTCAGGAGGCCTGTACTAATTAAACCTTGCTTCTCTAAAGCTACATTGCTATCCTTACTACTACATGAAAGAAATCAACATTTTTTGTATGTTTCCCAACTGATTTCCACCTTGTGTATGTTTCTTAAGATGCATAAAGTAGACAGACAGTGTATTTTGCAAGTCCTGAACAATACTGGCATATTTGGTCTAATAAAAAACAAATACACATTTAAGAACATGAAGAACCTTGATCCTGTCCTGAGGATTGACATCTGTTCAAATACAAAGCTACAGAAATGCAGAGGTCACCATACAGAACAATTTGTCAACCACAGGTCTTCACAAAAGGCTGTCAGTCATAGTTCCCCAGATGCATGCACTTTGTATCACTTGTCATACATTATGTCCCAGAGAGGGATCCTGGGCTCCTTCTTGGCACCAGGGTTGTGCCTTCTGCTTTTGCAGCTTTTCTTCCTGGTTTTCCAAGGCATCAGCTAACGGAAGCAAGAGAACAAAGCAATAATGGCACTTCTGTATCACACGTCTGAGGGCTCATTCTGCATACACTGATGTAAGGGCAAAAGGCAAACTGGCATAATTTGGGGAGGATTGGTCATGACCAAGATCTCAAGACTTGGTGCAGTTTGTGTCCTCATGACTTGCAGGATGCAGACCATGAACTCAGGATATCTTTCCAGTGCTCCAGATTCTCCAGTAAAGAAATTGTGTTTTCTTCTAATTGAAGGCTGTGAGTAAATAATCATATGTGGATCTATTACACAGCTGGGCTTGAGGTACGTGTAAGCGTGTCTGCTGTACTATGAATTACAAATACTGGGATGTGTTCTCCCATCTTGTGGTTCAGTTCTCCTTGGATAGCCAGGTGAGTATCTAGTCTTCACTATCTGCTCTATGCTACTGTGTTAAGGTATAGATTTTGTGGATTATTAGATTTCTCAGACCTGACTAAAGTGCTTCGGCTTCAAAGTTTCTCAGCTTTTAACTCTTAAGATCCCAGATGTTGAGTAGAGTGCTGAGTCTCTGGGGCAATTTCTTTTACTTTGCAATCCATTCCCACTGCCTTCCATCCTGTATGGCGATGTAGGTTTTGGAAACAGCTGAATTTTTCAAAATGTGGAACTGCAGAAGTATACATCTCTTTAGCATGGCAGTAATTTCCTTGAACAAGCTGCTTGAGATGTGGTAGTGTTTGCAATTCATTTCCCAACGAGGTCCTCTGGACAAGGCATCATTTTTACCACACTTGTGTGCTGATCTATGTAAAACTATAATGTCAGGGCAGCACAGTTTTTCCAAACCCTAGGCAAGGTCCCCTGCAGGATGCCTGAATCTAAAGAGCCATTATAGGGAAGCAAGGCCAGACCTGACCACAAATTTCCTCCTAAATAAATACAGGTGAAAATGTTCTGTATTTGATGACTGCCAGGAATTCCTTTTGGGTGGCACAATAATTTCACACTGGAGAACTCAAAACTCTTATTATAATAAATGACCGCCTTTTCAGGTTATTTTGGTTCTGCCTGAAAGACTGTAAAACGTGGGTAGACCAGAGCAGGAGCAATCATAACAGCCCTTTTCAGTCCTAAAAACTCTCAATCTGATCTCTAAAATGATTCCCTTTTCCTCACAACCCATGAAGAGGTACATGAAGAGGAAGACCAAGAAATGAAACTCCTGTTTGAAGTGTAGAATCCTACAAAAGTACTGATCAATGAGTGTGGGAGATCGCAGAACCATAGGGTCGTAGACTTGTCTAGGTTGAAAGGGAATGGGGAACAGCTGGCTCTGCTTAGCCTCAGTTACCTTTTGTGGGCAGAATTTTCATTAATTGGTTATCTGAACAAAGTAATAACCCCTTTTGAACTGATTTGTGGCTTTGGGTTCAGTTTCAGTTGTGTCTTTAGTGGCCTGAATCTTCAGTTAGATCATCTGCAAATCTTTTCATTAGCTATGTGAAATAGTTGGGAAGGGATGCCATTCAAAATTGCTTTGACTCAGTGTCTGTGAGAAATAGAACAGCAGAGCTATTTGCTGCAATTTTCATGGATGTAACCTGGTCTTGACCTCATAGCTCACCCTGCTTGGAGCAGGAAGTTGGATTAGAGAACTCCTGAGGTCCCACCCAACCTGAATTTTCCTATGATCCTATGTCATTCTTCAGCTGGACAATGGCAGTCATCCTGTTGAAAGATAAACCAGAAATTCCCTTCAAATATTCAGCTGTACCGCATTAAAATATGCGGTACCGTACCAGAAGCCCCAGAAATGTTTTGGGATTTCATTCCTCCTTCCCACCTGTGTTGCCTCATTCTCTGCCAGCATTTACTATATTCCCTGGCTCAGGGGCTCACTTTTGGCTGGCACACTTCCTTTTGGTATTAGCAGGTTGTCAGAAGCATTCAAGGAATGGAAAGAAATTGGTTTTTATTTCTGCCATGCTGCAATAGTTTTAGTAGGCAGGGTGTCTCTGGGATTTAAAATAAGTTTCAATCATGTCCTATCTTTGCTTTCCTAGGAAACTTCCCCAGCCTGATCGGCTCTTCGCTACTCAAAACAGCAGCCTACAATCAGCTGCTTCTCTTGAGATGCCTTTGAACAGCACTTCTACCACCCATTTTTGTAAGACCCTCTCATGTTATCAAGCATGTCTTTATTATCTGTGTAAGTCCAGGCAATTTGTTATCCTCTCTGTTTGTGTTTTCAATTCCAGAGGTACAACTTCCAGCTGATGTTTACACATTTCTGGTGCATTTTCTGTGTCACCGTCTCTGTTCAAGGCTAATTAGCTGGATTTTTTTTTTTTTATTCTTTCTTCATCCACTTTTGCTATCTACACTGATAATTTAATGTACACTAATAATTTAATTAAAAAAAATTTAAGCCCTGATGGGATGCACCTACAAGTGCTGGCAGATGTTATTGCTGGGCCGGTCTCTATTGTCTTTGAAAGGTCATGGAGAACAGGAGAGGTGCCTGAGGACTGGAGGAAGGCAAATATCACTCCAGTCTACAAAAAGGGCAAGAAGGAGGACCAGGGAACTGCAGGCTGGTTAGTCTCACCTCTGTCCCTAGCAAGGTAACTCGTTCTGGAGTTGCTCTCCAAACAGTCACTCTCTAGAGTCTCAATCTCCAAACATCTTGAAGAACATCTTAAAGATATTAGAAGTGGTCAACATGGATTTACCAAGGGTAAATCAAGCTGGACCAATCTGATAGCATTCTGGTGTTATAAATGTTAATAATCTGATGTTATAAACTGCTTGGCTGGATGAGGGCAGAGCAGCAGATGTCATCTACCTTGACTTCAGCAAGGCTTTTGACACTGTCTCCCATAACATCCTCATTAGAAAACAGAGGAAGTGTGGGCTAGATGAGGGGGCAGGGAGGTGGATTGAGAACTGGCTGTGACAGGATTCAGGCCTTTCAAGTATCTGAAGGGAGCCTACAGGAGAGCTGGGGAGGGACTCTTTGTCAGGAAGCGCAGTGACAGGACGAGGGGTAACGGTTTTAAATTGGAAGAGGGGAGATTTAGATTAGATATTAGGANCTGAGAGAGCTGGGACTCTTTAGCCTGGAGAAGAGAGGGCTGAGGGGAGACCTTATTAATGTTTACAAGTATTTGAAGAGTGGGTTGAAGGAGGATGGAGCCAGACTCTTTTCAGTGGTTCCCAGTGACAGGATGAGGGGCAACAGGCACAAGCTGGATCGCAGGAAATTCCATACAAATATGAGGAAAAAACTTCTTTGTGGTGAGGGTGACAGAACCCGAAACAGGCTGCCCAGGTTGTGGAGTCCCCTTCTCTGGAGATCTTCAAGACCCGCCTGGATGCAGTCCTGAGTAACGTGCTCTGGGCAATCCTGCTTTAGCAGGGGATTTGGACTAGGCGATCTCTAGAGGTCCCTTCCAACTCTGACAATTCCATGATTCTGTAATCCATTGCCAATATTTTCCCTGCACTTCATAGATACTGTTATTATTGGCAGTTAAACTCTCACTATTAATTGTCCACAAGTTAAAAAAAAAAGTTGTTTATCTTTCTGCCTCTAACCTTTGTGCCCTCTGCTTGCCTCCCTCTACCGTTTGGCATGGCATTTATGCATTTATGGCATTTTGGAGACTATATTCTAACTATTTTTACTGTAGTTGTTCATTTCATGATCCATTTTTCTATGGTATCAAAAACTGACTGTAGAAATTCTCTCTCTTTTTTTTTTTTCTCCTTTCATTTTTTGGCAGATTCATCTGCTGTGCACACTGAATTTCTCACTTGTAATTATTTGAAAGTGTCATGCATCAGATTACAATCCTATTTTCCAGTTTGTGTGTTAAGCAGAGAACTATACTTACAGGCTCCTGAGAATCAATCTCCATCCTCCCCACCAGTGGCTGCTGCCTGTTAGACTGCATCTCTACAGAACTGGATTACCTTGGCATCTTTGCCCTGATCCACATCCAGCCGAGTCCAGAAATCAGTTCATTGCAGATTTATCCTAAATGTCTTGTTGGTATCTGACGAGGTGACGAAGACAGGTCTCCTCAGGATTTTTGCCAGAATCTTTTTTCCTTCTCTTTTTAACTCTAAGTTGCGCCCCAAAGCCAGCTTAGATGATTGACTCCAAACTGCATGTGAAGGACAGCTATAAGAACTCCATTCCTTCATAAGGAGTAAATTCAGCAGCAGTTTGAAAGCTGGACCACCCTATTTGCCTGCCAGCATTCCCCATCTCTGTTTATCTTCCCATCCATTCACTTGAACTGTGATCTTAAATTAAATAAGCTTCCCAGGGAGGTTTTCCTTTAAATATAATGAGCTTTTGTAACAAATGAGCTGGGAGAAGTCAACATCTTCCCTTGGGGCCTCAGTGGGTCACAGATGAGGTTAAAAAAGTGTTGTAAATGTTGAGCTTTAGTCAAATTCTGTCACTGTGTTGTGCTGTTTCTGATGATATGGCTCGAGGTACGCTTGATTTTTGTTTTGGAGCTGCATTTTTTTTAGTCCTCTCACTTATTCTCCTATGTGATATAAACCCTAACCTTCTCCTGGCATTCTCCATATCCCTTAGCACGTTCCATTTGCTGGTAATCAGGTTGGTACTCACCTCTTTAATTTGTCTCACCTCTTCAGTCTGAGCCATTCATTGTTCAGACGTTTATAATTGCACAATAAACCAAATATTTTTCTCATAATGAGTCACCACGTTCTTTTCTGGGAAGCTTCTGTGTCTTGTTTATATTGCTTTTGTAGAATTTAAATCTCGCTCTAAATCCTTCTGGCCAACAGATTTATAATTCAAAAGGATTTTAACACAGTGGAATAACAGTATAAAAAGAGTAAAATGAATAAAAGAATTAAAAGAAGCGATTCAGTGAGGATGAGTGCAAAACTTCACAGATAAGGAAAACCAGTTAGCTGCCTAAATTTAGGCAACGTATTTCCCAAAATGTAGGGAACAGCTAGTTACGTATCAATTTCAGGAAAAGACCTGGGAATTTGTAGGTGTTTGCCTAGTGATCAAGGATATAAGCAGTTACCAAGAATATATCAGGTATAATCAATCCCTCCACTCTCCTCAGCCCCAACAAGGGCCCAGTTGAGGTCTCTGCCCAATTTTCAGAACTGCATTTCAGGAAGGATGTGGAACAACAGGAATCCGTAGGAGAGCAACAAGAATGATCAGAGCTATAGGCAATATCACCTGGGAGGAACGACTGAAAGAATTTAAGTCATTTAACCTTGAGGAGACCGAGGAGAGATCTAAAAGCGGTCATCCAGTATGAAATGGGCTGTCATAAAGATGGTAATAAACTGCTCTACAGGTCCCCTGGAGATAGAATGAGAAGATAGAGGCTTTAATTTCAGCAAGGTATAACTAGGGAAGATGTTAAGCAAGCCTTTCTAGAGAATGTTAATGATAATTAAGCATTTAAATGGACTTGAATAGAGCTTTTGGATCTTTATTACTATGTATTTCTGAAACAGGACAGATGAATATGTGTCACAAGGTACTTATGCTCAGTTGATCCTGCTTCAGGACAAGGACAGTGGGTGAGCAGCCCGTTGGGATTCTTCACAGCTCTGATTCTGGCTTCAGAAAAGGCACCACTGGATCTTCAATGACACCAGCAAATGAGACCCTCAGTTTATGTCTCTAACAGTAAGTGATGGTGCTTCCAGCACTACGTACGTTACTACTTCATTTGGGAGCATGGAAATAGCAAAACTATGCGCCTGGGATTTATTCAAAGGTGAGAATGAGGATGGATCCTTTGAAAGCCATCAGGACCTGAGAGGCACAATCTGAAATGCACTAGCTTTTGCTTCCTCTGTGCACAATACAGCACACCTTACACTTCTGATTAGCCACAAACTGCATTCTTCTTTTCTTCCCCTCCTCCCCCCCCCCATAATTTCCTGCTGATGCATTTGGTGTGTCCATCCTTGCCTTACTGGGAGCTATTCCACTTTGTAAATGACCTACTGAGCTTGGCAGTTTATCTTTGCTTATCTAGAAATCCAGCTTGGGTCAAATGAACTACTGACCCCTCTTTTTATCAGCTGTTAATAACAGGATTACTCAGCATTACTCAGCCTGGCAGGAGTAGCAGGAGCTGGCAGACTGTTAGTGTCATCTAACATTTTTAGGTTCAGATATACACTCAGCACTCCATAAAATGCCTAAGACCTATTCTGTGTTTGCCATCCCTCTCAACACCTAAGTTGCCTGCACAAAAACCTCTTGTGATTGATTCTGCCCCCCAGGGATTTAAGTGCTGCCTTCTAGGATTCACCGCCTTGCGACTGATGTTCATGGCTTTCTGTTCTAACACTGAGGAGGCAGTTCCTTCGTTCAAAAGGCAACCAGAGCAATGGATATTGCTGTTATTCATATCCTTTTATCTACAGAGTGTAGGAAACCTTTCTCCATGAAAGGCTTTCAACATCCATCATCCACAGAAATGCATGAATTGCCTGATTCCAGAATGTTCTGCTGAGGAGCTTTCTGTGCTCCCTCTTGGGGCTAACCACTGTACATGAACTAACCAATATTTGCTCTGCCAGAGAGAGCTAAAAAAAAAAAAAAAAGAGGCACAACTGTCCAAAATACTGCATCCCAGCATCCCACAGAAAACCTAGACCCTGTCTCCACTCTCCAATCTGGGGAATGCTTTATGGATTTAAACATGTAATTGTCTGTAAAGCAGAACAAAGCAGAATTAACTCTCTGTTGTGTAATTGCCTGCACGTACAACCCAGTGAAATGCACATCTTTTGCCCTTGAGCTGGAAGACTTTTTCCTTTTAATGCCATTCCTGCATTATGTGTCCCCCAGCTGCTGCTTCTTCATGCTCCACGTTAACGGCACAGAGATGGGAGGTGCACCTTCTTGTACCTGCCTCCCCTCCATCATCTTCTTACTTAAAAGTGATCTCTTAGCCCTAAAACTAATTTCTGATTTCCTCATGTTTCAGTTCTTTCAATAAATTATCTTAGCAGTGGGTGTTATTCACTTCCTCTCCCAATCCCCTTCCTGCTCTTTTTTGCTCATTGATACTTCTGTACCTAAGAGTTGCTAATGACGTGGGTTTTTTTTTTATTTGTTAGCCCAAGGACATTATTTCCCCAGCAACAGCAAAGTCTCTTTTTATAGTTGGTTTTGGGTTTTGTTTGTTTGTTTGTTTGTTTGTTTGTTTGTTTGTTTGTTTTTTCCAAATCCACCAACTTAAAGTATTGTCCTGTTTGTGATGCAGTTAAATACGTTAGTAATAGTGAGGAAACAGAGGAATTGAAATTCTTTTACCACCTATGTGTATCTTGCATTGTAGATTGTTTAACCTCCAGATATTTCCTTTCCCTGCCTTGGAGAAAAGGGGAAGCAAACCATCATGTTGCTATTGGATTAACAGTCAATTTTGCAAACCCTTCATGATATGCAATTGAAACATGTGGGTTCTCTTCCCCAAAGACTAGAGATATGAGAGATTCCAGCTGGTAAAACAGGGACTAAAGGAAACCTGCATGGAAAAGACTCAACTCAGAAAGCACGAAGAAGCCTCTGTCTTTCTGCTTCCCAAAATAAGGCAACAGGAAGGTTTTGAACCCTTTGGTACTGATAACTTTGAACTTGGACATCAGGGATGCAAAGTCTCGAGCCTGCTTTGCAGCTTTAGCAGCTGTGAGAGGTTCAGAGAACTGTAATATACAATTCACATCAGCCCTCCCAGCGTGTATCTCGAAGTGATCATGATTTCTTGCCTGAGGTTGGTTGACATTTCAGCTGAGCCATCAGGTCCATATGCTACTACTCTTCCAGACACCTTATTGCTTAAAGGCCGAGTCATTCCTTCTTGCAGTGTATGCTGGGATAGGTCTTGATTTTTGCTTACAGAGAACTGAGGTTTTCAAACTGATTCCTGGTGGAGCAATAGAGTGGGCTGTCATTCCGTCAGGGTACAGCACAGGACTGTGCTAATGCAGCCTCTGGCAGTGATGGGAGTCAGGGCACAGGCATGAAGTTATCACCAAGATTTTAGAGGAAATTGTCTTAGTTTTCTTGTTTTCCTTAGATTCTGACATGCCCTGTCTCTAGAGCCTGTTTTGGAGTCACCTGCACTGAATGTGACTTTTGATGGTCCCCCCAGAACGACTCCAGTGCTACAGCCAAACTGATTCTTCACCTGTTTGTTAAATAATTGGGGCTGGAAATTGAGCTGACCCATTTGAAGACCTGGACTTGCAATAACTGGGATGGATTTCAGATAGAAGTCACAAATAGTTTTTATTAGACTGAGCAGGATAGGCAAAATGCTTGGCATTTACAAATTAAATGTCTAACCCTGGTAGCACTTCCAGAAATAATAATAAAGTAGGAACTAAATGGCTTGCTTTAATTAGAACATTTTGCCAGGAAAATAACACTGGCAGGTATCTCACTTCCAAGAACTTTGTGGTCCAGTAAACTAACCAAAAGGTTACTATATTGAATTTCAACAGGTACCCTCATGCTCATAACAAGAATTCATTCTTAGCACAGTTTTGGTAGCTTCGTGGTGTTGCAGCAGCAGGAAGCACAGTGTGGGCTGCAAAAGCCACTCATGGAGGTTAAGTGCTCCCGTGGAGGTCCCGTAGGAAGCCGTGCACCATGTTGCCTCCCTGCTGTAACAACTCCTTTGGATTCATAGGCCCAGAGGAATCCATTTAGAGCCTCACTTGGTGGGTATTCCTGAAGGAAAGGAGGGAAGGGAGGCAAAGATGCTCTGGCCATCTCTTAAAGTGCATGCAGTTGGCAGAGTTAACCTCACCATGTGCTGGGGAGCGGTGCTCTGGTTTAGAGCATCTTCTTCAGAGCCGGATGCACTAGAGTGAAAGTGGGTTGAATTTGTCTTCATCAGCTCCATGACATGTAAATCACGCCACCTGTATTAAACTTATTAGTGCTAAAGTGGAGTAAACAGATGTGTGTGACATTCTCTAGTGGAAGGAGAACAAGGAAACAATCCTGAACGTTGCCCCTTACCTTGACCTCATTCTTCACCTAATACAGATTTTATACAAGAATATACAATACTGCAAGCAATAGCTCTGCGGCCTGTGGGCAGTCACCCGAACGCCTGCAGAATGAGCTTTACAGCCTGCAATTAAACATGTAATGGCTTAAATACGAGGAGTATTAGGCTATTGCATAGTGATGAAAAAATACTGCTTCAATTTAATCATACAACTTTAAAAAATAGTTTTCTAAGATGGAGTTTTCAAGTACAGGAAGGAAAATAAGACAGAGTTAGATATTAGTCTATATTCATGCTTCTTCAGGCCTGAAGTATGTTAAATTTACAGCTTTTACACATCTAACGTGGCCTTTCGTGGGGCCTGAGCTTCTGTGCTGTTTCCCCATAAGACTTCTGTACATATGCAAAAAATACTGAAAAATCTGTGCGGAAGCTCTGGTGACAAATCCTTTGACACTACGACATGATGAAGGAACAAACCTTCTCAATGAATAATTTTGCAGTTTATTAGCATATTGAAGTGTTTTGATTAATTTTGCTTAAGTGAATGACAAAGGGAGTGTTTTATCATGTGCCCTGCTTGTTTCACTATTGTTTGCCCTATTAAAAGCTATCTTTATTTTTAATTATGCATTGGCATAATCCTAGGGACCTAGGACCAGAGGTGTCATGACACTGATATTAATTAAGAGGCTATTGTAGAAATAGTAGATAATCATGTGATTGAGTTGTGCTTTTCAGACATATTCAGCGTCTAGGAAGACAAACAATCCCTTAGGGAGAAAGAATATGTATTTTTTTAGACTGCATAACTTGCAAGTGCTCAAGCTCTCGGTGAGACTTGTTACATTTGCTATGCAAACATAACATATAATAAACCTAAATGACTCAGCGTGAGAGTAAGGGAGAAGACAACAATATTGCTCGCCTCTCCAGCTTATTAGCTCTCCCAAAGCAACGCCCGCAGTCTGGTTGGGCTCACTTCAAGTCCTCTAAACACAGCGTGTCTCAAATCATACCAGATCCTTATGTTTAGCCAACTGAATCGCATCCTTTGTGTTTCTAGAGAGCTTTGCTCTTCATATCAAAATCGATTGTGTTTCTGTTAGAATGACAGCGAAAAACCAGCATCTGCCTTCACTAAATGCATTATTTCTGCAAGTCGCAATGAGGGAATCTTGCCAGGATGCCCAAAATTTTAAGTGCTGTTTTTAAACATGGCACAGACCTGAAGCACGAAGGGGAATTGCAGTCCTCCTCCCAGTGGCCAGACTGAAGGAGCTGGTGTGTGATGAGCTGACATTTAGGAGACTAATATTGCAGTGACAAAAAGGTTCAGATCTAGCACCAGTGAGAAACACCTCAGCCTCGTGAACATTCAATAGCCTATCAAGGACATTTTTGCTGCAGTTTAAATGTGTCCAAGTGCCAGCCGTGCAAGTTTTTGCTGCCTGGGAACCAAAGTAGCAATACAGCTACTAGGAAGTTTTCACTCTATTGCATTTGTAGAAATTAGTTTTCTGTGTGTTTTTTTTTCCCCCTCTCTTTTCATTTTTCATTTTTTTCTCCCCCCAAGGCTTTTCATCTTTTAATTTGCTCACCCTTTTTTTCAGGTCCCCACCCTCTCCAGGACACTGACGTCCCACTTACTTAACATTATCTGAAATAGACTCTGATGAACAGAGCTTGTTTTTTATTTCTATGTATAAAATCATAGAATCATAGAATGGTTAGAGTTGGAAGGGACCTTAAAGATCATTGAGTTCCAACCCCCATGTAATGGGCAGGGATACTTCCCACTAGAGCAGGTGTATCACCTACAAAACTTAATGGGAGTGAAGGCAGTGATAGTTCGTTGTGATTTTCCCTGTCATTTGAACCCTGTTCACCAGACCTCACAACACAAAAGGAGTGTCTCCAGTTGGGTCCTTCCTTACAGTGGTCTCGCATGGGAGAGGTGGGTATATAATATACACTCGTAAGAGAAAAAATGGCAACTTTGTTATAGAAATACTCACATTTTTATGAGCTGTTAGAAGAATTGACATGCATACACAGGTTAATAATAATGAAAAGCCTGGTTTAGGCTTCATTCTTTCATTAGAGAATATTTTGAACAGAAAGGTAATCTTTGCAATGTGAGGCAGAATCGTAGACAATATAATGTGGTATTTTTTCGCTGTGGTTAACCTCAAAGTATTTTAAGTGATGTTTCGCTGGATATTCTGCACTAAAATGAAAAGAATTGCTTCTTTGTCATGCTTTTGTCTCTGTGTATATTCATGATGGGATTTACCCACCGTGTTATCTGGAGAACTTTTGCCTCAGGGCATCCACAGTGGCAGATGTAACCCTGCTCCTCCAGCACAGTCAGCTTTACAAGGCTTGGCACAAAGTCTCCTGGGTCTGAGTCCTCTCACCTACCTTCTGAGCTGGAGCAAAAATTAAGGTATTTGTGCAGTTTTTCACAAAGACATTTTTCAAGGCAGCGGACATTTGTCAGACCAAAGCAGTCCAAACAAGACTAACTACCCTGCAAGCACCTCTTGGATTGCTCAGCTTCTCTACATCCATGAAACAAACAAACAAACAAACAAAAACAAAAACAAAAAAAAAATAAGAAAAAAGAAAAGGAAAGATTATCTATACTGGAGGAGAACTCCAACCCTAAGTTCATTTTCTGGCTTAATCTTCCCCTTCTAAAGATTGCAGTAGCTCTGAGACCTCCCAGCCTTTAAGAGTGGGAGGAGATGCTTGTCACTGATGGGACACCAGAACGGGAGGTTCTCCACCTTGCACACTAGGCAAAAGCCAAGAACAAGCATTTGTAACCATCTGCTCATCCCTCCCTCAAACACTCTTAGATGCTGCTAGTGAGGACAGTCTTCCCTGGGACCCGCTGGGTGGGTCCTGCTTCAGGAATGAACCTTCTTCCTCTTCCCCTTGTTGCTCTGCCAAAATGTCTTTCTACTGCACAATTACTTAAAGATTTTTTTTAATGGGCCACTGGCTTATAGCTTTCTCTTGTTTTCCTTAAAATGTTCCTAAAGAAGTCACAACCTGTGAGACAAAACATCTACTTTTTTCTTTTTTCTTCTTTAGCTTTTCATGAAGAAGAGAGCACAAAAGATTAATCTTGGGAGCCTATTTCTTCATACAGACCATTCTCTCTTGTACTTGAGAAACAAGGTCTCTTCAGCTTGGAAGGCTGCAGGACCTTCTGTTTATACAAATAAGCCCACCAGGTATAAACCAAAGTTGTCCCCAAACAGCTGAATTGAAGGAAAGATCCTAATATTTTTAGTGGCTGTTATTCAGGGTTGCTGCAAGATAAAATAGGAGTGATAACATACAGCAAGTAAGGAGGACTCAAAGGTCATTTAGTTTGCTGTGGTCTTCCTTTCTTCCATCCCACCTACCTCTCTGCAGAGAAAGACAAAGCAGCTGTTCTTTTCCTACTCTATCAGTTCTTCCCTGTTTAGGAAAAAAACAATTTAAGTAATTAGATTGTAATATTAGAAGTGAGCAATTGATTTTCATACTTCTTTGTAGCAGATGAAACCAACGCAGCAGGAAATGGACCAGGCTAACGGCCAACTGAGTTTTTGTAAGTAATTTGTCTTTACCACAGCACCAAACCTTTGATTCTTTAACACGCAGGAGCCTAGTTAAACAGTGTTAAGGCTTTAAGCTTTGGTGACTGGATACAATCAGTTAAGTACCTTTAGAGCCCCAATGAGTATTTCTTGAAAAAAACCCAATACTGTGTGTCCTTCAGCTTCCCTGGGTTCTCAGGTACAATGAAGCTTTTCTTACACAGACACCATGTTAGGATTATCTCACCGTAGCTGTTTCTAGGACAGACATCTACTGCTGGGCTGGTCTAGACTTGCCTTGGACCGATCATCAATCGAGAGAAATGAGCACTTCAAGAGCACGATTCATCTGACCCTGCCTTTGACATCCATATGAGAAGATTAATCTCTATTTTCATTCCTCTTCTGTTATGACTGGTCTCAGGTGCTGAATTTACTGTATTGACTTTGCAAATGCAGTCAAGCAAAGAAAAGACTGACATTATTTCCTTGACAAATTTGACGAATTTTGTAAGAAATCGTATTAGCACAAATGACCACAAACACGGTCCATCTTCATCCCATACCAGAAGCCGATATTCCATCACTTTATACGCGATTGCTGTTGACAGAGCTGATAGCTCCACAGGTTTCACCTCGTAGGAAGATCAACCTGGAAAATTTTGGTGGTAAGAACTGCCGCGGCCTGAATGCAGCCTGGCAATAACAGGTAAGTGCTGTGCCAAACTGTGGGCTGTGAGGACTCTGGGGAGCCAAGCAAACATCCTGCAGGGTCTTTGCCTGCTTGGTGAGGCGTCCATTTCAAAAGGAAACTTTCTCCGAGGTCTTTGCTTCCCGGAGGAGTGTGACCATACCTTGAGATGACAGGGCAGTAGAAAGAAGCTGGTTTGCTTTGCTTCTTTGGCCAGCAGTGTTGTAAATCACTGCAACAAAAAATAATCTTTGAGATGGGACACCTTCACTCTCACAAGAATACAGAAGTTTTTCCTATTTATTAAAATGGAAGAGCTGGTAATTGTGGTACTTACACTTGTGTAACAGAGGTGATGCTGTGTGTTGTGAACTAGGTAGACTCTTAAGGGCTTAGAGACAGAAATGTAGCAGCAAGTTGAGTGAAAGGCTCCAAACAAGTGGAGGAAACTTCAGGTTGACTCCTGCACGCCCTCAGGAGCACTCCAAGGAGACGCTGACTATTGCTGGATTTCCCAGTGGCTCCTTTGGCTGAATTCAAGTAGACCTGTGAGAGCTTTCTATGAGACCAGGTGGTGGTGGGAAAGCTTGTAAAGGGGAGCTGCTGCTGAAGTTGAAACACAGCCAGGAGCAGCGAGGCTGGATGTCCTGCCTTGTGACCAGACCACGCATCCCACCACGGTGAGCACACTCGCCACATTCGCTGCTGCAAGTGCATCCTCTCCCAAACACACCCCAGCTGAGGTACTCAGGATACACCTAAGCCTGCACTAAAAGAAACACAACTATAACCAACAGGGGCACATAATCTTCCTTGCTCCTTGTCAGCCCTTACTGCTGAGATAAGGAAGGCCAATTTATGCCTCCTGGTGAAGCCTAGATATGAAACGGCCACCAACCCCTGCAGCTGCGGGAATGCAAGGCAGACTGGAGGAAATCAGTGGCCCCCAGAGCTTGCCACAGCACCACTGACTCAGCTCATCTGACACACAAAACAAGCCAGTGTTAAGGACCTGCCTGGGTGAGCAGTGGGCTGGTGGGCGGAACCTACCAGTGGGGACTTCACAGGTCAGTCTCTTAGCAAAAGGTGTGCCAGGGTGGATGGAAGGTAGAGAGAAGGAACATTTTGGCGGCTGTTTGGCCAAGTTAGAAGCAGTTTTGTGGGCTGGATAGGCTCAGCTGTTAGATCCAGGGGCCTCCCTGCCTGGCTCCAGCCTCAGCCTCCCTCCTGTTCTTGGGAGAGCATGGAACCACTGAGGGGGAGCTATGGTTACAGCAGAGGGGAGAGCTTGGGGTGGGTTTGTGCTGCTGGTTTGCTTTGGCTTTTTAGGAGGTCTTGTCTCACGCAGAGCACAAGCCACGTGCCTGGGAACATGGGGAATGAGGGCAAATTCCTTATCCCCATTCATTTTAATTTTTTATCTGAAGCAAGCCACCATAAAAGGGAAGAAGAGACCAGGACAGGGATGGATGGCATGTTAGTGGAGAGTCAGAGCCCAATTAGCAGTTAACTGAGTTGCTTTAAGGCACCCAGCACCCCCACAATGCAGCTTCTGAGACTAACAAAGCTTTTGTTGCTACTTTCCTGTTATTTCACTAAAGCAATTTTGGGGTGGGTTGGGGTTTTTTGGCAGCTTTGGCATAACATAAAGTTTGTTCACATGCACAAATTCACAGCTATTTCCCTCCAGAACCCCCCAAATCCCACATTGCTATCCATCCCAGATGTGCACTGCACATTCCTCCTCTGACCAAGATACTGCTGCCGGGTGTCTGCACATCTGGATAAAGCAGAGAAGTGGCAGAGGCTGGATCCACACGGCAAACGCATTAACCTTGTGGCCCGTGTTGCTGCCTCACTGCTCGGCCAGATAACCCCGCACGCCCCAGAGCCTTGGCCAGCGTCGCGGGGAAGGTGCAGGCTCCCAGTGCCCGCGCTGGGGGAGCCGCCGGGGTCACATCCAGAGCCAGTTTGCCAGGGGGGACTGTCTCACCTGGGTGCCCCTGAGCCTCACTGGCAGGGCTCTCCTGGCAGCACTTACAACTGCCACCAAAATCTGCTTTTAAAGGAATAAACGTCCCCAGAGGCCATTTCAGCAGCCATCAGTTTATTGCAGCTGTATGGAGCTGGGCTGAAAGCTGGAGCCTCGCTCCCCTCCCCACCTTGGAGGGCAGCGCTTCCCGGCCTCCGAGATGCTTGAGCTGGTCAGAAACAGCCTCCTGCAGCTCCAGCACCCAAACCTGGAGAAAAGCAGACATAGGGAAGAGAAAGGGGCTTGTGTGGCTCAGGAACCCTCCACAGACGCATCCGCCCCCCAAAAGCATCCTCACAAGTAATGCTGGCTCTATTGCCTCACATCCTCAGCAGCAGAAAAAAAGACAGGGTGTGGTTTTGTTTGTGCTCTGGTCCAATGTGATGGTCCTCAGGGCTATCTCTGACCTCAGGTGGGATCTTGGGTGCAAAGGGAGGCATATGGCCTCAGGCAGACTTGTGCCTGGTCGTCTGGGCTGGGTAGGGTCCCATCGTAGGGCAGCCTCAGCAACGCAAGGACCAGGCTCCACATTTACTGTATGCAGCTCCAAGAACATTGATGCTTCCAAACACATTAGCGCTAGGCAGCGAGCTGGAACAGCATGGAAATCCAAGGACATGGAGAACACACACATAGAGATATCCTTATTTACCAATGTAGAGAGGAACAAGCGGTGGTTGCCCGTGCTGGACTCAGAGCTGGAGAAGAGAAGGCACCGTCTGCACTGCGGTGTCAGTAACTTGACAGCAATACAGTTTAGGAAAAAACTGACATAAGTTTTAGATTTTATTCATTCGTACATTATTTACAGCAGTTGCTTTCATATTACAATTCTCTTTCATCTTTTCAGTTTTCGCTTATAAAAAATTAACCAAATAAACCTTATATAACCAAATTTATCACAGCAGGTCTGGTTAATTTTCACAGTTACAGCGGCCATCAGGAACAGAACTTAAGTACCTACAAGTCATTCACCCAGAGCACCTCACCCGGCCCTGCCCGAGGCCACCCTGCTGTCCCTGGGGAGCTGGCTGGCTCCCGGGGCTCTGCCCATGGAAGATGGGGAGACCACGACGCAGGGGTGGGCTGGAGCTCAAGTGCCTGAAGCGCACCATGGGCACACGCCTTCGCACGTCCTGCCACGCTAGAGGAACGGATCTGCATTACGCCCTGGTGGCATGCAAACAGCTTCCCAGAGCCAACTGCTGCTTCCCTCCATGGGATAATCACGTTGGTTTACTCTACTCCCTGCTGCTACTGAGCCCCAGTAGCGCGGCAAGGGAGTAGGCTGGGGTACGAGGCCCCGGCAATGAGCACTGACCTTCCCTTGCGTGACTCTGACAGCTCTTCCTTGCGTCTGCCTCCCCCACCAGGAACTGTTTGCAACAGCTCACCCTTAAAAACAGGGCGAAAAACCTGCACCACGTATGGACCTAGGCCACCAAAGGAGTCGGTCCCACGTGGGTAAGTTCTCTGCCGAGGTGACATCCAGTCCCAGGGACCTTTCCCAGTACTTAATCCTGCTCCCCACTGCAGCAGCAGCACTGACACCAGTGTGTTCCTAACGGTACCATCCTCATTAACTGCCCCCCGTGCTCTCCCCCACGTGCTCATTTGCTTTACAGTGGTAATTATTGCTGTTTTAAAATATGTTCATTTTTCTTTGACGACTTGTAGCCACCTCCCGTTACGAAGTACAGTACATACTATGCTGAACATAGAAAACACAAGACTCATTTCACATCGGTCTTGTACAACGGTGAAGAGATGCAGAGTAAGAGGCTGCTCAGGGGAGTCGGAGTTTCTGTTTAGGCATGAGTTTAGACTGTAACCCACGAACTAAAAAGCCACTGCCATAAACATGAGCAGTTCTGGAAAGCAATTTAGCCCCAGTTTTGTTTTGTTTTGTTTTTCAACTGACACTGGACATTTTCCAAATGCATACCACCATCTGCTTAACACTACCCCAAAAAATAGTACTTTTTCTTTTTCCTTTACCTTTACCGCATTTGTCTCAAGAAGACTTTTGCTTTAATAAAATAACACAAGCACACAAACTGCTTAAAGCTAACGGCCCAGCACAATCATAAGTACAACTCACAAAGCAACGGATGCTTTGTTAAACCTAATTATATTTTTTAAAAAAAGCAAATATACATATTACAAGTCAGAAGGACTAAGCTTTGGAGGAAAAGAAACTGAAAACAACGTTAGCTATATGCTCATTACGCTTACGTAGCAGTAGCTGCTTTTGCATTCTAAAGTTTTACTTGTAAATAAATTTACAGTTGCATCATGTATTTGTTACGCTCTTGGTCTCAATAACTCCATCTTCTGCTGGGTGATGTCAAAAGCACGTTCCCTCCCGCAGCCGACCACCGCGTTGTACAAAGCCAGGGCTGAGCAGCGGTTTTCAACAGTCACCAAACTCCAAACGCTGCTGGCTTAGAGCGTGTGGTTTTAAATGATACTGTGTAAAAACTAAACTCTCTGTAGTTCAAATTATTCTCCTATTTTATTATCAACAAAAGGTACTCCAAACCACCACTCGGGTAGCATTTTTTTGGTGGGAGATAAGCATAATCTCTGTGCATAGTCTCTGTTACTGAGGGATGCAAGAGCACACATTTGCTTTGCCCAAGATTCTATGTAGAACTATTCTGAGGGAGAAAAAAAATAGACAATTATCCTTTAAATTTAAATTAAATTTTATCCTTAAGTTTAAAGCTTATTTAACAATTTGCATCCCTTTGTTTTCTTTACGTGGTACACTATATTCCACCGCATGACTCCAGTTAGCGTGGAATTAAAATGCCTTTATTAAGCTTTAAATAGAGCGCATCGCACCAGCGCTAATGAAACACAGGCTCCCAGCACAGAGAATGAGATCGTTAATTCAGAGGTAACTGGAGCTGGTTCCTGCCTTTGTGTGTTTGGCAATTCGGGAATCCCTGCAGTCAGTCTCTGCCCCTTTGCGCCTCAGCCAGCGAATCTGGCAAATTAAAAGGCAGCAGACCTGCACCACGCACTGGAATGGTTCAGGATCCTGACGAGGTTTTGTAAAACAAGTTCCCTTGGGAATTCTGACCATGGGACTGCCTGTTCCCACAGCTGGCCCAGCAAGGAAAGGGCCTGATTCCCCCCAGGCACTGGGATCCCAACAGCCACCTGCCAGCCTTTGGTCCTGCTTCTTCTACATAGGGACTATTAAATTCATGGCCTAAACGATCGTCCTCATCTCCCACAGGGACAAATGCAGGGGGGAAATGACTTTCCAGGTCCCAGCCCCAGGGACAGATGTCTCCAGGGTCCTTTAACCCCTGCATTCACTGAAACGAGTCAAGACAAAGAGCCGGCCCTTGGGATTCTAAGAATTGAGGTGCACGTTGCAGAAGGACGTGCCCCCTGCAAGGGGTGATGCTGGCTTTGGGTGTGCAACCACCTCCGCAGCATCGCAAAGGCTGGTCCTGCTTCTGTGCCCCAGGCCACCCACACTGCGCCCCAACCTGCACCCAGACCCGAAGGGCACAGAGCATCCTCAGCCTCCCTTAAACTCATCCTGCTCCTGACAAACACCTTTTAAAACGAGTCTGCTTCTCCCTGATGGGGTTGACTACGCTGCCAGCTACCTCCTTCCACAACGGGCAGCCGGAAAAGCCCCACAGCCAAGACAAGCCGTGGCCGTGCATCTCTCCTCCCCGACCTCTCCCTGAGCTGCACATGCCAGAGACAGGGAAGGATGGATCGTGTGTCCATAGCCCAGCTCCTGACACAGCTACGGCATCCTGGGCCTGGGCTCGGTACGTACGGGGAAATGTAAAGGTTTGTTCAGAAATCCTGTCCCACACGCCGCAGAGCAACAGCGAGGTAAGGGAGAAGGACAGCTGTCGGCTGATGGCAATGCCCCAAACTTCTCTGCACCTCCCAGCAGAGATGAATTACTGCTGCCATTTCTAAGTGCCTTGCAGCTGCCGCCTGCTTCATGCAGGGAAAACGCGGCATGGATTTATGACAAATACCAGGTTCGAGAGTTTCAAGTAAGATTAGCAACCACCTTCTTTGTAGGTTTGATTGCTCAGCATTACTGGCCTGGAGCCGCTCACGGGTCAAGCTTCCCTCAGAGCTCCCCGCCAAATATTACATGTGCTTGAGATGCTGGTTTGCTCAGGATGCACAGGCGGTTCCCACTCACTCCAGAGGGAACCGCTGTCCCAGAGGGCTGGGGCAGGCCCAAGGCTGTGGCCCTCAGCCACAGCTGTGAAAGGTTTGCCTTTTTTTTCTTTTTTTTTTTTAATTTTTGGACATCATACCTGGTGCCTTCACCTCATGAGCAAGGGCTGTGCCCCAGTGCCCTCTGAGCAGAGGATGCTCAAGCATCACTCCACAGGGATCAGCAGAAAAAGCCTCAGCACGAAGGAGGGAGCTGCCAGGCGAGGAGAGTGCATCCTCAGTGCCACCACACAGCATCAGCGCGAGGGCAGGGGGCTGCAACAACCTACATGCACAGCAACATAAAAGCAGACACCTGGCACAGCTGGAGAAAGTTCCTTCACAACTCCATCACATCCTACACCTCGGTCTTAAGCTGTCTTAGATCTTACATCACATTTACCAACTAAGGACAAAGCCAAGAGACACTCTACTCTTCCCAGCACTCCTTAGAAGGAGATAGCACTGAAATAAATAGGAGCATCCCCTCCCATCTCACACTGACTTGAGTCTCTGTTGGAATTAAGACTCAACAACTGGCAATAGGATCTCAAGGAGTAGGTTCAGATCACAAGTTCTTCTGCTCAGGACCAAAACCACAATCACCTTGTGCTGCCCTGCACCCACCCAGCCACTGAACTGGGATGGGAAGTCAGGAGGTGACACTCAAAGACCAGAGAAAAGGCGGATGGCCTCAATGCAGGGCTGTGCTGACCACAGCTGTCTGGTGCAGGAGAAACAAGAAGCTCCCGAAGGGAACTGCAAAGCCAGTACTGGGGGGGAACAAGCAGCAAGCTGAGCACTTTTCCATGCAGCGCTGTTTAAACCTGAAAGAGGCAGAGCAGATGGACACATGCACCAAAGGCAGTTCAAGCTCAGCACATCACCCTGTGAGCTGCACCATGGTCCACCAGCATGGTGGTCCAAGCAATAGGGGTGCAAAAGGACAGCAGGTGAGTCCGGGTGGTCCAGAGCCTAGGGGCCGTGCAGACCAGTAACCTTCTGGCTCCAGAGCTCAGCCTGAGCTACCACATTTAGGGAAACTTCCCCTGAATGCAGACGAAATGACGGTATCACTCAATGCTTGTAAGCTCAGCCTTGTCCGATCCTATTCAGAGCCGCTCTGGGTGGGAAAGCAACAACAACACCAGAGGTTCCTGTATCCTCGTCCTGCTGTGGCTACCAGGGATGCAGCTCTAGCAGCCATGGGGGCTTCCCAATAAAAATCAGGGCTGGGATCAGCAGTGTTTCACTCGCCAGCCTTCTCCATCTTCTGAGGAAAGCAAAACCCAGGCTGTTTGGCAGCCAGCCCTTTCCTTCAGAAACAAGCTGCCCCAGCTGGAGAACTGGGAGCAACCAACCTGGATTTCTTCCAAAGAGCCCGGTCACAAAGCAACTGGCAAAAGTGTTAAGGGAAGAAATTTGCCCAGCAGCTACCGGCCAAGTGGCAACAACTCAATCCCTGTTGGTGCACCTCTGGCATCTGGTGTGCCTGGGGAGGAACGCAGACAGCACCCCAAAAGCTGCACCTTGCCAAAGCTCCTCTTTCCCAGGCAACTCAACAGGAATTATGATCAGATACTGTAATATCATCAGTTAAGGTTTATACATCTTAAAAGAAAATACTGGTAACCTGATGGTACTTCTGCATCTGTGGGATCTGGTGGGATTTATTCCAGGTTTGACTTTTCTGACAGGATGTGGAGATTTATTACAAAGGCACAGGTATCAAATAAAACCAGCAACATTCTTTTAATTAAATATCCCAATAAAAAAACTTAACGCTCAATTTAGGCTTTACGTATTCCTCCCTTATTAAGAGACTAGTTTGTTTGTTTTTCCCTCTCTGGAAAGGTTTTAGTGCAGTGATTATATAGCAACAGAAATATAAACTAAAAAAGGCACAAACTTGTTTTGTGTTTCTTTTTTCTTTCAACTTTCGCTAACACTTTATATTTGTCTATTTTACTTCGGTTAATAAATCACTGAATGCAGCAAGAAAATATTCTGCCAATTTCTGTACACTATACAAAAACCCCTACCAACAGTACATTATTTCAGCTTCAGGAGAAATGTACAGCATAGAAAGACTTTTAAAAATATAGCGCCCCATACAGAAACTTTGTTAATTAAACTGACTGTGTCTCTTGCTACAGTGCCCTTCACCATCCTCATTTCCCCCCCACTTATTGCTGGGACACACACTGGGACTCTGCTCCCCCGGCTCCATACAGGCTGGACCCAGCCCCAGCCCAGCACTGGGCTCTACTGGGCTTGTGCCAAACGGCTCCTCCATCCCTGGAATCGGTGCCTGGGCATCAGTGGCCCATCCTCGGCCCCCACAGGGATGGGGCGAGCTCCCGTTCAGCATTGCCAGCCACGTCTCAGTGCTGGGAAAGAGCTTTGGGCCAGGAGAGGAAAGGGCAGCTCCTGGTACGAGCGAGACACAGGCAGCATCCCACGCGTGGGTCCACGCTGCCTGCCCCCCGTCCGCCCCACGGCCCCTCTCCTCTCCCCACACCAACTCCCTCCCCCAGGCTCTCCTGTGGATGCTTCCATCGTGTCTGTGAGTGCGAGCGAGGTTTCCGCATGCTCCACCCTTTCATCAAGCTCACCACACAGGTGGTGGGTCCCTGTTCCACCTCCTCCCACCCCCCCCACATAATACTTCCTAAAATAGTAGCTTTTTCCCTCCCCCAGGACCTAAATTAAAGGGGTTTCCCCCTTTTAAATGTATTAACAAGAGCTGAACTCCTCCTTCACCCACCCTAAATTAAGTGCAGCCAGAAATGGTTTTCTTTATACTCCTGATACCACGTTTTAAAAATTAAAACCTACCGATCTTCTTTTTCCCCAAGACGTAATTCATGCAAAGTTGCTATTTGTTTAAATAAGTTATAAAAGTTGATATCTCAGGCTAGAAGAAGCTGTAAGTCTTGGTTATTCTTTAGTTGGCAGGCACTGTACATACATACCGGGTACAGACACATGCCGAATCTGCTTTGCATTGCTTTTTGCATTGTACAATTCACAAATCTGA